>BMAV01005919.1:192313-231973 GCA_019973955.1 Trichonephila inaurata madagascariensis
AAAAATTGCTGAACTAATTAATTCACTTTTGACGAAATTTGTATAAACCTCAGAGTTAAAGCCAATCTATCTCTTTTGGTTAAATATTATCTGTATAGTATCCCTTTTGGAAATAATTGACCCAAATATTGATAGTAAATTATCGAAAAGTTGCGGCGACATTAAAAAAAAATTAAAATAGCTTTCTGTGTCTGACACACGCATCTCATCTATTTACCTAGATGTTGGTTTTAATCGCTTTTTTTTTTTTTTTTTTTTTTTTTTTTTTTTTTGAGAAATACCTTGAGCACACTTTTGTTTCTTTTCCTTCCTTTTTAATGCTAACAAAAATGAAAAAAAAAATTCCTTTTTCTCTTGCGCGATCCATACTTAATGTGTCAGAATCAACTACTTAGTGCGATTTTCAACTACAATCTTCAGCGTCACCTAATGAGCAGAAATACACCGCGGGCGTACGAAAAAGCTTTGGTGTGAGTCGAACAACGAAAACATTGCTCCTTCTATGATCGCGACGCGTGAACGCCTTGGTGTGAATGAGCATTTACTCCATTACTTTAACCTGCATTGTTGTAACCCAGTGAGTTCAACAACCTACGTGATGTGGAGGTTGCAGTGATGCATGTTACGCCACTGCATTTTCCAGAAGATTATATAAAGACTTTTTACTTTATTAATTATTAATTTTACTTCTTTTTCAGGAAAGAGAATGGTGTGGCAACCACTTTCATATTGTAATTTAGCTACTGAAGAAAGGCAACACACTTGTTATTCGATTGTTTGTTTTGAATTAGCCTTTGTAGCTCCATTTCCCATAAAACTTATAACTGTAATGTAGAATGTTTATTCCATATTCCATGAAATATTTATCTTTGTTGAAATCTACTGAGTTGCCACCATAAGGAATTACCTTTATCATAATATCAATAAGATTTTACAAGTACATTGTTTTAGTCTCTATAAAAAGGTATCATTAAACTACTTTTTCAAACTACAATCGCTTCTAAAAAATAATATATTTCCTTGGTAGCTTTCATTGTTTGTAAAACTTTGCATAGAACAATTTATTTAATTGAGTTCATTAGTGTTAAAAGCATGTAAGAAATGATATATATTGACTATTTTTGTTTATTTCCATTTTGAGTTCATTGGTATACATGTCGAATCGGCCGCTTATCCCGCTACGTGTGTTTTCTCGCCAAATCGATAAATGCGCCAATCCTGAATTTCGCACTCCGGCGTTGCGTGTTATCTTAGTGTCAATTTATGTTTCATCAAAGATTTAAAAATCCTGTTTTCTGGCATCTTTAAATTATAGTTTTTAAAAAATATATAGTTCATTGATATATATAAGTTTTGTATTTAAAGTGAAGAGAAAAGTAATTAGCTGAATTGTACCGTGTTTGAATTGGAATTTACAGCACTTATCTTCAATGGACTTCAGCTTTGTTGGAGTCATTCGAAATATCAATTTATGTTTCATCAAAGATACACAAATCTTGTTTTCTGGTATCATTAAGTTATGTTTTTGAAAAAAATGTTAATTCTCAAGGAAGAAAAACATTGAATGGGATAAGTGCACTTTAATTCTGAGTAAATCAAATAGTTTTCATCCATCGGTAGGTGAAAAAACATGAAAAACTGTCATTCAAATTAAAAATTGATATTCAGAAAAAATCACAAATTATATAAGGTTCTTAATAATAGTGATTATTTTACTGGGGCATGACTTTAAATTTCTATATTTCAAGGGGTGCAAGCAAATAAAAATATTATATGTTAGAGTGAACAAAATCAATGGTATGAATTTTTTTCAGTATATAATTTACCAATGCATAAGTTGAGCATGTATTTGAAATGTGAGGAATTATTCTTAAATTTATACAATGCAAAAAAATTCAAAGTATATTAAAATCTCTTCCACTTTTAAAAGGATAGATCCTTTTATTATATTTACATTTTTTTTTTTTTTTTGTTTCTATTAAGAATATAGTTCTTGTAATTTATCTTCCAATTATTATTTTTTTTTTTTTGTTTACTTAATTTAATTTTTCTTTATCGTAAGCTTTCAGAATATGGTATCAAATAAATATACATTATTAGAATTCTTAGAGGAGAGAATGTTTCTTTCTACATAATACTGTGTAATTTAATTCAAAAACATTTTTTTTGAAACTTAACTGTTTTATATACTAAAGTTTGCCAAACTTTAAACATAACTTGTATTATATATCTTTGTTTTTATAATGTAAGTTACTTAAAATTAAGAATCACGTTGCAAAAATTAATCAAAGAATTAATTATTTTAAAATGTGTTTGCTTTAAATTATGACATTTGTTATTAGTAGGAGTTTTTATTACATTTTATGTGTTTTTTCTCACATCACCTACAATACAATAACAGTGTTTATTAATTAGGGGCAGAAGTTTTCTTTGTGTACCATTAATCAATGTGATAATAAATTTAACAATTTGGTTGCATCTGATTAAATTGTCAAAATAAGAAGCCATTATTGACTATTGAACATTTACTAAAAATCTAGTTATAAAGTTAGGCATTATAAACACAATCTCAAATTGCATCAAAACAAGGGCATTACAGGTAATATTCTGGTGCTGTGGAGGTGAAACAGTTTTCAAATGAATAAAATGTCTAATTATTTGATAAATACTTTGCACAACAACAGGATCAACATATTATTCAGATATTTTGTAAATATATTGAATTGTACATCTGTTATACATGTCACGTATGCTCTTATTATCCTCGTTTTATAGCAAAATCTAAGATTCCTCTTTAGCAGCACTCAGGATATAACTCGCCTTTTAGAGTACAGATCATTGTTTTATTGATCATTTGTAAGGATATACATCTTTCCAGATTGAAATTTTAAATATGGATAACATCTTTTATAGTGGTTTGTTGGGAGAAAGAAAAGGAAGATTGAATACTGAATTGAAGTAAATCTTTTATATTTAGAGATACAGTGTGTAGAAAATATACAATATAATTGGGTCAAAAATCCTGTTTAATGAAGAAAAACCTGTTGCAATAAGTTAATCTAAAACCTGTGTGTACCTTTTTATTCATTATTTCTCTAAGAATTTTTTTCTTTTTTTGTAAGATTAGAATCACCAATGATATGTTTGATGTTCATTTATAAATTCAGGATGATTAGGACTGTTACTAGTGTTATTATTTTGCAAGTCATTAGTTTTATTGTAAAAATATGTTTTATTTTAAAGATATAGCTACATGTTTTTTATTGTATTTAAAAGCTTTTTTTACTTTTAACATCGTTAATTTGGAAGTGTTAAATATATTCATTTAATATTCTACTAAAATGTTAATGTTATGAGATTTATTCGTGAAAAGAATAGTGCGAAATTCAGTAAAACATTTAACATTTTCTTTTATATTGAATTTATGAATTAGGAAGTTTTTTTATCCATAATTGTGTGTGTATGTAAAGCTTGGCATTCTTAAAATTATTACTTCTTAGATTAAGCTTATAAAACTGTGTTGTTGTTGTTTTTATTGTTCATGCCAATCCTCACAAATATTTGATTCAATATTAGATGCCTTTAAAGTTACAAACTAATTCAATAATTTTAAAAGCTACATCATTGGCCTCTCTCTTTCTCTTTTCTTTTACCTCTTTATATATTCTATGTATTAAATTTAAAATTATCATTATTATAAAAAAATATACTTTTATCTTTTTGCTGAATGTATCATATTATTGTGTTGAATGCATTTCATTGTAAGGGATTAGACCTGTGCTTCTCAATGTGGTGGTATCAAGAAAAACTCACAGAAATGAAAAATGATGTGTCAAGTCAACCATTATTTAATATAAAGGGAGTGATGACATGGCTTTGTGAAGAAACCAAAATCAAATTTCCAAATACAACCAAATGTACATGAGAACTATTGTTACCATTTGCATCTTCTTATTAAACTGAATGTGGCTTTAGTGCCAGAAGAAATAAGTTGGATATAACAAAACGGGGAGACTTGAGACTGAAGTTAACTAAATTGGAACCTGACATAAAATCTTTGTAACAAACATCAAGTGCAAGGATATTACTAAAATTTTTATTTGAGTTTTCCACTGTGTAAGTTTTGAAAATTTACCTACTGTAATAATAATAATTTTCTAGTGATTTCCTAAAACCTTATAATTTTATTTATAATTAATTATGTATTATAGGGGGACATGAGAATTTTTAAAAGGCTTATGGGGCCTTAGTGAAAAAAAAGTTGAGAAACACTGCATTAGACTGTTGAATGCATGTTATTCACAATACAGAGATATAATATTGTATGTAATAGTTTTCCCCCTCCACAACTTTTTTTTTAATGAGGTAATTCTAAGAAAGTCGATGATTTGAAGAAAAAAAGAAAATCAAGAAATTGTCAATGAAGTGGAAATGTTGGAACTAACAATAAATACAAAAAATTTTCTTAAAGAAATTCCCGACAAAAGGATGCCATTTTTAAAGCACCTAATTTAATAAAATTCTAAAAAATTTTATCTTAATTCCATTTGATTAGAGTGAAATGCTCAGAAGTATATAATGGTATTACTTAACTTATGGGAGACTGTAAATTGCAAAATGGTCTGTTTACTTTTTTTTCTTTGTTGACTAAAAATTTGCAAAGCAAAGCTATTCTGCCTATAAAAACTACTTTCTTGCGGGAACCGTCAGGAAGAGAAAAAAATAGCAGAAAATATTGCTATTTTTTTTTATCAAAAATGTACATTAGGGAAGTGAATTAGATTTGGTAATAAAATTTTAAAACTAAGATATTTATAGGAGTAAGAGTAATCGTTCAAAAAATATTTCTCTAAACTTTCTTTACAAAAACTGCAGCTATATGTCTTATATAAATGTGAATGTAATGATTGGCTAGAGTTTAATATGTTGTGCTGAATTAGTGACAGGTGCGAAAAATGTCATCGAACGGGTGAGAAGTAATGGAAAAAACAAAAAAAAGATGTTGCTTAAAACAGTTATTGATCTTGCACTGTCTGAAAGAGCAGTGAATTTTGTATCTTATTTGATGAGTTTATTTCATTCTTGAATGAAGCTTTCAAACCAACAAACGAGATTTAAAAATGATTAAATATATTTTCCATTACTTTTACGTTCAATAATGATGGGAGAATTGAAATTTATTTATTTTTTGTTTGTTTCTAAATGTTAAAGATTAACTAAAAACTAGATATTACTCGTATATTATTCATCATTCCTAATTTTTTACAGTTACTATATTTATTTTATTACAATTCATACTATAATACCTACATTAAAATTTTATTTTCCAAACACACTGTAAGATTAACTTACAGCAGTGGTCTTCAAACTGTCTTCCACAGACTTGTAAATTGTGACAAATAGTGGATAACGAAAAAGATTTATGATGTACAGAGACTTAGCATCTCAAAACTGATGAACTGTCTCATTTAGGAAATGTTTTAACTATTTTCTTCGTGTCCGCCGTTTGAATTCATTTATGAAGATAACTTTTAGTTTAAAAAGGTTCTGCTGTTTACTTTTTTGTTTTGTCTGTAAATAAAAGACGTCTATAAAAAAATATTTAAATTCTGTGAAACGTTTCGACGAAGAATTGAAATTAAACTAATTTAACTCTTTACCAAAAGTCTGAATTAACTAAAACTCCTTGAAGCCCACAGTCTGAAATTTTTTTGAATTTTAATTAATTAAAAATTAATTTTTTTTTGCCCAAGAAAGAACTTTTTTTTAGCCGAATAGATTTTATATATAACGTAATATTTTCCCATTTAACCATTAGAACAAATAAAAAATCTTATTTCTTAAATTAACTGACAAACTTTTTTGATTAATTATACTAAGGTTAACTATAAAAGTTTAATTGTGTGTGTAATTGTTTTGTTTCCTATTTTGATTCTTTCCTCTTGCTTCATCAGTATCTGTTGACTTACTTCTTTTGAAACTAATTATAAATGAAGGAAAAAACTATTATATATCAGCACACTTTAATTTTCTCTTTGATTGTGTATGTGCATGAAAAGAATAAAAACAAATAAATCAACGTTTAGGTCAAGAAAATATAAATAGTCATAATTTTCAAAATCAACTTCATTAAAAATTTAAATAATTTAATCTACTTTTTACAGATATATAACATATTTCTGTGTACATTAAAATTATATGCACGCAATTAAATCACTTCAAATTTAAATTCAATTAGTTGATGATTAAATTATATAATTTTTTTTGAAATAGTAGTTAATATAAAGATTTTTAAGGTTTGTGATTCGCCTTTTTTTTATTACTCTTACAATTACATCCTGGTGCCATCGAAGACTCGTGTAGAGGAGGCCTGATGCACCTTAAATCTGTCGAGACTCGGTTTCCTCCCTTTGGCGTGATGTGGTTGTTGGGAGAGGTGAGCTGCCAGCTCAGGTGTCGTCCTCGTCACTTGACCGTGGTTCAAAATTACGAGACCCATCGTCAATAGCCCTCGTGTTGCTTAAAAGTGCAGCGTTAATGAAACTCTCATTACAAATTACAGTCAAGCATTTTCTATCCCTGGTCAAGTATTTGACTTAATTTTTAGTATAAGTAAAGATGTTGTTTTAGTATAGATGTTATGATACTTAATGCAATGCATTTTATGGGGCCGCGGTAGCCGAGTGGTATAGGTATCGGATCGTGGCTTGCCTTGTCACGAGTTCAAGTCCAGTACCACTAAAAACCCGCCATGTAGGCAGCGATGCACGTTAAATCTGTCGAGAGCTGAAACGTCCTCCCGTTGGTGTGGTGTGGTAGTTAGGAGAGGGGAGCCAGCTCAGGTGTCGTCCACGTCACTTGACCATGGTTCAAAATTACGTGGTCCATCGCCAAAAGCCCTCGTGTAGCTGAACAGTGCGACGCTAATATTCAATCAATCAAGCAATGTATTTTATACATATCAAATTTGGAATTATAGTTCATTTAAAAATATATCCATTTTAGTTAAATGTAATAAAATTTTTAAAGATAAAACACAAATATATATATGTAAAACCGCATTAACATAAAAACTAGGAACAGACATTTGTTGCTCACATCGGAGTTTTTCTTTCAGCTCTGTAGCTCATGTATTGATTTGAATTAGATTATTTTTCAATTAGAAAATAAAGCATTCACGCTAAGTAATAATCTATTAAATAATCAATTCATTTTGGGGCTTTTAAAAAATAGTTAATTTTCTGAATATGTAAACAATGTTTTTTCATTTCGCGGAAAGGAAAACGTACATAATTTTTAATTTTAGATGACTTTTAAAATGAGTGATTTATCTTTTGAAAGAAAATATATTGCTGTAATTATTAATTCTGTTTAAGTTTTTTTAAATCTCGCAATTGCAAATTGAATTGCTCTATTTGCAAGTGTTTAAAAACTTTCTCATTTCTCATTTTTTCATTGCTTTGAAAAACTCAAAATGAGTTATGGCTGGCTTCGGCTAATGTTAAAGAACAGGACCCAAATTCGGAATATTTTTTCAGATATATAAGTACTCAAGTATAAATATTATTTTCTGGCTTCACTATCTTGAGAGCAGGGGTGCACAACCTTTTTAGGATGAGGAGCCAAAAAATTTAACAGGATCATATCGAGGGCCAAAGTATTATCCGATGGCAAATATGTTATAAACGTGAAAACACTGTTTTGCAACAATACGCATTTATCACAATAATTACTTTATTTTACTCATGTACACATTATACAGTTGATAAATGGATGAAACACAAACACTTTCGGAATGATTAAATACTTTAGCACAAAAAAAAAAAGATTCCTGCTAAAAAGAAATTATATAACAGAGGAAAAGTTTTGTTATTCATACAAAGAACACAATTTAAATTTTGAAAAAAAAATTAGAGTACTTAAAATTTGTAAAATTTGATGAGATGGCTGGGACTGAATATTTGAAATTAATGTTTATACGTCGGGCTTAAGATTTGTTGTGGCAATACGTAGAACAGAAGAAAGGTTCTCACCTGTTATTCTATTTCTTATTTTTGATTTGTTTAAATTCATTAGTGAGAAAGTTTGCTCACAAATGTAAGTGCTGCCAAAGAAAGTTTTTATAAAATTCTAATATCGATTTTTCTTTGAATTGATTTTTGATAACATCAAAATTCTGTAAATCAATTAAGGCTAACTGCATACTCTCATCCATTCGATTTATATCAACAGAAAATGGAGAAGAAAAGACATCAATTTTTGTTTGGCACTTTTTTAAATCTAAAAACCGATCATCAAATGCATTGCGCAATATTTGAATTTGTTCTTTTGAATCTTCATTTGTGGAAATTTTTCATGCATTTTTTGGCAGTAGGGAAAGTGTGCAAACTTTTTAGTTTTCAGCTGGTTTTGAAATAAACATAATTTTTGTTTAAATGTGCCTTTACGTTATTTATCAATTGAAAAATGAATTGATTCTTTCCTTGTAGCTTTGCGTTTAAGTCATTCAAATGGCCTGTTATGTCTGTGAGAAAAGCCAAATCACACACTGGAAACTTGCTTCTTTTAACCTTCTAGTATTTCTACCAGTCAGATAGAAATGTAACAATTTCATCAAATAGTTCCATAAAACGCTTAAGGGCAACTCCTTGGCTGAGCCATCTAACTTCTGTGTAATAAAGAATATCAGAAGGCAGATCATCAAAATCTTTTAAAAATTCTTTAATATGCCTATGTTTGAGGGCATTACTACGAATAAAGTTAATTGCTTCAGATACACACTTCATTAAGGTTGTAAATCCTAATTTTTTACCACATAAATTCTCTTGTAATGAAGCTGCAACAGCTCTACCCCACAATGGGCAAGCCAAGGCGTTCTTTTAGCAGCGTAACCATTCCAATTTTTGTGCCAATCATTGATTTTGCTCCATCTGTGGTAATGTTGACACAATTGTTCATGTTTAAGGAAGCTGCATGGCACAAAAGTATCAAACTGGAAAGAAGTTCAATTCCAGTTGTTTGCTCCTTCATGGGAAACATTCCAAGAAGTTCTATCGTAACACAAAAATTTATATCAATTCCACGAACAAACACAAGCAATTGGCTAATTGATGTTCGATCTGTAGATTCATCAACAGCTAAAGAAAAATATACAAAGCTGAAGCTGCTGATTTTCAATGTCCTCATTCAACTGTTGAATTCTTCTTTGAATAGTCATTCTATTTAAGCTTATATTTTCAAATTTCCTTTTTGCTTCAGGACAAAATTTTTAAGATGCAATTAACAAACATTTTTTAACAAATTCACCATCTGTGAATGGCCGACCTTCTTTAGCGATAACTTCAGCAACACCCAAGCTCACTTCCACATATGAATCCAAGTTAACTATACATTTTTGAAAAAAAATTGCTTAACTACTAAAAGTTTTTTTGAGTTCAATTTTTTGCGATCGGTCATATCTTTTTATAGATGCAAAATGTTTATGCTTTGTTTCATAATGCCGCTTTGCGTTATACTCTTTTGCCACAGCAATCTTGCAACTGCATATTAAGCATGTGACATTATCATTGTAATAGATAAAACAGTACTTATATGTCCATGCATCTTGAAATTTCCGATTTTAAAATCACCACTTTTCTTACTCATAATCTAAAATATTTTATATGGCTTTATAAATAAATGATACTAGACTAAAAATCCGAAATCAAAAATGTGTATCAAATCGTTCTGTGACAGTGATTTCAAAACTCCGAATCTTCTAGCAAGACCACGGGGTTGTGTAAAAGAATGATCGTTGCAGCTAAGTACAAGTTAAAGTTATTATTGGTAATGCTCATCGTGAAGAAAAATGTAAGTTCGATAAGTACTTTTGATTGGCTCAGCATAATTTCGAATCGAGACTGTTTCGGCACACATGTTTCGACACGCATTTTTTCTTCGACCTTCTCTGCATCCAGACCATTCGATGGAAGAAATAATGGCTTCCGTTGATCACGTCCGCAAGCTTCTATACGAAATACGATTTTTCCCTGTTTAATTAACAAAGGTCAATTCCATTTTAGATTACTCTTCTTTTGTAATAAACATTCACGGGCCATAGGTTGTGCATCCCTGCCTGAAAGCTTAGGTCTCTGCGCAAATATGATTAAGTTTTCAAGGAATGGTTGGAGGAGGGGCTGATTGAAATGGTCCCAGATTAAGAACTGAATTTTAAGGGACATTACTTGCCACATCACCTAGTATTTAAACCAGATAATGTCACGACTAAGATAAGACCCGTCTTTAATGCTTCGTGTAAGGTTGGTAGATTGCACTCCCTTAATGATTGTTTGGTCAAAGAAACAAATTTAATTGAAGAGATTCCATCGATTTTGTTAAAGTATGTGACTACCTTCCAAGCACTTTTTTTTAAATATATAAATTTTCAACTAACAAAACACTTATTTATTTGAAATGGAGCATAAAACTAGGAATTCAAGTACAATTTCCACAAAGTTAAAAATAATTTCGGATATATTGGGAATTTTGAGTGAAATTTTGGTGAAAAATTGCAGTTACGGTAAAGCTTGTATTGAAAATTCTAATAAATATATTTTAGAATAATATTAATACAGTACATAAATAACATCATTATCTATGCTTAGAGCTATAATATTTGTAATACTTTTGAAAGTTCTTGAAATATGTCATTTTTTATGCAAGAACTCAATTTTTTACTATAAACTAATGCTATTTTCTCACAAAAAGAAAACCTATAGTGAACTACATAAAGCAAAAAATTGAAAAACATAGTTTCTCAGAAAATGCATTTAAAGATTTTAATACAGTATAAAAAATTTTCTACTAATTGTTAATTTTTTAAACTCACCATATTTATAGGTCAAGATCTCTTTAGCTTTATGTTTAACTAGTTCGGACTTTTTTTTAACCTTTTGCTGTTTTCTGGAGAGTTTTATAGACTTTAGGGAAATTTTAATGAAAAAATTGCAGTTACACAAAATTCTAATTAATGTATTCAAATAATATTTATACAGTACGCGAGTAACATGTTTATATATGTTTTAGAAATTAAAAGATTTGTAATACTTTTGAAAGTTTTTTAAATATGCCAAATTTTATGCAAAAACGGGATTTTTCAAAAAATTAATGATTTTTTTTTCATAAAAAAGCAATAAAATGCATAAATATATACACGGATTAGATTTTGATTCGTAACACACACAGATAGAACTCAATAAAACACATTTTGAAAATTTCAATTCAATATCTTAAAAATAATTTGTGTATAAATCTACTTCCGGTTTTGTAAATTCCATTTCCGGTTTACTAATCATGCTATAACTTTGTTTCTAAATATCATAGAAATAAAAATAGAGTATTTTTGGAATCTTAAATGTATGGGCTATAAAATTAAAGCATAAAAGAAATTTTGGGTACATACCCGGGTAATTTTGGGAATTAAGGCATCACATACCTTAAGATTTAGAGAAAAGTGCATTGGCGTTACATCTGATATCGGCGCGCATTCTTGCAAATAGAATTGCGAAAGGAAGACAGACTTTCTCCGATTTCTTTGGTGGGATTGATTGATTGAATATTAACGTCACACTGTTCAGCTCCACAAGGGCTTTTGGCGATGGACCACGTAATTTTGAACCATGGTCAAGTGACGTGGACAACACCTGAGCTGGCACCCCCTCTCCAAACTACCACACCAACGGGAGGACGTTTCAGCTCTCGACAGATTTAACGTGCATCGCTGCCCTACATGGCGGGTCTTTAGTGGTACGGGGCTCGAACTCGTGACAAGGCAAGCCGCGATCCGATACCCATACCACTCGGCTACCGCGGCCACTTTCTTTGGTGAGAGAAAGACTGTTGGCCTTTGATCCTTTCGTCATGCAGATTTATCTGTGTTAACTGCTAACCGTATCTGACGTCATTGCAAATCGTGTTCGTTTTTCATTGGTCCTGACGTCAGAGGCGGTTAGTATATGCATGTATTTTTCTTTATGGAATCAGGTGAGTTCCAGTGATGTATGCTACCAAGACAGAGGACTTCAGATTAGTTGGTGTGTGGAAATTGTATTTAAGTTATGTTATCGCGGGGTTTTTTTTATGCACCACAAGTGATAGTCTACACCTTGATGTGGAAATATTTTAATAAACATAAAAATTCAACTACTGTGTGCTTCCCTTCAGAGTCAAACCACTCATTACCTGCAAATTTCAGGTAACAAAGACAATGTTGTGAAGGTTCTCCGGCGCACAAGGGTAGTATTTGTAATAAGGTCAAGTCCATATTTTTATTGGAGGTGTTTATTTTGATCCATTTATGACAAATACCAACGGAACAAGGTTATGTTGCTCAGAAATTAAGTAAATCCTTATATATTGATAATTGCATAATATCTGTAGACAATGAAAGGGAGCTGATAGATTTTTTGAAGTGTTCTACTAAAATCTTGACTGATGCTAAGATGGATTTACGTATGTAGACCTATGGTCCAGTAGAGGAGGAGGTGAGGGGTCGGCTCTAGAGGGTTTAAACGAGAAATCTATTGGAGAATATCGTGCCAGTTTTAGGGATTATGTGAAATAGAAAAGGTAATACCCTCTAAGTAAGTTTCAGAAAACTTATCTAAAAGAGGGGTCTTCGTTCCTGACTCGGGCAATGTTTGATCCTTTAGGTTTCTTAACTCCTGTTTTGCTGACTGCAAAGTTATTACTACAGAAGATGTGAAGTGGGCTGGGATACACTCCATTGCCTGAGAATTTTAAGAGAAAATCTTTGAAGTGGTATATAAAAGATTGGAAGTTTTGAACGAGTTAAGAATACTGCGGCGTATGGGATTTGGGGATATAAGTTTTTGGTCGCTTCATGTATTCTGTAATGTTAGCCTGCACGCGTACACCACCGTAATTTTTTTGCGATGTGAAACTAACGAGAAAAATTTGATCAATTTTGTAGCGGCTAGGTTAAGAGTTGCACTTCTGAAAGGAATTACCATTCCTGACCTAGAACTTATGGCGTGAGTTTTAAGCGTATGCCTTTCCAAATATGTAACACAAGCGCTTACATTAGAGGACATCCCGAAATATTTTAGGACCGATTCCACCGCAGCTATATCTTGGATGCGGAGCAATGATGCCTGGGGAACTTTTGTGGGAAATCGCGTTAAAGAAATTTACGCTTTCTCTAGAGCCGATCAATGGTCATATGTACCGAGTCTTTCTAATCCGGCTGATTTGCTTTCCCGTGGTTCCCCTCTTCAATTTTCTAAATCAGACAGGTGGAGCGCTCCTGATTGGCTCAAGGACCCCGGGGACAGATAGCTAAAATTAGATATTAAGCCATGTGAAATTTTAGTTTTGTCGGAGCGTAGGAAGGGAATAAATTTAAATGTAGGTCTTGGCGTGAGTGCTGGAATTGGTGGGGTTAGTGGTAAGAGAGGTTATAGGAGTTTTCGAAAATGACTCGGAGATACACCAAAAATTGCCAAAAGAAAGTGGAAAATCTAGAACCTCTCCTTTCCTTCGACGAGGTGGAGGCTTCCACTTCGCTTATTCAGGCAGAGGGTTTCCCGGAAACTGGAGACTATAAATGGTCTATTGACCGAGCGAGATCAGAAAAAAGTGAACACTAAAATTATTGAACGGGATGATTCTTATGCCCTGTATTATTACCTTCCAGGCATTACATCGTTGACTGTTTAATTAGAGATTATCATTTAATGTATTCTTATGCCTACATACAAACACTAACTGTCATAATTAGATAAGAATTCTGGATTATTGGTGTGAGACGCACAATAAGATCAGTGATAAAGCGCTGTGTCCAGTTTAAAAGATTTCCAGTAAAACCTCTGATTCTCTACTGCACCTATTCAATTACCATTAGACAGAATTAAGGATGCTTTCGCATTCTAAGTTACCGGTGTAGATTTATGCGGCCCTGCGATTCGCAAAAGTAAAAGTAAATCCTGGGTAGTATTGATCATCTGTGCAGTATACCGATGTGTGGATCTGGAATTGGTAACATCTATAAGAACCGAATGCTTCATCCAAGCCTTCCGTCGTTTCATAGCCCCCAAACGTTGACCGTACATTGTATACTCGGATAACGGGACTAAATTTGTCGGTACGTCAGTAGTATGGAAAAAAAATTATTGGATGAAAGGTGTTCCTCAAGAAACGTTAAATCCCATTACATGGAAATTTTTTACGTCCACGGCCACCTGGTGAGAGCAACTAGTTCGATCCGTCGAGAATTTTATTGTGAAAGTCTTGGGTCAGGCTTCTGTTAATTATGAAGTTTTTTACTATTCTTTGTGGCATTAAAGCCGTAATAAATTGTCGACTACTCACTTATATCTCCCATGAGTCTGAGGATCTTCTGCCATTTACGCCTTCTATGTTTCTACAGGATATAAGAGTTTCTGGAACAGCTGGTTTAGATATGTTGGACGGAAACAAACTCCTGGTACGTCAGTGCTTTTCCCAAGAGCTCAGAAAACAGATGCGGAGCCATTTTCCCAGGGAGTATTTGGGACAATTTATCCAAAGACACGGACAGAAAGACTGTGAATTAAAAGTAGAGTGAGTGAGGGAATATTAACGTCGCACTGTTCAGCTACACGAGGGTTTTTGGCGACGGACCACGTAATTTTGAACCATGGTCAAGTGACGTGGACGACACCTGAGCTGGCACCCCCTCTCCTAACTACCACACCAACGGGAGGACGTTTCAGCTCTCGACAGATTTAGCGTGCATCGCTGCCCTACACGGCGAGTCTTTAGTGGTACTGGGCTCGAACTCGTGACAAAGCCAGCCACGATCCGATACCTATACCACTCGGCTACTGCGGCCGAATTAAGAGTTGGAGACATCGTATTAGTTGGATGTGAGAACCTCAAGAGAGCTAACTGGCCCATCGCTCGTGTTCAAGAGCTTTGTACAGGCAGAGATAGGTGTGTTCGAGTGGTTAAGGTGAAGACTAGAAATGCCATATTGACTCGTCCGGTGAGAAAATTGTATTCTCTGAAGGTCTGTTCCTACACTAGAGGTACTATTTTTTTAATTTCTCTTATGAAAATCAAAAAGGTGGGAGTGTTGTGAATTCGTCAGACAATGTTGACTTTCCAGACTATAACTGATATTTTTTCTGGATATTATTTTATTGCGTTATTGTTTTGGTAAAATGTTTATTTCTCATTTATGTAATAATTTATGAGTAGGTCTAATAGATGGGGCCGGCTGTTTTTGAGATTTATACATAAGAAGAGGCAGAGAATACGTTTGTTAGTTCTTAAAATGGCTTTAGTATATGAAGTTCTGTTTATGTTGTTAATAAAGATTAAAAGTAAAAGATCTCGCAATTCTTTTTTATACTACCCAGGTAAGTGGTCTCTCTTGCTTCAAGGATTCGAATGAAGGGGATGTACTTGCATTTTGGAACCTGCATCAGTGTCGGGTAGACACTTTAATAGTTCCGAGTATATTGGGGGGCGAATTTTTGAGTCAGAAATTTAATTCGATATTTGTGTCCCAACAGATGTAATTATATCGTATAACTATATATTCTAAATGTACTGTGTTTTTTCATGATTTCAATATTGTTATTCATGGCTGTTTTTATTTTCAGAGGAATAGGAGAATTTACACAACTGTGTGTGTGTGTGTAGAATTTCAGAGTCCAACCAACACAAGGAAGAAAATTAGAGGCGTGGAAAAAATTCAAGATGTCTGTCATAAAATATATGAAAGTTTTTTTAAAAAAAAGATGAACTACATAAATACGGAGTGTTTCAGTAAAGTTTTCTATGTCTTACGTGGGAGATTCTTAAATGGACATTAAAAAGATTATGTCTTAGGAGTTTAGATTTTTTTATCACAAACTACTATTTTCTCACTCAGGTAAGACAGTACATCATTAGCTATAGAAAGAAGTTACTGAAAATATTCTGCATAAAATTTGTCAATATATTTTCATTTGAGTGATGCTGACTCCCAAACAGTTTTGTGTAAATTGTCTCATGGAAAAGCAGTTTAATTACAGAAGTTTTGGAAGGAAATTTTTGAATTTAAAGCCTCACAAGATCTTAAGATATCCAATTGGCAAAATGATGTCTGTGTAATTTCAAAGGTCTTCGACTGCATTCTTATAATAATAGCTTGTGACTAATCACCAAAAGTATTACTTTTTTGAAAAGTTATTCCTTCAAACCAATTATAAAAGGACAATGTGCTATTTATCATTCATTGCATGCTTATTATGTTACGGAACATAAGTTGTTCCTTCTTTTTTTTTGAATTTTGCTCAAAGGAAGTATTTAATGCAGGTAGTGACCTTATTGTGATTGTGGTATTGTACCCTTTATAGGTTTTGTTTAAATTACAGTAGAAAATGTAATTTTAAAAATTTTCATGTATCTGTAATTTTGTAATCATTGACATTTTAGAATATTTTCAGCAAACTGAACTGAAAATAGTTACATAATACCTTATTTACTTCAAAAATGCAGTATTCAGCTGGATTTCATTTTGTGCATTTATTTAAAATACAACTAGATTTTCGATTTCAGTACTGCATTCAAAAGATATATTTCTTCTCCAATAAACTTATATAATTACAAACAGCTTCCCACAGAAAGATACATCCTCTTCTCTTCACTTAAAATAAAATGAGGAATAAATAAATACGGATCTCTCCTGAGATTTCCAATAATATAAACTAACAAGATGCCTAACCCTCGAAATGATATCTTAAAACATCACTTGAGTAATCTGCCCAACAAAAAGTCTCATATTTGTGAAATATGCAACAAGTTTTTCAGTCAGAGGTGTGACTTAAATAAACATTTACGTATTCATACCAAGGAAAGGCCTCATGTTTGTGAAATATGCAACAAGACTTTCGCTCAAATTGGTCATTTAATTTCACATTTACGTATTCATACCAAGGAAAAGCCTCATGTTTGTGAAATATGCAACAGGGCTTTCTCTGTAAGTGGTTCCTTGAAGAAACATTTACTTATTCACTCCAAGGAAAAGCCTCATGTTTGTGAAATATGCAACAAGGCTTTCGCTCAAAGGGGTAATTTGATTTCACATTTACGTATTCATACCAAGGAAAAACCTCATGTTTATTAAATATGCAACAAGGCTTTCTCTGTAAGTGGTTCCTTTAAGAAACATTTTCTGATTCACACCAAGAAAAAGCCCCATGTTTGTTAAATATGGAACAAGTTTTTCTCTTTAAGTGGTCCTTTAAATTTACATTTACGTATTCATACCCAAGAAAAGCCTCATGTTTGGGAACTATGCAACAAGTATATCTCTCAAAGTGGTGCTTTAAATGAAATTTTACTTACCAAGGACAAGCCATCATTTCTCTTACGGATATCATATCTTGTAAATATGCTTTTTGCCTTTTTATCGAATTCTTAAGTTATGTTGATATTTACGCATTCATACCGAAGAAAAGTTTCAAGTGTGTGAAATATCCAACATCGCTTTCTGTCGAAGTGGTAATCTAAAAAGACATTTACTTATCCATACCAAGGAAAATCTTTATGTATGTGCAACTTCTGAAAAGGCTTTTTCTCAAATTTACTACGTACAAACACATTTAGGCACATTCATGCCTCCCAAAAATATGAAGCTCTGTATTCAAAAATATTTAATAGTTTGTTTTTCGAGATTTCATTCAGGAATCTTAAAGCTTTATAATTGTTATAATTTTCATCAAGTTTTCGCACAGAGGCTTCACTTCAAAGTTAATTTTTAAAAATGCAAATAATAGTTGAAAGCATGTGAAAAATCAGCATTGTTATAATTTTGCGTTATTTGACTCGACTACTGTGAAATGCTACATGGACATGAAGTAAAAAAAAAAACTGTTACATACTTTAGCAATTATTTTTCTTGGGAATTTTTCATTTTTTAATACACTAGTGTTGTACTCTTTTAAAACAGAAATGGCCAACCCAAATAACTTTATAGGCCACCTCGGAAAAGCTTTATAATCCCGCAGGCTGTATATAATTTATATGTCTTTATATTAGATTAGAAACCATTACAAACATTTATTGGAGTGAAAATTTTAAATAAAGATAGTTATTATTTTCATTATTTTTTATGTGTACAAACATGGATAACGTGTTATGAAAGTGGTATTTTTTTTATTATTTATTTTTATTTTGATCTTTTAACATGTTTTAATTCATTATTGCACTTTGAGTCAATCAGTTCCATCTAGGAAATATTCTGGAGCTGAATCTACTTTGACGTGAAAGGGAGATGAATATATTTCGAATAATTGTTTTGTATTTGTGTAAATTAGTGAAACGACTTTCAAAAGAGTTGTATGTTTGCTTAGTTGTGTATTTGATGTAACTAAAAAAAAATACATTTTGAATTTTTATTATATTTATTTTATAATATTTATTATTATTATATTTTTTATTATATTAAATTTATAATTTTTGAAAAATTATCGATTTTCTTTTTTTATATTACCTAAAAGTTGAAATATTTCTGATTAAAATGATGTATAATATGAGGAGATACGATAATTAGAAGTATTTTTTATTTCTTTTTTAATGAAGTTACTCCTTGACGCACATCAAATGAGCTCTGCTAGGATAACCTGCGTTTCCCCTTGCATAAGTTTCTGATGAGCGTGAATCCATATGATGTTCAAGTGGAAAAATTAGAGTCTATTGGGCTTATCCAAAAGTTTATGGGTACACGTGTTTCGGATCTTAAAAGCGAAACATTTTAAGTGATGGAAAAAGCCTAAGAGGTCGTAACCGACTCACCGACATTTTAATATCAATGATCTACACAGCATTGAAACTTCTGTTTCGGCTGTTCATTTTCATCTTCTGTCTTCAAAACCTAGAGTCCCCAACATGGACTGTATCCTGCAATTATAAATGCCTGGTGCAAGTTTCAAAAGACAGAAGCTGAATGTAATGAAAGGCACTATGATTATTAACACATACACCATAATGAACTAAATGAAACCAATTTTTAGGTGATCCTATGTTATTAAGAAAATGTTTATATGCAACCCACAGAGCATTACCCAGAATCCAAATGAGTCAATTAATAACACCATATGATCAGTAATTTCAAGATCTACATTTGTGGAATTAAAAACTCGGAAATATTAGGGGTAAATATGGCTATTGCACAGTTCAATATGAGTCATGTAACAAAATTAATGATCTTAAAACATTGTGATATTGAACCAAGTTATAATTGTGTGTCGTGCTTCAAAAAACTAGATACACGTAGGATTTGTGTATCCCAACGAAAGCATCTTGAGATTCCAAAAAAAGCAAAATTGTTAAAAATAATTTTTTAAAAAAAAAGACAATTAGAAGAGTCTTTTGTATGAGCAGAGAGTGAAAAAAATGCTTCATATATTTCTGGAAAGTACTGAAAAAGTAAATGCTCAAAACATTACAAATTTTTATTTTAAAGACTGTTTTCTCAAAATGTAATATTTTTCACTTTATGTACCTTTTTCTCAAAAACTACTTATTATATAATCCTCAAATTTTCAGTGAGAAGACTTTTAACACATGTTTACACATTTTAATCGAGGGAATTAGATATATCTAGCAAACATTTTTAGATATGACTTTTTTAAAATAAATTTTAGGGGAAAAAATTGGACAATTTTTAAAAAATTCATAATTAATTTAATTTTTTACAAAAATATAAAGAACATCGTTAAAGTGTTTTTGATAGTACACATAATCTACTGTAAAAATCTTATTCATGAGAAGTAAGTAGTTTCTGAGAAAAAGGTACATAAACTTACGCAATTTAACTTGGGCTCCTATGGACGTGCCGGATCCTCTTCATTCTTTCATCAATGGAAAGTGTCGAATGTTATTATTTTTCTATTGATCTTCAAAGGACAATAATTTCTTCTGCAATGCATCGATTAATGAATCATCTTTTCCTTGTAGGAATGTATTTAATTGGTTTTTTCGATGATATTCGCTAAAAGGCATAAATCCTATCACCATTGCGGCGTACTGGAAACGAAAACAAACTGTCAGTCTAGAGATATTTCTTTCCGCTTTTATTACAAAAACATGCCAATCCGACCTCTTACACAAGTTGTCGTTCTCTCACTACCAATCGCGACTGTCCGGAAAACTGATTTTTTTCTCTGCTCGTAAAATCCGTCTTACATGACTTCGAAACGAGGGTTCCACTGACCCTGTCCTTTAGTGGAACCTTTCTGGGAGCGTAGGGGGGGATGGGTTTCAAGAAATCCTTGTGCCCCCTACAATTTAAGACAGTAGCTTTGGTCTTTTCGTCCCTGACGAAATTAACTGGGTTTTTTGTAGAAATGTTCAATACAAACTCCTCCTTCCTCTAGAGAGAACTTTTTCTGATAAAGGAAAATTCTGTTCATTGGAGACCATCTAAAATCATTTTAAATGTCAACAGAAGATATCACTGAAAGTTCCAGCTAACACTATGCGGTTTCTTTCTGGCCAGAATTATGTATTAAAATATATTCACGTGTATAAAATCAATCAATCGTGATATAATCGCAACTTATCTCTTGGATGTATACATATTACAATATATTTAGTTTATCTCATTTTTTAATGTTACACAACACAAATCATACTTACTAAAAGTTAATATTCATATTTAAAGTCAGAATTCATGTTCACAAATGAAAAACATTATTAACACAATTTTTTTTTCTTGCGCACAATAATTTAAATAATGTTACCACAAAATCGGTACTCATATTAGCATTTCTTTCAATAGAATAGTATAAATAAATAGGAAAAACATTTCTCAAATTTTTAACAGAAAAATTAAGAATACGCAAATACATACTTCATTAGTCTAAATATGATGTACTCAAACTAAACATGTTTTAAAATGTAAATTATTCTTTGAAATGATATTAGGACTCTACATTCATTAGAACTCCCCGATACAATTTCTGCGCTATAACCACTAACCTATGCCACAAATGCTAAATTTCATATACAGTGATTTGTGAAGTTTATGTTCCTTATCAAATAATTTCTATTGTGAAACATTTCGCACAACCGCTTAACATTCAACTCTAGACTCATACCAGTGAACGGAAAAAAAATTGTCACTTGGATCAGGGTTCGAGGATTTTATGCAAATCAGTCGCAAAGAGCAAGACAGTTCTTCAGGAGCTATGGAAATTTATTGTCGGAAAAACAATAATTGAATCCTTAACAAAGTTTTGGTGAACGAGTCCCTACTTATACTCCTCAAGGATCTTCCCAGAAAAATTCGCTTGCATCATCGATCGTGACATTTGTAGATTTCTCATGTAATTTCCTGAATAGTCCCTTCATTCACCAAGTTTCCATTGAATCGTTATTTTCATGTAAGGAACGGCATTGCTTGCGAGTATTACAATTTTAACATAAAAAAATAATAAATAAAACAAAGAGTAAAATAAACGTATCATGCATTGAGATATAAATTATTTACACTATTTTAAAAATTCATTACACAAAATTCGTAACATTGTCCCCTCCTCAGACTGCACGTCCTGGGCAGTACAATCGCTGCGTAAGAGGCATCTATTTATAGACATGAACTCTATTCGTATAATAATTGAATATAAAGTAACAAATATACTCAACAGCACACACAAAGAAAATAAATTCAAAATACATGAATAAATATAAAATAAATTACAACACTAATATAAAACTAACAAATTAAAAATAATTTACATTATTTACAAAATGATTATTGACCAAGTGTGTGTGGTCTGAACTTAAAGATCTTAATTACTTGGCCATGATAAAGGACTAGCTTATTGTGTATTACCTTTGGTTTTGAGTGTGCTGGTTTTTGAATCCGAACCATGACGTCATTCAGTCTTTTAAGAGCTGTACGAGGACCTTACCAGTTGGTCTGCAGTCTTGGGCAGAGTCTTTTGCGACGTTTCGGATTCAATAACCACAGTTTGTCGCCTTCGAGAAAGTCGTGTCTCATTGCTCTTGCGAGTCTTCATCTTTTCTGAAGCCATGTCAATTCTATTCCTGGCCAAACGATGCATCTCCTCCATCCGTGCCTACAGTTTCTTGATATACTCCACAGAAGCCAAGGGAGCATCTGAAGGCCAGCTGAACATGAGATCTGCAGGAAGACAAATATCACGTCTGAAGAGCATCTGGGATATGGTCTCGTGAACGACACTCCTGTAGGCAAGCAGGAAAAGAGGCAGTTTATTGCTCCAGTCCTGTTGATTATTGGATACCAAGAGATAGAGGCTGTTCAAGATGGTCCAATTGAACCTCTATCATGCCGTCAGACTGAGGATGTAAACCTGTTCGGGTTTTGTCGATGCCAAGTATCTCACACAGTCTCTTGCAAACTGCAGAATCGAAGTTTCTGCCTTGATCGGAGTACAGTTGTAGAGGAACTCCGTATCTTGAGATCCAGTATTACATTAGAATCTCTGTAACAGTCGAGGCCTTTTGGTAGGAAATCGGATAGACTTCAGGCCACTTAGTGAAGTTGTCCATGACACCCAGGAAGTTATTGTTGCCATCTGATAATTTTGAAAGTGGATCTATGATGTCAAAAACTATTCGTTTGATAAGCACTCGCATAATATACAGCTGCAGTCTTCCTCTAGGGCGTTTTCTCCAATTTCCTAAGGGCCTTGCCATTTCAATTGTCCTGAACCGTCTGAGAACTTTCACTACCTATCCTCAGAACAGCTGTATGTCCAATAGCACCATTTATCTCCACTCTGGGGAAACAAAATTTCTCCACAGTATGTAGTTTTCAAATAGGGCTTTGGATAGCGTAGTGGTTAGAGCATCAGACTCCAGACCGGAAAGCCTGAGTTCGATGCCAGATGCCAACAAATACCCTCCGAGTACACACGGAGTATGTATTCGTTAAATCAGTGGGTCCGAAAGTCTTGTGGGCTGTATCACGAGTGCAGGGAACTGGAGAATATTTGCCTCCCCTTCAGTTCCATGCCTAAATTGTGAAGGTGGAGATAGGTGGTGTTGCCATCTATCGTCCCTTCGGAGAATTTCACCGAGCTGATTCGTACTGTCACCTGTATGGTGCTCAAGGCCAACGGCAAGCGTACTTCTAGCCCCTTGCCACGATGAATTTCGTGGGTCTTGATCTGACTACGTTAGACAGGTGGTATTAGCCACAATAACAACAGTTTTCAAATGCTACTGCTTGTAACTTTTTTTTTCTGATCAACCCGCGTAATATATAAAATACACAATTATATAATTATGTTATTCACTAAAAAAATAACAAAATATATACAACTAAACAAATTTCGCGCTGTCACAGGGTATGACATATGGAAATTTACATATATTCAGGTCGAAAATTTGCTAACCCTAGAACACGTACTTATGAATGTAGAACCAAATAAATAACACTAAAAGAACCTAGTCTTAACATAGAATATATAATTCAATTTAGTTACCAACATTTCAATACTGTAGAACATAAAAAATTCACAAGATGTGATCTAAATAATTGGCTCGATTGTGAAATATTTTTTGTAGATCAGCGCAACGTAGTTAAAACATCTGGACGGTTCCAAGGAAAGGACTTCCACACTTAACGAAGTTTTCACAGCAAGGGCATTTTGGAAACTTCTTTTATGCCGGGGCGGCACTTCTTCCAAGACCAGGCTGGTCTTCTATATCCTATTCCCATAGGAAGGAAATTTTGACTGCCGGGATGGCACGTTGGTCTAATCCAAGAAGGCGCGATTATATAGGCAACTCTAATCTCACTGCGGTCAATCTTAATTCATGGACCATATTTCTAGCCAAAAATTACATTTAAAGTAATTATTTTCTTCTGCTCGGTGCCTCCATTAATGATTGTGGCGAACCGGAAACGAAAACACACAGTCAGACTTGATATTAAAGGTAGATTGCAAATCCTCCATCTTACACGAGTCGCCGTTCATCTCTAACTTCAAGCGTCCAAAAAACCGGCCTGCTTCTCCCCTCGCTAAATCCAAGTTTCACTGTCCTTGCTTTTTAGAGCAGTCTTTCTAGGAACGTAGGGGGAATGGATTTAAGGAAACCTTTATGTCCCTTACAATCTAAGGCAGTCACTATGGACTTTTCGTCGCTGACGAAAGCAACTGGATTTTTCATAATAATGTTTACTACGCCATTAATCATTTCTTAATTCTTGTGCTGTTATTTGCTTGTCATTTATAAAGAAGTCCATTTCTTGTCGTAACTCATAAATTAGCTCTAAACGTCTTCTACGACTCAACCATCTGACACGACTCAGGTATACAACGTCACCATATTCACAATCTAATTCTTCTTGAAACTCCTTAAATTGTCGATGTAAAAGTCTATGTGATCAAATGTAGTTCTTTGTTTTTATGACATGAGTCATAGATAATGCTTGGGCACATATGTATATTTGATAAATCAAACAGCAAATTATGATTATATTAACTCTTTAGAGCAGCAGTTATTAGTTTTATTGTGTGTGTGTGTGTGTTGGACTCTTATTTTATCGATCAGTAATTTTATAGCTGATTTTACTTCACCGACCATAGCTCCATCAGTTGATATTCCAGAAAGAATTTCAAAGAGAGAAGTTCAAAAGAATTTCAAACACAAGTTGTTTTCGCATTGATAGTTTTCTGTTACTTGAAATATATTTCATTTACTCCAAAAACGAATACTACAAGTTGACCAGTACCTGAAATGTCTGTACTTTCGTGAAATGCTAAAGGAAAATATTTGAAATCTCTAATACCGCTGCACAGTTCTACTATAACTTCATTTAATACGTCATTGATACGACGATACATTGTTTGCAGAGATAGAGACCTAAGTTCAAAAATAGTTTACTTTTATCAGTTTACCTTTAGGACAGCTTCCAAACATTTTTTCACAAATTTGACGTCCGAAAAGAGTTTTCATTTTTTTACAATCAAAAACGAAATAGAATAGCTTACCTTAAGGTATGTATGTGACTACTCAAAATTTGTCGTTTTGGTGGAAATTTTCGAAAGTTTTTTTTATGGTTTTATTTTATACCCCAAGGATTTAAGATTCCGAAAACCCTTTATTTTTGTTTCTACGATATTTAGAAGCAAAATTATAGCATAATTAGTAAACCGGAAATGGAGTTTACAAAATTGGAAGTAGATCCCTGCACAAAATATTTTTAAGATATTGAATTGAAATTTTTAGATCGTGTTTTATTTAGTTTTATCTGTGTTATGAATCAAAATCTAATCTCTGTATATATTTATGTACTTTATTGCTTTTTTATGGGGGAAAAAATCATTAATTTTTTAAAAAATCGTGTTTTTGCCTAAAATTTGGCGTATTTAAAAAACTTTCAAAAGTATTACAGATCTTTTAATTCCTAACACATATAAAGATGTTATTCACGTACTGTATAATTATTATTTGAATGCATTTATTAGAATTTTGTATAACTGCAATTTTTCAACAAAATTTCACTAAAAACGACAATTGTTTTATAGTCTATAAAACTCTCCAGAAAATAGAAAAAGGTTAAAAAAAGTCCGAATTAGTTAAACATGAAGCTAAAGTGATCTTGACCTATAAATATGGTGAATTTAAAAAATGCACAATTAGTATAAAATATTTTATACCGTATTAAAAAATCTTTAAATGCATTTTCTGAGAAACTGTTTTTCATTTTTTTTGCTTCACGGTAAAGTTCAGTACAAGATTTCTTCTTAAGATATTGAATCGAAATTTTCAGAAAATGTTTTATTTAATTTTATCTCCAGTATAGAATGTAATCTAATCTCTGTGCATATATTTATGCATTTTATTGCACTTTTCGTGAGAAAATAACATTAGTTTTTCTTAAAAAATTGAGTTCTTGCATAAAAAATGACATATTTCAAAAACTTTCAAAAGTATTACAAATCTTGTAGCTTTAAGCACAGATAATGATGTTATTTATGTACTGTATAAATATTATTCGAATATATTAATTACAGATTGCAATACAAGGTTTACCGTAAGTAGTTTTTCACTAAAATTTCACTCAAAATTCCCAATATATACAAAGTTATTTTTAATTTTGTGGGAATTGTACTTGAATTCCTAATTTTATGCCTCATTTCAAATAAAAAAAGTATTTATTTAGTGGAAAATTTATGTATTTCAAAAAAGTGCTCCAAAGGTAGTCACATACCTGAATAATATTAGATAGTTGCTGTAATGCTCATCCAAACATTTTTTTATTTAGTCTTTAATTGCAACTTAAATTTTCCGAGCTTTAATTGTCTCACTTCTGTATTGGATTTCTAATAACTATTATGTTTTGTTTCGTAATGCCTTTTTATTGCTGTATTCCTTGAACACAGCGATGGTCTCTCGGCAAATTAACCACATTTTAATTTTGTGTTTTGTATGACAAATAAAATACTTTTCTTCTCATTCCTCACTATGTCTTATATTTTTGTCTATTACTCTTCGCTTCTTTGCACTCTTATTAAAAACAAGGAGAAAATAAAAAAATAAAAAAAAAACATTTATTTATTTACATTTAAAACATGAAACATTGCCACGAAAGATTTACGTTTTGGCTGACTATGATGAAGTGATCGTGGCTGAAAAAATAAAGAATCTTGGATCACATCACGAATTTATGTTGAACATCAGGAGAGTTATTTGAGCACGCCTCTTCGGACAAATGCCAAAATACAAGAGAGGGAATTATTCAACTATCAAGTTTTTTTTATTACAGGGAGGAACAAGGAAAACCATAATAAAAAATTTAAAAAAAAAAATGTTTTTAGGCGAAAAGAGAATAATTAGTTATTTAAATAAATGACATCATTGTTTAGGGAATTTTGAAAACCGGTTAGTAAGGCACGTGCAAGCAATTAATGATCTTGTATATTTCTTATAGTATAATCAATAAATCTATCAAAAATTCCCTAATAAATATACCAGTTTAATATATTTTATGCCTTAGAAAAAGATAAAATGAGACGCGTTTCGAAATAGGGTATTCCGGGGGTTCAAAACCGAAGAGCCAAAAAAAATACAATTTACAAAATTTTCCAGTTTTTAAAGAGTTACTTAAGATTTTATATGCTTATATATATTTTTGATTTAAAGTAAACGACTTCAAATACGGGAAAATATTTATTCATATAAAAATACAACTATAGATATTTACATCAATGGAAATGTTGGCTTTGGATGTCAAAATTTCATCAAATGTGGATTATAACTTGTTGTTTTAAGGCCGACGTTCATTTTTCAAAAACTTCCTTTATCCAACAGATGGCGTTGTTTGCAACTCGGATGACATCAAGCGTCCTTCGTTACTATAACAACTGGGTGTGGTTAAAAATGATTGACAGATATAGTCGGTTTCAGAACGCATGCGCAGTTTCAGAAGTCTTTTAGAATTCCGCGGAAATGGGGTTTTTTTTTTAAATCCGTGCAAATGTTTTGGGATATCCACGAGTGAATGAACAAGTACGTTTACATTTTCTTGGGTATCATAAACATTGCCCATAGAGTTAAGCATAAAGATGGAATTTAGAAAGGAATTTAAATTTTTGCAGGAAGGATTTGATAGACATCCAGTTTTAATTTTGTACAGATATCTTTTTTATTTGTCTTAGCGTATTTAATTCAAATTTTTTTGTTTGATAGGTATGTAATAAATTTCTTTCTGCTCATATCTTAGATACAAATTGTATTTGAAATTGCTATGTAAGAATACTCATCAGGGAAATAATCATTTTCAATTTGAGTCTTTCACAAGAAAATGTCACTTTTCTAAGAAAATAACCAATAGAGCAATTTTTTCACATATAATTGGTATAAGTGTTTTCAAACACATCTATTACTTGTTTTACGAATTAGTGTTATTATTTCCGATACGCATGAGAATATGACAAAAATTTCACTAAATTACAGACGGCGCTAAACCTGAAAAAAGTTCGTTATTTGGAAAATTTCGTGAAGTGATGATTTATCTTTCAATATAGTTTAAAAACCATTTATATAAAACAAATTTTAAATTCACCTAACTATACATTATTATAAAATTAATTGAACTCACACCTTATTTTTTGTAAGTTAATATCTATTTATTTTACATATCTTACCTATCAAAAAGTATTCAAAAGTATCAAAAAGTAAAAGTACTTTTGCATTATGATTAACGAATTTTAATAACATTTTCCAATTTTAAGCCTACAAGTAATTTTAAACATGCATATTTTATGACCAGTAATTTTCAGAATGTGTGTCCTTCAATTTAACTACTGGTTAAGTCTATTAATTTTGTTTGAGTTTTTTTTGGTTTTTAAAAAAAAAATGTTTTCTCTCATTCCTCGCATCTTTGCAGTGCACGAAATACCTCATCAGGCGTATTTTTTCACACAATTCAAGTCGAATCGTTTCAAATGATTTTACATGCACATTTCATCACACGAAGGTCCAGAAATATTTCAAAAACAGAGAGAAAAAAATTGAATCCCAAGAGAAAAAGTTCGATAAATGGAAAATGCACTTCATAAATGTGGAAAATGCACAAATATTTGGAGATTATTTGACGAAGAAAATCATAAAATGTTCTTGGTTCCAGGAAAGAGTTCGTGAAATAGACAAATTCGCAAGACAGAGGCTCGCAAAATGGAGGGCCGATTATATTATATTTATCCAATTAATTTCCAAATTAAGCTTCCTTTTTATTACACTTCCTTAAGTTGGTATGGAATTGAAACCATGTTTCCTTGTTGAATTTTAATAATTGTTTCTATAGATAATCCGAGAAAAATTTGGAAACATGGAAGAAATATGAACATTTTTAAAATATTAACTTAAATGTTTTAAAAAACTAGTTAGAGTTCTCAGATCTAAATTTATATAAAACTTTTATAGAACAGATATATGTATAAGTTCTTCAGATATAAGTATCTTCAAAAAATTTCAAGATTATTTTAAACAGAAAAAAAATTTTATTGAATAGAAAACCCTTTCATATCTTCCAAAATGAAAATCTGAGAAAAACACATTTAAAATTTGTAAAGGCATAAAACAGAAACTAATAATATCTGTAAATCTTTAATTTTTTAATACGTTTTTTTTCCAACTGAAGAAGGTTGTAAAAAAGCTTGTAATTTTCTATGAGACAAAAATCGTTTTAACATATAATTATATCATATAGGAGCTAATCTCTGACTGCAGTGTAATGGTATTAATAATAAATCATTGTTATTGTTGTTACTGTTATTGTTGTTAAAATCAATAACTGTACAATTAAAACTTGAATTTTACTTTACATATGCAGCATAGAATAAGTATAATTGTCATACATCCCTTTGACACTATTGGTACTGCAATTCATGGTTAGCTGTTCTGTGATTAAATGGTTAAATTTTTTTGATAAGTATGTAATTATCTTTTTATGGATAATGTCTAAGAAAAAGAATTTAAATTAATTATTTATAAAGTTTCATTTTTTAAAATTGGTCTTTTAAGTAAAATAATGTAGTATATATATATACATATACATTCAGTAGAGTACAAAAAATTTTCAAGAAAGGGGGGAAGGCGGGGTAGAAAGTCCACCTTTTTGGTATCATGCTCCAATACGCCGCCCAACATATTCTTTTGATTGCATCGATTTTCGGGAACAAAAACAATGCAAAATTAATTATTGAGCAAATAATTAACATTAATTAATAAAATTAATTATTTATAACAAATACATCTTTAAATTGTACGTAATATATACATGGGATTATAACCAATCGAAAAAAAATCAAGGACTCTGGGAAGGGAGAGGGGGTTCGGACCCCTAGGACACCCCCCTTGTGTGCGCCACTGTATACATTACATACTTTCAATAAAAGTATATTAATCACTTGAATTAATGACATTACATACTGATACTAGCGTTCCCTAGACGTTGTCCTGTACACACGTCTGTGACGGCTCACGCGTCCTTTCTGTAACATAACCTCTGGGTTCTTTGACGGCCAAGATTAATGGCAAATCTTTTCCAACCCAAATCCAAGAAGTGAAATGAAAGTATAGATGCAAATAAGATAGCCTTTAAAAGGACAGAAGTTTTAGTAAGCATGATGGCAATTTAGAGAAAGTTCTGTTAGGAAAAGGTAGAAGTGTAATTTGACGACCTACCAAGGAATCACGGATATCTAGCCATTACTACAAGGTGCATACTATTGCACGCGAGCCCAACAGCCTATCTGAAGGTGTTTGAACCGTTGCGTGGAATTCAAGGTAGGAAGATTATTTTCCGAATTCGTAATATTATTAGGATTGAGAGTAGACGGATAATATAATTATTTAGATAAGTGATCCAATTGCGCGATCTGTTTTAGCTACGGCTACGTGTTTTGGTTTATTCTCACTTAATATAAGTTTGTTCAATATATAAGTAATTTAAGTTAAACTCTTAATAAAGTCATATTAAGAATTCTAAAATGTCTATTCATTTCGAGAACCCCACATCTCTAACTTACGCTGACCCACAAAGATATGGTCGACAAAGATCGACCATATCACACGTCTTAATTCCGAAAATTACAAAATTTTTGAATAAGTTGTAACAATCTGGACCGTTTTGATGAAATTTTTTTTATAAAGAAAGTTATTACAATACCTGACATTATCACATGTACAATTACCACAATTCGACCTATCGATTGTGTGTGAGTATGTATTTACTACGAACTAAGTTGAATATAGAAAGTATTCTGAATAGAAACTTAAACTTGTTTTGATTAAAGGATAAAAAAAGATAAAACTCGAGATATTTTCATAACAGGTATATTTTTTTAATGCACAAAAAAATTTATCGTAATGCCATTGAATATACAATGTTTTTGGTTAATCCTTGAGGGGGTATAAACAAACAAATGCGATGGTTTGCCAAACCCCGGACATGCAACATATAATTGGCGAAAATCAAAGGTTTTCTAAATCTAAGCCACAAATATTCATTGTTTGACCTTGTGACTTATTAATGGTCATAGCAAATGCCAAGCGAATTGGAAATTGCAAACATTTGAATGAGTCTGAAAGAATCATTAGGATCTGTGGTAGAAGTACAACTTCATCTTGAAGTTTGCCGCTCAAGAATATTGCCCATGACTTTTTTTATGAACAATCGCTCGCCCTTACATAATTTTGGCGCATTTTTAACTAATTGCGATTTCGGACCGAATTTTGAATCTAAACCGTTCTCGAATCCACACAAAAATATCATAGCCTATTTTCTGGGTTATTACATTAAATGAAGCTATTATTTGGTTATGAAACACATACACACATGCGTAAAAATTAAACAATATGTTTGAAATGAATTAGGAAAGGAGCTTATAATTTTCTTTGAGACCAAAATCGTTTTAACCTACAATTATATTATATAGAAGCTAATCTCTCATTGTTATCGAATGACATTAACATCAAATTATATTATTATTGTTACTAAAATCAATAACAGTATGCGACATAAAACTTGAATTTTCACTTACATGTACAACATAAAATATGTCAGGTGTATTGTTTTGCGACACTTTTATCAACGATGTAATTCAGAATTCGAGGAATACGTAATTATTCGAATCTCGGCGTACACATGAACAATGAATAGTGAGTGAATATTAACGTCGCACTGTTCAGTTACACAAGGGCTTTTGCGGTATTCTGAATCATGAGCTCTATTTAAATATTTTAAAGAGAAATTTTAAATTATACCCGTCCAAAAAAAATTTAGATATAGGAGACGACTTCATTTTTTAACAGGGTAATGACGCCAAGCGCACTGCTCTCATTGTACGCCGCTGGTATCACTATAACTCTGTGTCTAAATTCTAAAACACCTCCTCAATCCATTTATTTAGCCCAGTAAAACATATTTGGAGAGATTTTGATCTAAAAAAAAGAAAACATGACATATAAACACATAATGTTAAGTAATAACAATAATCATAGAAGAATGGTCGAAAATCGATACAGAAATTACAAAAAAAAAACTGATTAAATCTATACCATGACGTTTAAAAGTTGTTTTGGACACTAAAAGATATCCTACTAAGTACTAAATTAATAAAGAAATACAATATTTAAAGCTATGTTGAGATTTTTGTTAAGTGTACGAAGACTTCTGTGGCTTAATTTTTTAGTAGCTTTTTGATTATTAATTTATTAAAAAAATAGTTATACTATTTTTAAAAAAATGATTATGTCAATCCATTAAGAACAAGTTGTAGATATCATTAAAAAATTGCGGTTTTAATATATTAATTTTTATTAGTCGCAAACATTAAATTTTATTGGAAATTGCAAGTGTATGAACACTTTTGTGGCCCATTGTATTACATTTAGTAACTGATATGTGTTCACAATTTTTTACACAAACTGTTGGCGTATATGAAAAATTATAAAATTATCTGCAGTAGCATTTCATATTCCGGATTTAATTCGTTTTTATATTTTGTTTTTGTAACAACTCGCGTCGAGAAATATTTTTCACTTACTAAATACATTTTTGTGAAATGTTCATAGCTGTGTGAGAAATTCTGTATATTTTGCATGAATTAGCAATGTAAAGTTTAAAAGTTATAGCTTAAATTTAAATTTTAGTATCGAATCTGTTGATAAATTCTTCCATTTTCTTCATTATATGTGTTTTCCCCCCACAAATGTAAAAGGTTTTAAAACATTGTACTAACTAGTATGAAATTACTTTGTGGAACTCGGGATAGCAAACAATAGAGCATATACACAACCTACTAGATAAAGAAGAAAAGTTTTAAAAATTCATTTATTATATTACAATAAAAGTTTTTTAAAACGAAGTTAAATTATGTAGAAATAAAATTTTTAATTTTAATGTATATCATCTTTAGATATAATTGTGGTTATACGAATTTCATGAGAACGTGAATCCATTTTGCATACACATTTGTAATATTTCTTTCCGAATTTTTTCCTTTTTGAAGTGAAAACTTCTATAGCCACATTGGGCACTTTTTGGTAGGGGGAAATCTTATGGGTTCGCGTCACCGACATGCTCATGTTATGTTAAGCAATTAGATGAACCAATAATGGTAAACAATGCATTAAATCCTCAAAATATTCTTCCACGTGATGATGAAATAATTGATAGTATAAAAAGTCTAAGTATTCTTGAAATTAATAATGACAATGATGCAAACAATTAAAATAATGTTAAAAATCAAGTACATTGAAATTTAAGGTATCCGACAACGTCAAGGTCATCTTGAAGGACCAGGCCGCGACAGAGTTTTGATGACGTCACGAAAGGAGGGAATGCTTTGCTAGTCACAGTGGCTGTCAGGAATATAAAGCTTACGACATTTATTTCTTTTCAGGTTGTAGACTAATATTTCCACATTTATAATGATTATTTTTTGTAATTCTCATTTAGAATATTTTCAGATGAAAGTCATGTATTAATACGTCAGAAAGATGTCTAATATTTTCCAGGAAAAAGGGGGAAATAACACTCGTGAAAGACTCATAACAATGTAAGAAAATCTAAGTAAAAACTGACTCAATATAAAATATTTTCAATCAGATAAAATAACAAAAGCAACATTTACTTGCAAATAAAATATGAAAAGTAAAGCATTAGAGGCATATTAATAAAAAACATGTGAATTTAGCAACATTTTGCTGTAATCAATGAATCATAATAAAGGTTAAATGTATGCAAAAATATATACAAATGCAAACCATGCAAAAATATATAAAAATAAGGAATGCAATTCATGTAAAAATATATACAAATATAGAAATGACAAACAGTTTTAGATAAACCACAGTAATTATACAGCTAAAATAGATTCTAGATTATGGCGTCAGGAAATATATACATTAGAAAAGAATACTTTACCTGAAAATCTGGAAAAAAACTTTTCATAGAATATATTATTAATGAGACAATGTACTGATTACTTTCAAGTTTTGAATCATTTGGATTTGTACTGATATTATTCAAACCAATTTTTACATTATTTTTTTAAGCGTTACAAATAAATATTATGCCTAGGTAAAGATATTTAAAAATCAAACAAATTTTTTTTAATTAAAAAAATAGTATTTTACATTTAACATCCTTTGAAAGCTAAAATCTTCATGAAAATGATTTAAACGAATAATGTAAATAAATAGAATTATTCTTTAAGTAATAGTTATGTGAACTATTTTAAACATGTGCATAAAATCTATTTGGATAAAAAAAATTAAGTATAAGGAAGTGCATGTACATTAAATAATGTACCAATCGATGATTGAATATTTAAATAAATAAAAAAGTGAAATACAAAAAGCAACACATTGATCTAACTGGCCTTATATTTTTCGATTATCCTGCACTGTTAAAATTTCTTCATTGCGCTTTTTTGAATAATTATTTAATCATATATTCCCGAATGTAATGAATATTTTTTAAAAAATACGAAAATGCAGATGTTTTACACTTTACACAAGATGAATGAAACGAATGCGAGACATTCCACAACTCATATAATTCCAAATATGCTTCTGTTGTGCTTTTAAACAGATAATTGGCAATTAACTTTCGAAATTGATCTCTTTATTTGAAAGAAATATACAATTGCAATCGGAGCATCCGAATTTTATATTATGCACGCATAACCCGTAATGTACATTAAAATTTTATTCTCTTCTATTGAGATATCCTCTAATTTATTTGAATTGTTTAATACTTCGTTGAAATCCTTAATATCTACTTTAACATTAAATACCTCTCCTGAATAATTTGAAATTAAATTTTTCACTGAAATAGTACCATATTTATCCGAAAAGCGCAATTATTTTTCAGCTTGCAAAATTTTTCCTGTATTACAACTTTAAACATACTTTTCTTAAGATTGAATAGCCATAACATGATGAACAGAATTAATAAAGCAAAGTTCTTCAAAAACATTAACTGTATTAAGAATATTTAGCAATTCACTGAAAAATGTTAATCAATATGTTATCTCATTCAAATAGGATGGACAGCCGGAAAAATGTAATGATATATGTATCTTATTTGATGAACAGTTGGGTACATAACAATAACGAGGCATTACTATAAAATGTGTGGAGTTTTAGGTTATGCAATTAATAAAAAACTTAATATTTTTAAGATAAGGATTTGATCGATTAAAAATATATATAAATTTAAACAACAATTTCTCATATAGAATAACACATCTTAATTTACAAATAACTAGAGATATTAGCATAAATGCATCAGTTTGCTATACTCAGTTATCTTCAAAACTAAAAATAAATTCAATAATGACTCAAGAATAAAGTTATACAATAATATAAATATCCTACCTTTCTTTATGGTATCGCTGATGTTATGTTCACTACATTTCATATATAAAAACACGTGGTAATATAAAGCCCTATATCACAAGCTTTAATGGAAGACTGGTGAAGTGATGATCAAACGAGGGGGAAATCGTCCCTCCTTTGATCATGTGACTTGTTTTGGGCGGGTTTTCTGTCGCAGCCTTCAGAATCAAGATAGCCTTGACTACGTTCGGTACCGTGATTTTGCAAAAGCATAAAAACGAATATTTTTTTAAATATTTAGTTTCACTTCTATTAGAATACACCTATGAAATTGTTTTAAGTATATTGTTACAAGATAAAAAGTTTATTCAATGCAATTTCTCGGCAAAAAATGAATTTAGAATGATTTATTTTCAAAACAGTCTCCTTTTATGAAAAATGCTTCTATAATAATTATATTTTACCAAAATATACCTAGCTCCGGCCTCGGTACAGAGTCTGGACTAGGATGCTTGAAATATTTAACTTAGAAGTGGATTTATTCATAATTTAATATATCAGAGTGGAGAATTTTTAACAAAAAACACCGATAATTAGTTCAATTGGTAGTAACTCTGAAAATAATGAGAATTTTTATAAAATCCTAGTTCAGGCTCTCTAGAGAAGTCTTAGCCATGTATATACAGAATATTATTTTTACAGAGGCATTTTTCATAAAATGAGAACATTTTGAAAATAAATAATTCTAAGTTAATTTTTTGCCGAAATATTGTATTTAAATAATTTTTATAGTAATAATATTTTTAAAACAATTTTATACGCGTATTTTGATCTAAAAAACACTAAATATTTTTTAAAATATTCGTTTGTACGCTTTTACAAAACTACAGTTCCGAACATAGCCGGATACCTTAAGTAAATACAAGTACTATCCACAAATAATATGATTGTATATTAATTGTTATTTCAATTGAATTGTATTTATATTTTGTCATGATCTTGTACAGAGCCCGTAATATATTTGAATAATAAAAAACCTTATAAACATGCATATAATTGTTGCTCGGAGTATCAATAGATGTGAAAACCGGATTGATGTTGATAATTTTAATTCAAACGTTATGAAATTTCAAAGTTTAATACTAAAAAAGTTCTAAGTTTTCACTTCTACCGGGGCAGTCTCTATAACTGCCAAATATTTTTTTATTGTGACTCGTGGAACCCCAAGGTTCTGTGGAACACAGCATGAAGATCAATTCTCTAGATAACTGATGAAGAGAAAGAAACTGTTTAATTTTTCCTGAATAAATGATTTTTAAAGGAAGAATAGAAGGATTTAAAGCAATGGAAAATTAAATTTCATGTTTTAATCTGCTGTATTAAATGAACAAACAGTATGATAAATTTTACTTTTATACGACAGAACAGGGATTGGGAACCTACTTCACGGGTGCCATAATTCTCAGTGGCACTCTGCACTACTCAACAAATGTGTCAATTTTTGAGAGGATATGAAAGTTCATAAATTTGTAATGGACCTTACCTTATTTAACAAAGATCTCCAGAATTATGGACAATTTCGAAAAAATCGGAAAGATAACTCCAAAGATAAATGGATAGCTATTTTGTAAATTATTGTGTGAATGTCATTGCTGAAAAGATTTAATTATTTAAACAGAGAAAATTGCATGCACTCTGCTCTCCGCTTTTGTGTGTGGTTCTACTTATCTAACAAGTAAAAAAAAGTAAAGTAAGAGTAAAAAACTTTCCTCATAAGAAAAATATTTCGAGCCCAAATAGAAAATCAACAAAGAATTGTCTCAATTTTCTTCTTAGACAAATTCTTCTCTGTGAAATATAATTAAATAATTTTCAAACATAAATAATAATTTCATTATATTACTTTTAATTATGAACAGCAGTATCAATAGTATCACGTATATTTCAAAAATATTCAGACAAATTTTAAATGAAGAAAGTATAAACAAAAGAATAAATATTACAAATTTTTTCCCGTCGTTTTCTTAGTACAAATTCTGAAATATATCTACGTTGTTAAAAGCACTGTATAATAATAGACATGATATATTTTATGCTGCATATACATAGATTAAAAAACAAGTTTTGAATCTCATATAATTATTGATTTTAGTATAAAAATAACATAAATTTTACATTTATACCGTTAGAAAACCGTAAGAATATTTAATTTTTACGTATATTTGGTAACAAAATAAGTTTCATTATTATATATAATGTATAATACATGTGACTCGACTGGACTACAATTCTCGACTATTACATCACCTCTGCTGGTTACAGAATTTCGACTTAAACTTATACTTTAAAAATTTTTTTTTATTTGTGCTGGATATATATATATATACAGTTTTTTTTTTTCCGAATCTATGCCGCCATCGATTCTAAGCTGCACACCAAATTCTCAATAAGTTTTTGTGAAAAATGAAAAATAGTGTAAAAGGGTTTATCTATATCAAATTTTACGAAATTAAAATAAATTTTTAAAATGAGAACTAATAAGAAGTGAATAATTATTTATTTTATCAGCATTATAAACTTTAAATTACAAACATGCTCCCGTACTTGCTCTAAATACCCCAACCAACAAATTTCTCTCCCTCCAAATCTAAGCCGCATGCGATTTTCAGTAGCATTAACATTGAAAAAAAAGTGCAGCTAAGATTCGAGTAAATACGGTAGTTCCTCCGCTTTAATGAAGCATTCACTAATAAAATCTTTAGTAAATGATTTCGATCTGTGTTTGCGATTAAAATTGATATTATATAACTAGTTTTTACTGCAGTTGTATTGTCTTCAACAAATTTAGGTGGCTGTGGTAGCCTGGCGGTCAAGGTAACGAGCTCGAGCCATGATTTTGAGCCTTTCACCACAAAGCCGATGCACATTAAATATGTCGAAGCTCAAACGCCCTCCAAATGGTGTCGTTTCGAAGTTAGGAGAGGGGTGCCAGCTCAGGTGTCGACCTCGTCACTTGACCATGGTCCGTCGCCAAACGCCCTCGAGTAGCTGAGCAGTGCGACGTTAATATTTACTCTCACTCCCTCACTCAACAAATTTAGTGAATATATTTTTTTCAATTTTTATAAGAGTTGATTTCAATTCCGACAACTCGTCTTCACAAAGTTTTACATCATTTAGCATAGTCATAGTTTGTTTTTGGTTTTGTGTCATAATGCCTTTGAAACCATATTCCTTAGCAACTTAATTTCAGTTTTTACATGTCAGGCACAATATTTTATTCTTGCTTTGGAAATAAAAATATAATATTGCAATTCCCATTTTTCTTGAAAATTACGATGTTCATCCTCAGTTCATCTTTTCTTTCTCTGTTCTTGAAGTTTAATTATGTATTTTATTAAATTACTTTTTAGTTTAATATGAATAAAAACCAAAACCTACTTTCATTCACAAACTATTGAGTAAAGACTACACTTTGTCCTGGTCATCTTATGGTTTTTAAATTTTAAAAAATAAAACTTCAACTGCTTCTTTGACGTCACGCTTTTCGTCTCTCATTGATTGGAGATTCAAAGAGTAGAGGGTGGAGGATGCTAAATCAGGTGTCGTCCTCGTCACTTGACCATGGCTCATAATTACGAGGTCGGTCGCCAAAAAAGCTCACGATCAACGAAAAAGTGCGACAGGTTTTCAGCTAGTAATTTCCTTAAATCATTAAAAATAAGCACTAAGAGACCATTTTAAAAATAGCAATTAGACGTATAAAATTAGAGATATAAAATTGGATAATAAAGACGGATGCACAACATTATCTAAAAACATAGCAAATTGAGAACTGCTACTTGGGGTTAGAATCACTTTTGTCTTGTAAACCTCCTTTTGCGTATTGTACTGAAGCGAATCACAATTACGCACACACAGCATAGCGTAATTAAAGAACATCACAATCATTGTAAAATAAACAAATCAAGAAAATTTATTACTTTATGAGAATTCCTTGCAGTGAAAACGCTAATCCAAATGGAACCCCACATAATATTAATTACCTTATAATTGACATATTTTCACTTCATGATTATGAATGTTTGGTTTTAATATCTGTAATATTATTACAGCTGTGTATATGTTGCAGGGAAACGATGAAATTAGGGCTTTCGTCAAATCCCTAAAGGAGATGAACAGTTCACGCACAAGATGTTACAATAACTTCTCTTTGATGTCTTCTCCCTGTAGTAAGTGAATTAGTTAAACCCCCGAAATATTTTAGTGAAATGATGAAAT
>BMAV01005919.1:232373-284165 GCA_019973955.1 Trichonephila inaurata madagascariensis
CATTTCATGGTGAATTTATATGAGCAATTTAAGTTCTCAGCAAAAGTTTTACACCTATATAATGTGATTTCATTAAGCTAAAGTGTTATTACGTTTTCAGTACATGTGGAAGTCCCCCTTAAATAGTTTTTTAAATGACTGTTTACAAAATTTGGCACAGCACATGTAGTGTTCTACAACAGTGTGACTATTTCGAATCTGACGACAAAGACTATGATGTGAATCAAACTGTCTGACAGAAAGTGCAAAACATTGTATGAACTCAGTTAATTAATTTTTTATCTATGAAATATAAAAAGAGAAAAATTCAGAACTATGTGCAAAACTTAAATTATGAATGGAAATATTAAAAACGAAGATTTAATTTAAAAGCAGAAATCAATTCAAATTAAAAATAAAGCATTTACATAACTTCATGCAGCACTGGATACATAAAAAATTGTAAAGACAAAAGCACTTGTTATCTAGAGAGATTATGTGATAAAAATCTTCACTATCCCTTTACTTAAATTAATACATGGACAGAATCAAATATTTTTAAATTACAGCTAAAATCCACATTTAACATAAAGCAGTATGCATATGTAAAGAGGTTAAAGATTTATATATTCACAGATTATAAATTTAAACAGTGTAAATAATTATTCTTATATTATAAACTAGAGCCAAAGTAAAAAATATGCAAATTCAACACAAATATAACTACATAAAAATACACAACTTTACACATCAGAAACAGTAATAAGCTTAGTAATAGGCAATGTCATAGATAAGAATGCTGTACAAATTTCAATATTATAACATTCAAATCAATTTAACTCATAAGTATGAGTAATAACATAAATTATTTGAAATTATTGGGAAATATATAAAATTTAAATGTATGAATTAATTAATAATGGTAGAATTAATAACTAACTTAATACCAATTAAAATATCGGTAATTAAAATTAATATTATAGTACGTATTAAAGACTAATAATCAGATACTAATTATATAACAATTTACACGAAAGAAAAAACAAGAAATTCTGGATTCTAGTCATGAAATAGCACTCTGGAGAGATTCCTGAAAACGTCTGAACAGTAAAAAAGCTTAACTAAAAAGACTCAACGCCTTTGCTAAAACGAGAACTCTAATTGGAAAATGAGCCATAAATCGAAAAGCCCGCGCAATCCGACCGGAAATAAGAGGAATCAGAGTTGCCAAGATCTGGCGCGAAATCGCATAAAAAAGTTTTTAAATCGAACACTAGCGGAAAAGGAACATCTAAAAACGCATGTTAAATTGACTACACATGATGATTCAGGAAAAAGATTTGCGATTCCGAAATAATAATAATAATATTAATAATTTAAAATAAACAAGACAAATGAACCACAATTTTTTTTTAATGCTGGGATCAGTAATGAAGATTGAGCAATGTGTCGTACCACATCGCATTTTGATGATTTTATCAATTTCAGTGTGTGTGTTTTTTTTAGTATCAGCACATGTTGCTTAAAGTTAAGTTTATTTTTGACCTGAATGAATCAAACAATTTGACTTATAAACACTAAATTATTAACATTAAATTTATAACACTACCTTTTTAACGCGCCAAAATAAGGCAAACATTTATCACATTCACCGTGTCGCTCAATTTGGCGTCATTCATAAATAAAGTAATTAATATTTTCCCAACATATTGAATCTGCATAATATTAAAAATAAAGCACTTACTTTCAATGTTTTTCAAATATTCTTCTCAAAAAGAACACAAAAATATACGTAACTCAAAACATTGAATCGTAGTCAACAAACTTTAATGCTCATGTATTCTTCCGCGTATAGCGCGGCATATACGAAATATAGTTCGAAAAATTTTAAAAGACCAAGTTTGTTGTTGAATCTAAATTTTTACAATACTTAGCTAGAATATAAAGAGAAATATAATAATACTATTACCTATAATAATTTGTTATAAAGTGTTGAATAACCATTTTTTCGGGGGTTTTGAGTACATGTAAGGTTTCGTATTCTATTAAGACAGGCGATCAAACCTGTGACAAACATACTCATTTCAAAATGAGTATGTCTTTGTGTTCATTTTTGAGTGTCTTTTTTCTCCGTGCAACTTGTGTTTGGAAGTTCTTTTTGGAAGATCAACGGATGGGGCACCTGGTATGGTCGATAAAGTAAAAAGGCCTTTGTGAAATTATTGATCGATAAAATACAAAATCCAACAAAACTAACTGCTGCCAAAGAGATAACTTAATTTTCATCTACCATTTAAGTTATTAACAGAATCCATGTGCCCAAGTATCGATGAATCATGTTAAGTAAGTAGTCATAAAAACAGTGAATTGCATTCGATCACATACATGTTCTTTCGCATCGATAACTTAAGAAGTTCCTAAAGAAGTAGATTGTGGATAAGGTGACGTTGTACATCTGTCGTGTCAAATGGTTGAGTCGCGGAAGATGTTTACAGTGATTTTACCAGCTACGATCAGATAGTGACTTCATTATTAATGAAAAGCAAATAACAGTACCAAAATTAAGAAATGAGGAATGGTTTTAGGATTTATGCATTTTCGTTAGTTATCAGCAAAAAAAAAAAAAAAAAATCAATTAAATACATCATTACACGATAAAAAAAAGAGTTAATAATCGATGCAGAAAGAAATTAATGTTCTTTGAATCTCAATTGAAAAATAATAATGTTCAACACCTTCCCCATTGATGAAGGAATTTAAAAAATTCAAAATGTATTAGTAACATTAATTATGCAAAAGAAATACGCGAACTTACTCACATCTCTCTTTTATAATGATCTCAAGTTGATTAAAGAATGTCTTCCAATAGAATTGATTGACTTAGAGTGCAATAATGAATTAAAGCACATTTTTGAAACATCAGAATCCAAAATAGATTTTTATGACACTTGTTACAAAAGAAAAATTTTTCCAATTAGAGATATCTGGCACAAAAAGTTACGAGCGCTTTTTGATTAACTTATAACTGCGATACCCCCCCCCCCCCAAAAAAAAGGAAATTTGTCAAATATAAATCGCACTCAGACTTACCAGACGAAAATCTGCAACATCAATTACAATGTGCAAATGTATACAATGAGATGGACTTGCAAAAACTAAGTAAAAGAGTTGAGAAATAAATATCTTGCTAATTATAAATATTATTTCATCATTGCATTATTATCATATTATATAAGTATGTATACATGAAACATAATGAAAACAATAATAATAATTTATTCTGCTTTAAATTTTCTATCCAATAACTGTTTATAATGAGTCTAATACGAAGGTATATATTGTTATACGAGGGTAACTCTGAATTTTTTTAGATATGCGCAGACAAAAAGTTACAAAAAAGGAACAGTTTAATTTTAAATACAAAGTACTTGACTACAGAAGACGACTTTTAACTGACTTACTTCAAGTTGTTTAGCAGAGAATAAATTTTAGGCAGAAGAGAAAATAGAGTTGATGCGAGAATATTATCGTGCTATGATTTTCTATGATTTTAAAGCTTGATTAAATCAAGAGGAATGCGTTCAACGGGGCTGCAATTAGCATTTGGTGATGAATCTCCTTGTCGTGCTATTGAATTCAGATGGTTTAAAGAAGTTTGCAGTGGTCGCAATTCTCTTCGGAATGAAAAACCCACAGGAAGGCCACGGTCGGCAGTAATCCCGGATAATGTGTCTACCATACGAAAAATGTTAATGGATGATAATCGCTGTACCTACCAAATGATACAGAAGGAACTTAACATTGGATCCTCAGCCATACACAAAATTATTCATGAAGAATTACATATGAAAAAAATAGTTTACGGTTCAGTTTCCTATAATCTGAGTACCAAAAACAGGAGCGCGACAGAATCAGTAAATAAACCCTTAAATTGCCAAATGATGATGGCCATCGCATCATTTCTAAAATTGTAAGGGTGATGAAACATACATACCGTTTTTTGACGTTCCAACACGTCAAGAAAGCAAAATATAGGTCTTTGAAGATGATCCCACGCCAACAATGGTGAAAAGACGAGCAATGTGAAAAAAAGTAATGTATACAGTTTTCTTCCGAAGAACGGGATTTTTCAAAGCCATCAAGTTGGAAGAAGGCAGTAACAACAAACTCGTATACCACTAAATGTCTTCCAGAAATTCTCCAAGAAGTTAATGTTAGGGGGACGAATGCTTCACCATGACAGTGCATCTTCCCATACAGCCGGATTAACAGCTGAGTTTCTTAAGCAAAAACAAATTAAAGTGATAAACATCCACCTTATTCTCCAGATCTAGCTATGTGTAACTTTTGGTTATTTAATAATCTAAAAAGAAGAACTTACGAGGACGTCGTTTTCATTCAGAAGAGATTGACGTGGCTATAAATGCATTTTTTCATCAATTCCAAGAAATGAATGGTTTGAGGCATTTAATCAGTGGAAAATTCGTCTACAAAAGTGCACTGATGCTAGAGGAGACTACTTTAAACACTCCTAAAATTTTGTAAGCATAACTTTAAAAACATAGGAATATATCTCAACAATTTCAGAGTGACTCTCGTATGCAGCCCAGTGTATTATAATTTTTTTCCGAAGAGAGGCCTGGGAGGTGATATGGGTCCTGACCTGTTATAAAAGAATACAACGCAAATGTATGAAAAAATTAAAACTTACCAACTTACAATCGCTTAAGTATGTTATAGAGCTTTTTTAATACACGTCCAACTACCATTTCACATATGTCATGTCAAATGACCAAAGTTATAACAATCCTACAACTATAACTGGCAAATATGACAATTAATTTTCAAGTGAAGCCTTTGTGCGCGAAAACTTACTGAAAATTTTAACGATTATAAGGCTTTAAGAATTTTTAGGAGAAAAATATAAAACTGAATTTTAAAAAATAAACTGTTAAATAAAGCTTCAAATTTTTTGAGAGGCATGAAAGTGCGCAAATGCATTTTTAAGTAATAAATTTGAAAGAAAGCATTTTCAGAAACTGCACATACATAAAGATTTTCCTTAGAATGGATAAGTAAATATGTCCTTTTTATATTACAACTTCGATAGAAAGTGATGTTAGATATATCACACATTTGACAATTTTCTTCTATGCACAAATATCATCATAATTTATTAATTTAATAAAATGACAAGCAGCATATATTAAAGACATGATATCCTTAAGATAAATGATTGCTAATCCTTGATATATATATGCAAATGTACATTTAAAGAAACAATTTGAAAGAAATTCTTTTAAAATATTTTACGAACATCAGGTTTTCAATTGGCATGAACAAGTAAATGTCTTTTTAAATTCCTATTTTAACTGAAAGTCTTGTTCCATATTTTAAAAATATGAGCCTTTTTCTTGATATGAATATGTAAATGCACTATTAAACTATGACTACGAAAGACTGTCTTGTTGCATATTTCACAAATATAAGGTTTTTCCATGAGTATGAATACGTAGATGTCTTTTTAAATCAGAACTTTGAGTGAAAGCCATGGACCAACTTACATTCCATAAACAATAAGGTTGTAGTGAACGATAAATAGCATGCGGTCCTTTTATAATAGGTGAATGACTGGTTTGTTTTTCAAACATGAGGCTTCTCCTTCAAATGAATACGTAAATGTGCATTTAAATAACCACTTCGTGAGAAAGCCTTGTTGCATATTTCACAAACATAAGGCTTTTCCTTGGTATGAATACGTAAATGTAGTTTCAAATCACCACTTTGTGAGAAAGCCTTGTTGCATATTTCACAAACATGAGGCTTTTCCTTGGTATGAATACGTAAATGACTTCTCAAATTACTACTTTGAAAGAAAGCCTTATTGCATATTTCACAAACATGAGGCTTTTCCTTGGTATGAATACGTAAATGACTTTTCAAATTACTACTTTGAGAGCAAGCCTTATTGCATATTTCACAAACATGAGGCTTTTCCTTGGTATGAATACGTAAATGAGTTTTCAAATTACCACTTTGAGAGAAAGCCTTATTGCACATTTCACAAACATGAGGCTTTTCCTTTGTATGAATAAGTAAATGTTTATTTAAATCACAACTTACTGAGAAAGCTTTGTTGCATGTTTCACAAACATGAGGCTTTTCCTTGGTATGAATACGAAAATGTTTCTTTAAAGAACCACTTTCAGAGAAACCCCTGTTGCACATTTCACACACATAAGGCTTTTCCTTGGTATGAATACGAAAATGTATCTTTAAAGAACTACTTTTAGAGAAACCCCTGTTGCATATTTCACACACATAAGGCTTTTCATTAGTATGAATACGTAAATGACTTTTCAAATTACCCATTTGAGAGAATGCCTTGTTGCAAATTTCACAAATATAAGGCTTTTCCTTATTATGAATACACAAATGTACTTTTAAACCACTGCTACGAAAGAATGACTTGTTGCATATTTCACAAACATGAGGCTTTTTCTTTGTATGCATATGTAAATGTGAACATGAATGATCATTGTGATTAAAATCCTTGTAGCATATTTGACAAACTTCAGGCTTTTCGTTAGGCAGATTACTCAAGTCATGTTTTAAGATATCATTTGAAGAAGTAGTCATCCTGTTAGTTTATAAAATTGGAAATCTCAGGTGAGATCACATAAATCCTTATTTGATTTTAAGTGGCCTAAAGAGGATGTATCCTTTCTGTGGATGGCTGTTTATAATTATATAAATTTGTTATGAGTCGAAGGCAATACTGAAAGCTGGTCGTATTTCTAATTAATGAAAAAAAATAAAATCCATCTGAGTATCTTATTTTTAAATTAAACAAGGTATCATCAAACTATTGTCAGTTCAGTTTGCTGAAAATATTTTACAATGTATTTCAATTATTGCAAAATTGCAAGAACAGGGGAAAAAAAATTTTTTTTTGAATAAAAATTACACATTCTCTACTTCAATTTAAACAAAACCTAAAAGGTATGTCACAGTACTTGTATTACATATTTCCTTAAACCTCAGAAACAAGAGGGACCACCTTATGTTCCATAAAACAACAAGCTTGCAGTGAATGATAAATAGCAGGTTGTCCTTTTATAATTGAGGAATGATTGGTATGAAGTAACAACCCTTTAAAAAAAGCAATGTTCTTGGTGATGCGCCACATAGTTTTAAACAAATATTTTTAGCCTGCAGTCGAAGATGTTTGAAACTGTACAGAAATCTTTTCTACAATTGGATATCTTATGAGCTTATATGGCTTTTTAAATTCGAAATATTTCGTTCAAAATTCACATGCCTACACTGCTTTACATAAGAGACTTTAAACAAATATGTTCGGTAGCCAGCATCATTCAAATGAAAATATATTGACAATTTTTATGCAGAATGTTTTCAGCAATTTTTTTTTTCTATAGCTAATGATGTCTTATCTGAATATGTCTTATCAGAGAGATAATAGTAGTTTGATATAATAAAAAAAATCTAAGATGCTGAGAGAATCTTTTTACTTTCTACTTAAGAACCTTCAACGTTAAACATAGAAAACTTTATTAAAACACTCCATGTTTATGCAGTTCATCTTCTTTTCTCTAAAAATTTTATAATTTTTCTCACAGGCAACATGAAATTTTTCTACGCATCTAATTTTCTTTCTTGTGTTGGTTCAATTCTGGAATTCTACACTTGTCGAAATTCTTCTACTCGTCTAAAAAAACAAAAAATATACATCAGTATCAATATTGATATTATGAAAAAACAGTGAAACTAGAATATATAGTTAAACAAAATAACTACATCACAGTTTCCTATTTTCAGAGAAACAATATCTCTTTAGACATTCTTTGTTATACTATACTATACCATTCAAAACATTCATTAGCATTTTGAATTGTTCAATGTAAATACTTACTTAAAATTTCACGAGAACAATATTTTATGTACAGTGATTTCACAGTGTATCATGAAATAAAAAAATAAAGTGAATGCATAGCGATTCGTAAAAAAAGTGTCATATAAACATGGTTTAAAGGAAATATTTCCAAGTTATAATCGCATGTTTAATTTTTTTTTAACAAAGTAATAAAGTAATTAATTTTTTTAATGAGTGACAAAACAGTCGAAACAAGGGATACAATTCAAATTTGGATGCAAACCTGTTTCGAGGTAACTTTTCAGGCAATCTTGCTATGCTTCTATGCCCATTATAAACTATTCACTTTGCGACTTTACTTTTGTTCAAAATTACAATTCTGATCTTGCATGCTATTTTCTTCCTTTTTGCTTGACATTATAAACATGGCTGAAAAAGGAATTTCATCGAATACCCCAGCAATGCGAGCAAAATCAATTGGAAATAAAGTTCAGCGAAACATATATACATTGATTTTTTTATTATAAACTTGAAGAAAACCTTTAAGAATCTATCAATCAATTCGTTGAAATAGTTTCTCATTTCTAAAGTTTACTTTCTAAAAGATCCGTTTTTCGTTTGAAAAAACAAAACACAGCCCATAGGATTCTCCCATGAAAAAAGAAAAGGCAGTGCTTCTGGATAATTAACATTAATAATACAGAAGGTCATTCACACTTTATGAAAACGATTCAGTAATTCATTTTCTCGTTTGCATTTTGGGATAAAACTTTGGCAACTTCAGAATAATCGTCTACTAATGTTTTCTTTTGATTGGAATGTAAAATAAGATTTATTTTAAAAATGTTTCCTAAAATTGATATATGGCTCGAAGATTACGTAACTGCGCTTTCCGAGGAGAAATATTCGTATGAACAAATTATAAAGCGGGGTAAAAATCTCTGTTATTGCAATTCAGTAAAAGGTATTTATAATTTATTAAATTTGAAAGGAAAAAAACGTCTCTAGCTGAAAGTAAAGATGGAAACATAACCACGAAGCTTCACCATAAGACTGTTCAAATGCAGGTAACTATCAAGAAAGTGAAGTGTCTGATCCTAAAAGGAAATCTGACGACTAAAAATTCATTGAATCGAAACAAGGAATTTCTTTCGACACTGTAAATTAAATCATTCATAAAGATTTAAAGTTAAAAAAGATGGTTAAAACTAAAGTTCGTCTCCTTTTTTTACAAGCTTTTATTTAACTTGCAATGTAATTTGTTAGGGTGGAATCTCAACTCAATTTTGAAGCTGATGTCTTCAACCGATTGAGCTGAAATTTTGTATACACGTTTAGTTTGGATGACAATGCATGTTTTGACAATTTATAATCCGATATTGCAATTAGTTAAAAAGATATTAATTAAAAACCTTAAAACGCACAATTGTTTTACCCCTGTTGGTTTTTTATTCCGTCGAACGGCTTTTCAGATTGAGCTTAAAGAAGTTTCGATTTTTTCGACGTTCTTAAAAAGTCCTCTATATAATTCTTTCTATCAAACTCAGACTAAAAATAATTACAGAATCGGAAAGATCATTTATTTCACCCCGATACCGTATATATATATTAACAAAATAATGATATTTTCTATTTTTTTACGATTTTATGTAAAATGAGTCAAAATCGATGCGTTTTCATGAAAATGATTTCTAAATCATTCCGTATGATATTTTTTTTCGTGTTAATGAATCGATATTATACACTAAAAAAGTTCACGCTTTTCTCTTTTAGAATCAGTCATTTAAAAAATAAATGGCCTAAAACTTTTTTTTTTGCGATTTTTCAAAAAATACTCAAATGTTTAATTAAACATTTATAAATTCGTCATTTATAAAGATAATCACACGAAACATTTTTCCCGATTGTAGAATAGTATTATCCAATTTCTGTAGAAAGATTGAAAAAATTGGATTAAAATTATGGATTTTAAAAATTCGTTTGTGTTTTTCGTCTAATACCCTTTTTACCAGACTCTATTAATACAGTATATTTTTCTTACAATTTTTGTTTAAAAATTACCATTGTTTGTAATAGATGTGTGAAGTTTGAAAGCATTAACTAAAAAAATAATAACTTTAATAAAAAACGCGACTTTACGGAAAGCCAAAGGGTTGGCGTCGAAAATTGGTTTCGCGCCAAAATGACATCACAAGTATGTGGCCCGGCGGGAAAATAGGTTGAGTACTGTGCTAAAAGCCGTATCACACGTCCATTTTCCATGCAAATTTTTCGTCCAATTTTTGGCCTAATCTGAGGGGGAAGAGTTACCGTAAACAAAACGACATGCTCTGACGTCAGCCGCGCTCTATCTCCACATTGAAAAATTCTCGCCGATTTTTCTGCTTCGGAAATCGAATATCCATAATTATTTCTTTCGTTCGAGCTTTTGTTGATGGTAGTAAGCAGAAATGGATCACCATCCTATTTAAAATATTATACACCATTAAAATATTATACGGCATATCTGATGTGTTAGACGAAATCAAAGCCGCCATCTTATTTATGACGTAGAGCGCCGAAGAACCCCATTGGCTGGAATTTCAAGCAACTTTTATTTGGAAGAACTTTTTGAGCTCACTAGCAAAAAAAGTTCTTAAGCCGTTGCTATGGCAACTGAGTAAAAATTGCACCAAAAATTCCTTGAAACGTGTACGTGTGATACGGCCTTAAGACTTCGAAATTAACCAGCAATCGACCTAGCAACAATGATGCGTTGAATGAGATGAACAGACTGAGAAACCTGTCCAGCGATAACTAAAACATAAAAAAAATAAATTAAAAGTAAAAAAACTTTTTTAAAAACAAGATTTTATTTAAATAAGCTTAAAAAAATAAAATAAACGATTCTTTTAAAACTTTTTTTTATTATAAACTTATAACGTCATTTCACAATTTATGATATAAAAGCTTGTCACGAGATTTAACTTTGCAGATAAACAAGTAAATTAAATAACTTGATCTGATTGATTTTAATTTTTAAAATTTTCAAACTAAGTAAATACGAGTACTTAAATCTCGTGACAAGCTTTTTATATCATAAATTGTGTAATGACGTTATAAGTTGATAGTAAAAAAAAGTTTTAAAACAAAAGTTTATTTTATTTAGCTCATTTAAATAAAAGCTTGTTTTTTTTTTAAAAAAATTTACTTTAAATTTATTTAAAAACATATTACTGAAAGAAAACAAATTGTAGAAAATTATATAAAAAACACCTAGCAGCTGAAAAATGGCAATATGTGGAAACACTCGGTGAGACATGAGTTTAAGTGACTGAGTAAGAAGTTGGTTGCATATCTTTAACCACGTCACCGGCGTTCCTTCTCTATTCTTTCTGATCTTGATTTTTTCTCTCTCCTCCCTCTGTTCTCTGTCTCCTCTCTCTACTAAAACCCCCTTTTAAACACCAGGGGCGGGTCCACAACATGCCTCTCGTCACTTATCATTGGCAGGCCACAAAACTCTGCCCACGGTCTCATTAGTGTCCTATTCGTGCGGAACTCACAATCACACACTATGGCCCGCCCGGAATGTAATGGGGCTAGATTTCTTGTCTAGCATCTGATCACTTGTCTATCACACCGTCTTTGTTTCTTAAATCCATTCTTTTGCGATCTGCCTAGGCGACAGTGTTCTTCGTTAGACAGGCTTCGCCAATTGTCACCCGGAGGGCACTCCTATCTCCATTATGATTTTCAGTCCGAGTGTCGGCGCGGTTCCAAGGTCAAACAATAAACAATGACCCCACGGCCACGTGCTCCGTTTCTTAGCCACCTGCTCTGAGCTATAAACTTTGACGTGAATGGAAGGGGTGGGGTACGTACCAAGCGAAGACGTTACAAGGCCTGTAGGGAAAGCCATCCAAGCACGCTGAACGAGCTTTGGAAAATGGTTCATGAGGAATGGAGTAAAATTTGCATGACAGTAGGGAAGATCTGTGCACTTGGGGCCACCCTATTTTATTTGAATATTTACTTTTTTACTTTTATTACTTACTCAGTTGGGTGAGTGATAAACCCAATTCCTATTTCTGCATTCATTTCGAAATTTTGCAAAAGAAAGCTGTGGCAAGTTATAAAGAAAAAACATTTTTAGATGGTCTGAAGTAAAATTTTGCAGCTTATATCTTTTTATTGTAGTACAAAGATAAGTCAAAAAAATTTCTTTGAATTCTCTCTCTTGTGCATAATTTTGTTTGTAACATTAAGTACTAAATTAGATTTTAAATAAACCCCTTCTTCATGTGGCTGTTTCTACAGAAGACATTTTGTATGAAATTACCTAGTCTGTACCTGAGGCCACATAGTTGCCTTGTACCTAGGTACAATTGCAATTAATATTCTTTGTTATTATTTTATTTTAAAAACTTTTCTTAATAAAAGGAGCAAAATGTCCTTAATTATCTGAACCATTTTGATTTAATCAAGTTTTTATTATTATTATTATTGGATATTATTTAAATGAGAGGAGTGTATATTTTGTTCTGAAACTTTTCAATGTTTGCTACCATTATTGTTATTATTCAGGATTCTTATTTTGTCTATACAAATATAAGAATTCCTTTAATAATAAAAAAACAAAAACAATTCTTTATAGTTATAAAAACTAAAGCATAATTTCTAATAAGCATAATTCTCGAAGTAGATCCAACAGAGGTGGTCGAAAACCAAGGAGATGTAGAATCTTGACCGACATTCCAGAAAAGGAAGAAATCGAAAAACATCATGCAATTAAAATAGTCAAAAAAAAAAACAAAAAAAAAGAAAGAAAGAAAACTTGTGCGAAAAATTCTGAGTTTGAAATCGAGGCAGTTTCCTCTGAAGAATTATCAGATATTGAATATTCTCATTCTACTGATGATGCAAATTCTACAGTAGCTGATGTAAGGGATAAGAAAAGGGGGATTTTTGTTTAACAAAAATACAAGGCAAAAAAAAAAAAACTGAACATTTTATGTGGCAGAAATAATAGATGTTAAAGAAAAAAACACTATAGTGTTAAATTTCTGAAGAATACTGCATATTTTAATAAGTTTCTTTATGATAAAGAAGAAACTTATGAAATTGACAACAGAAATATTGTGTTCAAATTGCCCAAACCACTATATGTTGGTGTTTCAGAGCGACAATGTATGCATTTCAGATTTGGAACCAGTTTTTAAAACTATAATGTTAAATGAAAATACGTGACATTCGTTAATAATTGGGTGCATCACAATTTAAATAACTATTTAATAAATCAATGTATTAGCTGATATTGTTTCTTTTATTAAATTCATGTACATATGTTCGTTTTCTATTGATTACAGAGTGAAACCTAACTTTCAGGGAAAGGCCCTAGGTACAATGCTATTGTACCTAGGGTCGTTTGTGAAATTTTATAAAAACCTTTTATTTCACAGAATTTATTATTTTAAGTACTTATATTAACTCCAATTGGATGGCAGTTAGTGTAATGATTAGTGCATATCAGTTTCACATTTTTAAAGTGGCACAGATTTCCCCTACTAAAAATAAGTTTACTTTCATGTAAAATTTGAGCTGGAGCTGTTATCAAGATCAGATAGAAGCAAATTGCGCCAAAAAATACGGTATTTAGTGATAAAAATTAACTATTAAAATCATTTCCATAAATCACGAACGACTTTCTGTATGAAAAGAAAATGACATGAACATTGTTAGAGATATTTGTGGAAAAATTTGACTGTTAAAGTGAACTGAAAAATTCAATTCTCCTCTAAAATATCCAACTTTTAATGGAATTTTCCGAAATAAATATATAAGGCTGAATTTTAAAATACAGAATAATTATATTAAATAATAATACTTTTAAATTTAATTTATGTTTATTTTACTCAATATGTATTATTTCAATTTTACTTTCGTTGTCAAGAACAATTTTTTTTTTTAACAAAAAAGGCTTAACTTAAGGTTTTTACTATGCGATTAAATTAATCTAAATATTTTTTTCAGGTATATATAATTCATAAGTTTTATGAATTAAAATTAAATTTGATATCTTATGAATCCCAAATTCCTGCTACAGTACATCATTGTGACGAATCTTTACGCGACTTCTAACTAATCCTCTTGGGGAATCTTTGGGCTAGCTTTCGCGTTTAATTCACAGCCATCCATCTCAAGAAGAAACCGCGATATGCAGATTAGTTCGACAATATAATGTCAAAGTTTTGTAATTGTAGGAGAAGGAGGTAGAAGCTGTTACATTCGCTACGCCGGTGAGATTGAATCAAGTTGACTTTCGCATGTATGTGGTGTTTGCCCACTGTGTTGAATTAAGGTTAGGAATCCACATTAGATTAGGTTGAGATAAATAAGTTACTTGCGCCTATCTGCTTATTAATCATTACTTTCTCTCTTTGAGATAAGTTGTTGTTGGTAAGTGTGAGTTTGAGTAAATAAATAATTGTTATTATGGAAGTCTCTGCTTCTGCTTTCATTCCTCCCCCACCATTAGGTAGGCAAGACGATGAAGGAGGAACTTCAGGTAGAAGTCGCTCACAGCATAAGCGATATTTACATGTGTAATAACATAATTAATTACAGCAAAATAAATATATTTAACGTGAAAACGCTTAAGACGAAATATCGGTCAATTCGAGTTATTCGACGATCCCGACAAACTATGTATTTTCATGCATTCTTTTTGTCTCTTTACTCAAAACGAAAATTGCTTATCCCGAAAATATTTCGCTTCTGGGAATGAGCAAAATAAGGAAAACACCAGCCACGCAGACGAGATTCAAGAGGGGAGTGAAATGAAGGAGGTGGTTTCATGTTTCGTAAAAAGGAAGCTAACTTGCTTAGAAATATTCTCGGAATAGCCAGCGACAGGAGCCAATTTTGCTTATCTAAGCCACGTTCATCTTCCACCCCCAACAAACAACACACAAAAACATCTTATCTCTCCAGTGACGGAATGTACATCCCAAGATTCTAGGGAGCCCAAAACTTAGACTTAGCAGAGAGGAGCCCTAATATTTTCCGTTACGCCACAATATGTCTCATCAGTTGGGTTTGGAATTCGGTGACGAATGCATCGCAGTGCGAATAAATATCAGTAAACTTGGTTCACGTTTTTTTCCTTCTTTTTATCTGTTTTAGAAGAACATTTTTACGAGCACAGTGGCAAAGCAAACTGCTATTTCGCTTAAAATGAAGATAGAGCTTAACGGTTTTGATCAAAAACCAAATACGAAAACGGAAATCTTTAAAAGATTTTGGAAGAGCTAACTCCACATTATTGACAAATAATAAAAAAAGGAGAAAATTATGGAAATGTTTGAATATATCTATATAAATAAAATATACTCTAATAAACTTAATTTGTTGAATATATGTTTTATAAACCCCCTTCTTTTTTTTCCTTCTTTATGCAACATCTTTTAACACAAAGTTCTTTTAACATGAAAAAATATTTCAAAGGATTTTATAAGCAAGATAGAAATTTTTGGTTTATTAACGGGTGTAATTAATCACCGAATAGAATTTGTAGCACAATATATAATTTCTCTCACTTTTAGATGGTAACTCCTTGCAATGCAGTGTACATCTAGAATAGTACCAGCTTTCTCCGCCAGGTTCGCAAGATATATTATGGCTATGCTCATGCGTATTCAATCTGGTACGGGATCTTATAGCAACAGTCAGCACACAGACGATTTTCAATAAGTGTCTCCAATACAGCTGGTAAGATTTATCTGAATGCATCTTTATTAAATCTCCACAAACATTCTTCAAAAAGCAAAATAAGAACGAACAATGAAACAAATTTTTCGCTCACATTTTTCTTTCATTGCCAAATTTCATGAATTTCCTTTGTTGTAACGATTAGGAGATATGGAAATATATATACAGTCGACTCTCGATAATTCGAAATTGGAGGGACCAATGAAAAACTTCGAATTATCAAGAGGGTAGGAAAAAACTCTCAAAATACACGAAGAGAAACTTTTTTCTAACACATTTAAATTTAAAACTATGTAATAAAGCAGCAATTGTACATGTTTTTTAAGTACATTTTATACAGTATAAAAATAAAACAGAAGTTAAAAGTCCTATATTAAAAAAGAATACACTTATGTCTTGAAAACAACTATTAAAAGAATATACATACTATATATAGCTAATCCTTTTTGTGAAAAAAATCTGTTATCTTTTTTGGTTTTAAGGCATTCAATCTAACTTTGTCAATAGATTTTTCTAGAACAAATGAAGCCGGTAAAATGTCTGCATGAACATGATTTTGAAGGAAAAAGTTGCGTAGTTTGTTTAGTGACTCTTTAGCTTCTAACAGAGTTACCGGAGTCAACACCTCCGAATCGTCTTCATCACTTTCTGTATTATTGAGGTCCAAAGCCACAATTTCAGCGTCAGATAGAGCTCCCCATACAACAATGTTCGTGTAAACCAAACGTCAAAAACTGGAAGAGCTTCCCAAAGGGATGGTTCAGCATTAAATTCAGTGAGTGTATCGTCCACATCAACCAGATTCGGCGAGGGGAAGCCTGACTTTTTAAAACAGCTGTGAATTGTCAAAGGAGAAACAGCTCTCCAAGCCTTGTCAATCATGATCAAAGCTGTTAAAATAGAAATAGTTACATTCTGCTGATTTTCGAGGTTATCCAAAATGCTTTTAACGACTTTACGCCGATAAAAAGTTTTAAAATTATGTATGATGCTCTGGTCGAGTGGCTGAAGTTTTGAGGTTGAGTTTGGAGGGAAAAATTGAAGTTTCACATTTGACAAAGGTGGTGCGTTATAGTGCACAGTACAGTTGTCTAAAAATAAGAGAGAATATGTCGTTTCTCTCTTTTCATATCCAAGTTCAGTGAGACTCTAACCATTCATTAAAGAGTTCGGTGGTCATCCATGCCTTCTCGTTTGAACGGTATTTGGTAGGGAACGAGTTTATGCCCTTGAAACACCGAGGTTTTGCAGATTTTCCTATGACGAGAGGAGTAATGTCCATGAGCCGTCCATGTTTACAGCCAGTAAAATAGTTAACCTCTCCTTGCTATGTTTTCCTCCGTGGCATTTTTCTTTTTTGAATGTAAATGTTTCTTCTTGTAAACACTTGAAAAAGAGTCCGGTTTCATCCGTGTTGAAAATGTTACATCGTTCGTACTCCTTTATTAGATCCGAAAGCGAGTTCTGCCACTTAGAACAAAAGTTAATGTCGACACTTGAGCTTTTCCCGCACATTATTTTGAAGACTCTCTCATTCCTTTTCTTAAAATTTGTAAGCCATCCCTCGCTAGCCGAAAACTCGATTCCTAATTCTTTGGCGAATGCTTTAGCCTTTTCCTTCAATAAAGAGCCACCCATCGGAATATTCTGTCCTTGACACTGTCTGATCCATGAAACTAAACACTATTCAAGACGTGGAAAATTACCTTTACTAACGTGTTTTCTCACTCTACTCGAAGATGCACTTGAGATTTTCTCTTTATTCTTCAGAATAGTGGAGAGCGAGCTCAGTGGGATTTCAAATGCTTTGGCTACATCGACCTTCCTCTCAGCTTTTCTTCGACTGATTCTATCACTTTTGCTTTTCAGAAATTGTTAAGCACTTGTACTTTTTAAAAGAAGGCATGTCGTTCCTTTCGCGTGATAAGTCGACACTGAGGTGAGGTGTAAAGTAGTGGCCCAAGGTTTATCGAAATTAAGAGGTAGGAAACGTAAATCACCACAACTTTAGTAAAATAATATTTTTAATTTAAAATTTGGAATCTAAAATGAACACAAGGCGTATTCACAGTTCACACTCAGCTACGGGGTATACTTAATAGCAGGAGTCGACAACTATGGCACGTGGAGCAATTCTTAGTGGCACATTACCACTCTTTTTTAAAAAATAAAATAGAATAAAGTTAAATCCCTGTCTCTCCTGTCTTTGCCTCGTACATCTTTATATAAAAGTTTTATTTCTCGCTTTCAATTCTCTGCCATAAAGCGATTCTGCTGAATTACCTTGGATGTAGTTTGAGTGCTTTATTTACAAAAAAAAAAACCCTCTGTTTAAATGTGACTCATTATTAGTAATAAATACTCCGCAAATCAAAATTATTTAATACTTGTAAAAAGGGAGCATATATTACTGCACAGTGAATAAAAAAAAAAGCAGTTTTTTTATTTGATATCAACGAAAAAAAAAAAAAAACAGATGGCAGGAATAAATCAAAATTTTTTTTTCTTCCCAAAAACCGGAAGTATAATAAACAAAGTAGTTATTCTATCAACATGAAAATAAGTTCAGTAAAAAAACCCGGAAAGGAAGTGAATCTAAATTCATAATAGAAGGGTTTAATTTTCGGAGTCTTATAGGGTCTTCGAAATTTTGGTGTTGTGTCGCCAACCACAAAATTTTCTTAATTTTGGGAAAAACCAAAACGTATGGTTTTTTGTTCAAATATCAGGTTTTTTTAGGGGGTGAGCATATACTTCAATTAAGGGGGTTCGTATTATCAAATTGAATTTTCGAGAGTTTACTGTATATATATTAATCTGTTTCCAGTTTAAAACCTCTTATCCCATTTTTATACTTAATTCCAAAATAACAGTTAAAATCATTACAGTGAGTACAAAAATTAAAGATAAATCATTGTCAAAAGGTTAAATTTTATTATCAAAAGCTTTTTTTAGTGTTAGAAGTAACGAATGGAATTTTAGCGTCAATGTAATAGTATCTCGTAATGATGTAATTTCCTTTGAGACTATAACGTTTGAAGGAGAGATCACAACGTTTACTCATTTCCGTTATAATCCTTACTTATATTATAAACACGAAAGTTTGCATGAATGGATGTGTTATTCTTTTACGCAAAAACAACTGAATGGATTTTAATGAAATTTTACAATATAGCTTGTACATCAGAATAACACATACGCTATAATTTATAAAGATTTTGTGTGAAGTGTCTAAAATATAACGATAATTGTCGAGTAAGTAGGAAAAAAATTTGTCATCTGCAAAAAAAGCCCGCGACACCATATATCTATCTTTCATGTGTGAAACAAAAATTTCCCTTTTTGTTTTGTCTACGTCAGACGCTCTCTTCTAATTTATTGCTGTGATCAGTGTAATCACTATTTTTTTTATTTCAAAATAAAACTATTATAGATTTCGAAGGGAGAGTTTATGTTATGTCTCTCCTTATTTGAATAGCTACTATTCATTTTTTTTTTCATGTGTAAGCCATTTTCGCCAAAATAGTGAATCATAAATACAATAAAAATAGATAATTTATTTCTATGCACGTTTTTTTTTTAAATTTTATTATGCACATTTGGTAGTAACAAATTGATCCTTATATTAAAATAAATGCTTTTATCACTTCTGGTATTTAAAGTAGATAAAATTTGTCTTTCACACTACAACATTTGGACAAATTTGCATAATTTCTTTGTGGTTAGTAGTTAATTTAACGTTATAATTTTAATTGAATAGGCAGGTATTGCATTTTTTAAGTAAAAATAATAACTACTGTACTGTATTTTTTGGAAGTGTAGAAAAAATACCTACTAAGAATTATGCCACGAAAGCTAAGTCTAATCTTTCCCAACGCTCTAATAAAGCACGAATTATGAAAGTAGCTCTAGACCAGGGGTACTCAACCTTTTTTTCTGCTGGGCCGCATACATATGTCAGCTATTTCACGCGGGCCGCAAACATGGGTTAGCAATTCCACACGGAGCCCCTTTTATAAGGATAAAAGGGGGGGGGGTTAAAATGTGTTAAATTGTTCAAAATATTAAAGCCCTTGCTTTGCTTTTTTTAATTACAATTTTTTATTTTTGTCACCAGCATTGAATTAGAAGCATTTAAGAAACACTCCTTCACAATTTCCGCATCTCAGTAAACGGTTTCACATGATTACCAATAATATAACAAACTTCATAAGATGTCTTTGTTACCACTGACAAAACACATTTTTGCTGTCGCAAAGATTATTCAAGGAAAAGTCTATTATCTCCTGAAAGAGATCTGCGAAGAAAAGTGTCATTGAATGTTATTGGTATTTTTGAAATACAGCACTTTAGTGACAAATCAAACAAGTACTGATTCATGTCTGTTTTTCACTTCAAAATAGCCAACCTCCCAATCGTCTTGACACGATATATTTTCTTCGAACATTTTTTGCTTGCAAGATATGAAAGATAGTTAAAAATTAGTTCCACCCATAAAATTGTCGCTACTCCACTGTTGTCTCTTATCGCTAACCGTAACAGTTCCAAATAAAAAAAGAATATCAATCCGCACCCGTACGACACCAACAGCAAAATTGATATATTTGATTTCTTGACAAAGAATTTCCCACCAAATTTTTAATACAATGTTCTTAAATAAGTAAATTTCTCAGAGCAATGGGCCATGACCGGGCCACTTAAAGAAGCTCGGTAGGCCGCATGCGACCCGCAGGTCGAGTATCGCTGCTCTAGACAGTTGCCAACTTGACTCTATCACCAACATTTCGCTATGTTTCCATTGAATCGTCATTATACGGCGTTGCTTGCGAATGTTACAATTTTAACATAAAATAAATACAACAGAAAGTAATATTAACATATTACACTTCCAGATATAAATTATTTACACTATTTTAAGCGTTCATTACACAAAATTTGTAACAATGTGTTACTTTTGCTGAGCAGAGATCAGTTTCGGAAGGTGTTTTCAAAAATCGACCCACAAGAGTTACGGGGAGTTATAAATAAAAAAATCCTTTTTATCAGCTATTAGATCTACAGAATTAAAATTTAACAAACATGTTTTTTTTTTGTTCAGTTGAGGTATGCAAAAAGCTTTTTTTATTCTTGTTTAATTTGCAATTCACGTAAAATTAACTCATTAAAAGCTTCTTTATCGTTCAATCTGTATTGTTTAATTTTTCAATTCACCCGTGTGAAGAACGGTTATACCAGCTATTATTTGATATATATCAGGGATGGCGAACCTTTTTGAGACGTGGGTCAAATTTTGTTCATATTTTTTTTAGTTTTACCTCCTGGGTCACTAATGCCCATTTGCACCAGAGTTAAGTTTAAAAAAATTTTAACAGAGTATTTTTAAAACTTAACATCTTTAAATTCAATTGGCTAATAACGGGTAAAAAAAGGCGCTATGGAAGTCTCTTTCTACAAACATAACTAATTAAAGTGCATTTTATCTGAAGAAAGTGCTTTAAATATGGTTTTTAGCTTTGGTTTCCGATTGTTTTTTAACATACCAAATGTGAGCAAAATTTATTTGCACTTTATTTGATATTTTGTAAACACTTTTGCTTTATTTCAAATGATATATACTTTCATATATATTTGTTGTCGTTTGTGTAGCTTTGGAACCAGGGGTGTAGCTACCGCCGTATCGATGATACGGGGCCCCTCAAGCTTCAGGGCCCCCAAAATATGTAAGAAGAGATCAAAAAATATTAAAAGCCCACCGAAAAGGGCCTCCAAAAAATTTGGATACGGGATCCACTTAGGACTAGCTACGCCAGTGTTTGGAACTGTAACGATCAAACTGAAGGTTATAGACAGCATTTAAATTGCATTTGTGTCAATGGGCTTGAAAATTCAAATAGAATATAAATAGTCCACATAAATTAGAAAATCTTTATAAACCCTCGTAAGCAAACAAGTGGTTGCCTAGCAATCGTGGGGCAGTTAAAAAGCTTGCGTGGGTCAGTGTCTGACCCATGGGTCATAGGTTCGCCATCACTCTCTGATATATACTATAACGTTTAAAGGTATCAATTCTAATGAAATCCAGCAACATAAAGCCTTGAAGAATGAGAAGCAAGTGGAAGCTGTAATAATGCGAGTGTGAGTTAAACCAGGTAATTTATAACATCTTTCCGGGAATAATACAAACTAATTGTAAAATTGTGTTGAGTCATTTTTATAAGTACCACAAATATATTTGAGACGGGCCTCGTAAGTTTTAACCACATTCAATTAAAGAAAAAGATACCAGAACTGATACCCTACTCAACTAACTTGCACACGGGAATTCCCATAATATGATTTCTTAAAATTGGGTCCACCTTTTCTGATAACCCTGTATTTACAACAGCTTCAATGGAACAATCCAAACGGGTAAAGCCAAAATAAACTTTTTATAGAGGGAAGCGAAACTCTCTCTTTTTGAATACTTGTACACTCATGGACAAAAAAATTAGCGCGCCTAGGAGTCGTCAAAATAAAACGAAATTTTACATATGTAATGACTACTTTGATATAAGTAAATGATTAGAAAATCAAAGAAAAAGGATCATTTATTTCAGAGAAAAAGGCAAAAGAACGGAGGATTCAATACCCTGTAGTATCAATCCCCTCTAGCGCGAATGCACGATGCGATACGATCGGGCATTGAGGCATACAAGTTCTGTATGAAGTCTAGAGACATTTCGTTCCATATTTACTGTAACCTTGCTTCTAGTTCCTTCAAACTCGTGGGACGCCCAACTCACCATCCCAAATGATCCCAGATATGCTCGATTGAAGACAAATCTGGCGATCGGGCAGGCCACGGAAGGATAGTAACAGTGCAGAGACAGTTTTGTGACACCCTTGCCGTGTGAGGCCAAGCATTGTCTTGTTGAAAAATGGTTCCTGGGAGCCGTTGCAAGAGTGGCAACACATGTGTTTGCAGGATGTCATGGTGCCACAGATCAATACTAGGGGTGACCACGTATTGTAGGCAATGACACCCCATACCATCACACTAGCTGTGGGAGCGGTGTGTCGCTGTAAAACAAAGACAGGATTGAGGCGTTAACCACGGGGTCTCCACACACTAACAAGATTGTCCTCACTGCTGAGATTGAATCTGGGTTCGTCGCTAAAGACGACCTGGTTCTAATCCGCTGCAGTCCAGTTTCCTCGAGCGCGGCACTACTCCAAATGGTGGCGTCGATGGGTGGGCGTCAAGGGCAGCACACGTAATGGGTGTCGCGATACCAAATACCCTTCAGCCAGGGGCCTTCGTATGGTTCGAGAAGGCACAGGGCCCCTAGTGAAGGTATTACCTGTGCCTGGATGGCGGCCGATGAAGCAGTTAGCTGTACGAGCGCATTTCTTAAGATGTGGCGGTCTTCTGGACGACTGGTCTGTCGAGGGCGTCCTGAGTCTGGTCTTCGTGTAAATGACATCTCTCCGGTCCACTGGTCCCAACACTTCCTCACAACACAATCAGAGCGGCCTAATTGACGAGCTACTCGCCTAGCTGACCACCCAGCTTCCATCATGCCGATGATTCTCCCACTCTCAAACTGCGACAGCTGCCCATATTGTCTTCGAAAACGGCGAAATGGCATGTCTACCTCAGCTCTTCCTTTGTAAACGATTCAGCACATTCAAACAAGCTTTGGTTACTTGTTTTATACTCCACGGAGAACGACGTTAAACGCCCTCTATCGGCTATACGTAATGCTCAATCCCGCTGCCTTTCTAATCATTTGCATATCTCCCCGACATGTACCTTTATGCCGAATTTCGTTACGATCACGAAATTATTTCTTGGTGCGCTAATTTTTTTGTTCCTATTTAAATCAAATAATTTATGTTTGGTATAAACAATAAAAGAAACACAGCTTATACGCTTATTCTAAAAAATAATAATTTTAAAGAATGCCCAGCTTTACACATAATTAATGATATTAATAATTTCCTAATTTATAAAATTCAATATAAAAGAAAATGTTAAATGCTTGACTGAATATCGTACTATTCTTTTTCATTTTATGTTAATGTTATAACAATATTGAATGAATATGTTCAACACTTACAAATTCCAAATGTTAATATTTAAAGGCTTTTAATTACAAAAAAAAGCATGTAGATCTTTCTTAAAATAAAACACATATTTTTACAATGAAACGCATGAATTTCAAAATAATATTTTTTTTCAACTGTAACTAATTACTCTGAATTTAAAAGTGAACATCATAAACATATAATTATAAGTGATTCCAATCTTACGAAAAATAAAAATTAGAGAGATATTACTAATAACAAGTAATATAAAAAAAATTTTGTCAATTCCTACTTGATCAAAAAAGAAAAATTTTATTTTAGCTACTTTTTATTAAATAGTTACCATTAATATAAATATGTACATATATATGAGATAATCACAACATTAAGTGGTAATTAATTTTTATTAATTATCATTAATGTATCATATTGTCATTCAAAATAATCGAGTGTATAAAATTTCAGTTCAACTGAATGCTTTAAAACGTAAGAAAAAACCTTTTCAAGTTTTGACAAAAGTCGCCAAAAAGGTCACTAAGTCACCAAAAATGATGCCAACATGGCTGTATTTGTAATTCTTTAAATAATTAGTTTTAAACAATTAATTTTTATTAAATTATTGTATTGTCATCCAAAATATAATCATGTATAGGAAATTTCAGCTCCATTGAGCGCTTTAAAATGTATTTTATTAACGATTGAAAATTCCACCAAGATAAATAGATAAACATATAGAGAGTGTGAGCTAATAGTAGGAATTGAAAAAGGTACAGATTTTAGATTAATAATTTCTATAATAATGCTATTACAACCTAAGTTACTGAATCTATTGAAATTTTTATAACAAAAATTGCATACAAATAAACATTTCCAATTAAAACTTCTACGATTAATTTTAGAGCCACACATTTTTCTTCACAGAACAGGATTATTGACCCAATTATATTATACTTTTTTCTACACTATATCTCTAAATATAAAAGATTTACTGTGCAATTCAGTGTTCATACTGCCTTTTCTTTTTTCCCCAACAAACAACTAAGGCATCATCCATATTTTAAACTCTAATCTGCAAAGATTTATTTCCCTACAAATAATAAATACAATAATAATCTGTACTGTAAAAAGACAAATATATTTATAATGGTTCACCAAAATTCTGCTTAGAGTTTGCTATAACACTATATATTTACATAATCAAATAATTAAGACATTTTATTAATTTGAAAAATATTTAACCTATAAACCACAAGAATATTGCCTGTAATGTCATTGCTTTGATGCAACTTGAGATTATGTTTATAATGCCTAACCTTATAAATGGATTTTTTTCTACTAATGTTGGACAGGCTATAATGCTCTTTCTTATTTTGACAATAATTAAATCAGATACAATCAAAGTGTTTAATTTATAAGAACATTGATTAATAGAAAAATTTTGCAACTAATTAATAAACACTATTATTGTTTTGTAGGTTACATGTGAGAAAAAATATATAAGATGTGATAAAACTCCTGCTAAGAATGAAAGTCATAATTTAAAGCAAACACATTTCAAAATAATTAATTCTTTGATTAATTTCTGCAGCATAATACTTAATCTTCAGTAATTTATTTTATAAAAACAAAGATATATAACACAAAATATGTCTTAAGTTAGAAAAAGTTTGGTACATAAAAAAGACTGCTATGTTTCACAAAAATCTTTCTGAACAAAATTACGCAGTATTGTATTTATTAAAACATTTTCTCCTCTAAGAACTCTAATAATGTATATTTATTTGATAATATATTCTGGAAGTTTCAGATTAAGAAAAATTCAATTAAAGAAAATAATAAAAATTGTGAGATAAATCATTAAGACTGTGTTCTTAATAGAAACAAAGTATATATATAAGCATAATAAAAGAATATTTTGCATCAAAAAGTGGGTGGGACCTTAGTATACATTTTGCAATTATTTATACAATTTTTTCTTTAAGCATAAGAGTGAATTATTATAGCTTTATATAAATTTAATAAGAATTCTACACATTTCAAATACATGCTCAACTTATGCATTGTTACTGAAAAAAATTCATACCACTCAAATCGATTGTAATAAATTCATTGTTAAATTTATCTGAACATTATTCACAAACACTCTAACTAAATAAAACCACTAGTTCCATCCAATTTTCAGACAAATTTGACTTTTTTCACTTTAACATATAATTTTTTGTTTGCTTGCACACCTTGAAATATAGAAATTTAGAGTCATGCCCCAGTAAAAAGTCACTATTTTTAAGAGCCTTATATAATCTGATTCATTCTGAATGTTACTTTTTGAATTGAATTGGGGCATATTTTTATGATTTCTCACCTACGAATGGATAAAAGCAAACTATTTGATTTACTTAAAATTAAAGTGCACATATACATTCAATATAGTTCAAAAGTATTTAGTTCATAGTTATTTTTTCAAAAACAAAATTTAATGAAGCCAGAAAACAGGATTTGTAAAACGTTATGAAACATGAAATGATATTTCAAATGAATCCAACAAAGCTGAAGTCAGTCGAGGATAAGGGTAGTAAATTCCAATTTAAACACAGTAAAATTCAGCTACTTACTTTTCTCTTAATTTTTTTACATAAAACTTGTACGTACTGACACATATAGATGAATAAACTTAAAAAGGAAACAAATGGAAAAAAAGTCAATATGCATCATTGCTTAAGCCTATTTTTAACACTAATGAATTGATTTAAAAAAAATTGTTCTAAGCAAAGTTTTGCAAACAGTTAAAACCACAATAAAAATATATGAATTTTTTAGATATGACTGGTGATAAAATTTGGAAAAGTAGTTAGCTTAGTAGTTACTCTATAGTAACTAAAATAATGTACTCTTCAGTGGTTAATAATTTAATAAATCTAAATAAAATTCTTTAATTACATATAATATTTCATGGTGGAAATCACCAGGGTGCTAAATTTTTCATGTAGGGGAAACCTGTGTACCTAGGGCCACCCCATTTTATTTGAATAATATTTAGTTCTAAGTTTTATAACTCAGTTGGGTGAGTGATAACACCAATTCCTACTTTGGCATTCATTTTGAAATTTTGCAAAAGAAAGCTGTGGTAAGTTATAAATGAAAAATAGTTTTACATAGTCTAAAGTAAAATTTTGCAGTTCATCCCTTTTTACTGTTGTAAAAAGATAAGTCAAATATTTTTCTTTGAATTCTAGTACATAATTTTGTTTGTAACTTTATAAGTACTAAATTAGATTTTAAATAAATCCTCTCTCCATCTGGATTTTTCTGCAGAAGACATTTTGTATAAAATTACCTATTCTTGTACCTAGGGCCACATAGTTGCCTTGTACCTAGGGCCGTGGCCCTAGGTACAATTGCAATTAATATTCTTTGTTATTATTTCATTAAAACAAGTTTTTATTTTATAAGGAGGAAAGTGGCCTTAATTATCTGAACCATTTTGATTTAGTCAAGTTTTTTATTATAATTGGATGTTATTTAAATGAGAGGAGTGTATATTTTCTGAAACTTTCAATATGCTTGATTTATAAAAAATATGTTTGCTACCATTATTGTTATTATTCAGGATTATTATTTTGTTTACACAAACATAAGAATTCATTTAATAAAAAAAATTCTTTATAATTATAAAAACAGAAGCATAATTCTAAATAATTTCTAATAAGCATAATTCTCGAAGTAAATCCAACAGAGGTGGCCGAAAACCAGGGAGAGGTAGAATCTTGACTGACACTCCAGAAGAGGAAGAAATCAAAAAGTATCATGCTATTAAAATTGCCAAAAAGAAAAAAAAAACTTGTGAAAAAACCCCGAGTTTGAAATTAAGGCAACTTCATACAAAGAATCATCAGATATTGAAGATTCTCATTCCACTGATGATGCAAATTCTAAAAAAACAGGAGCTGATGTAAGAAATACTATTGAAAAAGGGGGGATTTTTGTTTAACAAAAATACAAGGCAAAAAAACAGAACATTTTTATGTGGCAGATTTAATAGATGTTAAAGAACACTATAGTGTTAAATTTCTGAAGAATATTGCTCATTCAAATAAGTTTCTTTATGATAAAGAAGAAACATTGTGACAACAGAAATATTGTGTTTAAATTGCCCAAACCCCAATCTGTTGGTGCTTCAGAGCGACAATGTATGCAACTCACTTTTGTAAAACCAGTTTTTTAAATTATAATGTTGAATGAAAGTACGTGTAATTCCTTAATAATTTGGCGCATTGCAAATTAAATAGTTGCATGATAAATCAATATGTTAGCTAATATTAATTCTTTTATTAAATTCATGTGTGTATGTTTGTTTTCTATTGATTACAGAGCAAAACCTAAGTTTTAGGGAAAGGCCCTGGCTACAACAGCTGCTGGCCCTAGGTACAATGACATCATTGTACCTAGGGCCATTTTTGAATTTTTTTAAAAACCTTTTATTTTACAGAATTTATTATTTTAAGTGCTTATATTAACTCCTATTGCATGGTAGTTAGTATAATGATGAAAGCATATCAGTTTCACATTTTTTAAAGAGGCCAGTGGCTCTGTTTTCATGCATTGAAAAAAAGTGGCCCTAGGTACATAGGTCTCCCCTAAAAGATGATATAATTTTAGTTATTTTTCTATTGAGTGGTATAGAAAGACAATCTGAAATAAAGTTACAGATTTTTTTTCAACTTTAAACATTAACTCATTTTAATGGAATTCATGTATTAATAATTAATGTAAAAACCTTTTCGAACTTTTAAACTTATCCAAGGGTGTAAAGTTTTTTTTTTTATGTAAATAATGTGTAATTACATAATATACTATTCAACTTTTAAGTTCCACAAAATTTCACAAATTTAGGTACTATTTATAAATAGAATTCAAGTCTAAGAAATCTTTGTGTCATAAGTATGCATTAACTAATTTATCTCTATTGAGAATTGACAATAGTTATGTATTATACTCTTGACCAATTTTTTCAAATAAAAATCATGATATGCAGCCAACACTGCAAAACCATTTTCTATGCTTGTATGAAAACAATTATAACTGCCTTCATTAATGTTTTTTTATTTGACAAAATTAGTCAATGGTAGTATAGGATAATACCAATTTTCTTTTATTCCATTTTTTTCTTTTAAAACCAATAAAAATGTGTAACACTTTTGACAATAAATGAAATAAATCACTTTTATTACAACATTCTGATGGTAACTACTGAAAAACAATATATTTAAGGGTTTTCTGTATATCATATATGATTAATATTTACATTCATTTTTCAGTAATCATTATTATAGAGTTAAAATAAAATTAAAACAATGGCATACCCATGGAAGTTTCACCTTTTGTGCATACTACATATCATCTTTCACGAGTATCCAACTACAGTGATTCCTCGGAAAGAAATTTCAGCACTTAAGTATTATGAAACTAATAGATCTCCTAAAATTAAAACAAGTCACAAATTCAACAATATACAGCCAACAGTGAAGACTGTTCCCATGCACATTCAAACACAGGAATATTAACAATGTGAGCATTTGGTGACATGTTTTGCACTGGAGATGTCTTTTCATTTGGCAAAATACATAATTCAAATGATTGGTTGACAGTATAATATATCAGTAGTGAAATCCATGAAATGGATCAACATAACCCAGCCCTAAAGACCCAACTTTTTTAAAATAAAAACCCTTTTTCAGGGAAGAATTTTTAAAACCCTAGTTTGAAAAAAAATGCAATTTTCCCTTATCATCTGTAATATGTTATTTATTACAAGAGGATATTTTTTTTATATCTATAAGAATATGATATAAATGAGCAAAAAACATGTCAGATTAATGTTTTTTTGGGAGGCTATATTGTTTTATTTTCATCATCTATACAAGGAACGGTATCCTCCTTGGATTAAACCCCGGGCGTTTTTTTTATAGGTTTTTGAAAAATATTGTTTCTTTAAAAATAAATAGTATTCTGTCTGGAAAAAGTCAAAACAAAATTATGTATAGGAAAACCCATAAAAGTTGTGATGTACATTATTTTTGGGGTTTTAAAAAAAACAATTTGGTTCAAGTGTAGTATAAGGGGGGAATTTTGAATTTAGCTTTTTTTTCGGATTTGATGAATTTTTCTTAAATGTCATGGTAAAATCAATTCAGTCAAAATAAAAATTAATTCCGAAAAAAATACCTTGGGGCCAGTTTTATCCCCCAAAAAGGTCACCCAAATGCCTTTCTAACCCCTTTTTTTAAAAAATTTAATGATTTACACAATAGATGAATTAAAGGAAAGTACTTATACAGTAAAAGGAGCAACAATTTTTTTTTTTGGGAACCCCCCCCCTTTTAAATTTGCATAAGAAATGGAGTGTCTTTTAAATTGCTTTCGGCTGTTGAATTTCTCTTTTCGGTGAGCTCTTAAAGGGAAAGCGGTTGCTTCTCATTGGTAGAAAGGGAAAGATACGATTATTCCGGGTTGCCTGGTTTGGCGTTGTAGCACTTTTCTATGATCTCCATTTGGGAAAAAGGTTTTTTAGACTATTTTTTCCCCGCCTTGTACGGCGGGTTTTTTAAACTTTTTTTAAACCCCAAGCGGGTTTTCCACCCCCAAAAACCTCCGCAAATTTTTCGCCAAAAACTCAATGAACGGTTTGTAGCAAAAAATGCAACGGTTCCCCTCGCGAGAAACCCCGCGTGAAAAACCAGGCATCCCCATTTTTTGGCCGCAGCCGAGTTATAGGGATGGTTGAATCGTGGGCCTTGTCACGAGTTCATCCCTAAAATAAAGACCAGCCATGTGGGCAGCGATGCGTTTAAAACTGTCGAGGGTGAAACGTCCTCCCGTTTGGGGTGGAGTTAGAGGGGGTGGTACAGCTCAGGTGTCGTCCACGTCACTTGACCATGGTTTAAAATGACGTGGTCCGTCGCCAAAAGCCCTCTTGTAGCTGAACAGTGCGACGTTAATATATTCACTCAAATCAAATCAAATTTCTCCACTTATCATCCACTGCTCAGACTGACTGAAAAAAATCTCTTCTGGATTTCAGAGAGGCAGGTCCACTGGAGCTTTTTTTCTAGACATTCAGAAGTCTTTTGACAGCGTTTGGGTCAGTGGTCTCATTTACAAGCTCATTACTAACAATTTCCCCCCTGCTTTAATTCACTTAATAAATTCTTAATTAGTCAACAGGTCTGTCAAAGTAAAAGCCAATAATTCCCTCTCCTCTACTATTTATATTCATTATGGTGTTCCGCAAGGAAGTTTACTCGGATCTTTATTGTTCAATATCTATATTAATGATATCCCCACTCACTCACTAACCATGACTAATATTTATGCGGATGACACCTCCATTTTGGCTACATACAAAAATCATGATACAATAATCAAAGCTCTCACAATTTACACCTTCACCTTCTAGAAAACTTTTTTAATACCTGGATAATTAAAATCAACATAGATAAAACAATTGCAGTACTCTTCATTAGGAGAAGAAAACCATGTACACCGCCAACTCTGTATTCCCTACCACTACACTGGTCTCAGAGCATGAAATACCTAGGGCTTCTCCTACAGAAAAATTTATCATGGAAACAACATATACATGCGCGTGACAAATTCTGGAACGCATTACGCTCAGTTTACCCCATAATTTGCCGGAATTCTCATTTGAATATCTACAATAAAGCACTTCTTTACACTGCTGTCTTGTGGCCCATTTTAGCCTACGGTTGCCCTGTGTGGGGCTACGCAGCTAATTCTAACATTAAACTTATGAAAAATGCTCAAAACTCACTTATTAGAAGCATTAGTGGAACTTGCAGATTCACCAAAAATAGAGATATTTATAAAGTACTTAAAATTCTCACTTTTAAAGCTTACATCCAAAAATTAGGTAAAAAGTTTTTTTGATAATTTTCCAAAGATTAATAATGCAAATTTACTAAATCTAGAAAATTACGATCCCAACATTAATAAAAAGAGGCCCAAAAGAATTCTTCTGGACTCGTACAATCCCCCTTATTATTATTTTGCTGTCATTTCCAAGTGACGAATAACCCCTACAATTTGGTAAATTTTATTCTCTTAATTTTTATTATTCATTCTCTTAACTTTATTTCTCTGCAACCCACACAGGCTTTTCCAACTTTATTTGTAAAACTTAAAACTTTAAATTATACTTGACACCAGGACAGCGAATAGAGTGCTTGCTCACTGATCCCTGACGACCAATAGCGACGAGCTTCTCGTCTGCTTGCACAAATTTGGACTATGATTTTTCGATACCGCTGAAACCAATCAGCTTAGCCTCTCCCACTTTCTCCTTCAGCGTCCACCAATCAAGATGCACGTATTCAATTAAGGCCTCTCAACATCAAGAGCCCAATAAATTCAGTATGGGATGGAGGAACGCTTCGCGTTCCAGTGCCCAATGATGTCCAGCGACCGCGTAGTAAGACATTGCTTTCCTGAAATTGCTTTTTTTGAAACGATAGTCTTAAGAAAACATTACCAGCAATAGTTAGAACGATTTCTCGAATTCACATTGAATTTTTTTTTTTTATTTCAAAATTAAATAAAGAAAAGCTTTGTATGTTTGGGAACTTCATTAAATTTCAAGTTTTTTTTTCAAAGCAAAGAATTATTATCATTTAAATACGAAGGTAAACTACATTATTTTTACAAATAGTTGAGACAAATATCAAATTACACATAGTTTGAATTTTTTGCCAGTGTTAAAGAAACTAATCCTTTATAATTATGAAAAAATTCACATATTAATACAATCAATGCAGAAGAATGTAAAAACAATATTAAGGCAGAATCTTATCTAGAAATTTCATATATCTTACTACCCTACGTTCGGAACCATGATTTTAAAAAGCGATAAATGGAAAATTTTTCATGATATTTATTTAGATTAGAAAAATGTATACAATTGTTTTAAGGACATTTTGAAAAAAAAAAAATTATTTAAATAAATTTTTGGGCAAAAATTAATTTAGAATAACCTTTTTCCAATGTTCTCCTTTTGTAAAAATGCTTCTATTGTATTAATATTTCCCTGTTTATAGCTCAGACCTCTGTTCAGAGGCTCAACTTGTTTTTTTGAAAAATTCACATTATTTTCAGAGTTACAACCATTTTGAAATAATTATCGGCGTATTTTCTTAAAATTTCTCCCTATTTAAATTAATCTATATATTTGCAAAAATAATCGAAAATCATTTTAAAAACAAATTATAATCTTTACTGCTAAGTAATTGTATTAAACACGATGATATTCAAATTCTCAAATAATTTCTAATATCAAATTTCAAATGTTCTTTCTCAATTATAACAAATGGAAAAATAAAACTCTTATTTGTCAGAATAAATAGGGCTAAGATGGCAAAGAAAGGCACAAATGTTGGACGAACACCTGGCATTATCTTTCGTCCAAGAACCACACTGTCTCTACCGTTCGTAAGTGATCTTAACAGAAAGAAAGAGAGACCAGCTCGTAGCTCTTGGCTCTGCTCACGGTGAAACTTAAGAATGGGAGAAAAGAGTTTTCGGGAGGGAGATGAAGTTTCTTTTGGAAGATCGCTTTGAGGGTGGTAGCTCTGTGAGGCAAGCGGTGGATGGGGGGAGATTCCGAAAGTAATTCTGGGTGTTGATAGTTGCGATTTGATAATTTGGGATGGCTGCGTGAAATTTTGATGATATTTCAGCTATTAGAGTGTGGATTAGTTCAAACTTGAGTTATTCGTGCAGTATTGCTCTTGGTATGAAATAAATTATAGTTTAAGCCCTGACATTCCGGATCATTCAACTGATTGTAAATAATTTTATGGATTTTACCAAAACAGAAAAAATTGAATGTCGATTTTCTAGGATGAAATATCGATTCACTGAATCGAATGAAACTGGGACTGGTAAAACACGTGACTTTTAACAAATTTGGTAAATTTGTGAGAGGTAATTACCTCTTTCTTGGACACCTAGGTATGTAAGAGGCAGGGAAGAAACAGTAGCCATGATCCAATCAATCTATTTATTAATCACACAATATAGCGACACAAACTCAATTAATAACAGTAAGAGAATGTCTCACCTGATTTCTGGTTTGCATCCACTCCTACTCTCTTCTAGCTAGAAAACTTCGACTATATATAGTAAACTTAATTTGCATATCACGATTTCTTCTTCGAAGGGTTGGTTGGGAATAACGCGAATTGATAGCACAAAGATATCCTAAGAGGATTAGTGAAAGGATCGCGAATAAATCCGTCCCAAACTTTCTGCAAAAATTACATTACTTTTTGAAACATATTTTATGCAACTGATAATATATACGAGTACATTTGTTATTTTAATAAATAGTTTTAAAATGAGACAACCTAAAACATAGTTTGCAGTTAGAATATAGTACAGTGATATTGGTTGCTAAATAACACGGAAACATTGGATTCGCAGATATGTGGTGCCTCATTTTCAATAGTATGCGACTGCATTAAATTTGGTAATGAAACCATTTTCAATAGTTTGACCTAAGAAACCGAAGTTTATTTTTATTTCAAGTTTCATATTATTCTATTCTCTATATCTTAATGGTGGATTATACCTGCAAGAAGCTAGCTTATTATTGGCTGAGATTTAATTTTGTGGTAATTTAGTTAAAGAAAAAAATACAGCATATATATTATGTAACAAAATTTGTTTTAAGCGTATAGAGAATGTACATGGTAGCATGAATACGATAAACCTGGATCCCCAATTAATTAGTTATAATTGTAAGGGGTATATTAGGGTGTTGACTCATAATAAAATAAATTCTCATCTGAAAACTGGATTAGATCAAACTCCATAAGAAAAGAAGTGAAGGCAAATCTTTCTTTATAGACTTGTCTTCTGTGTGACGTACAGTCAATGACACTACGATTAACCAAAGACCTCCTTCCCTCTGATCTTTCGTAGAAATACTGGGGTCATAAAAGAGATAAGACATCTGCTTCGCTTTGCACCAGGAAGAAAAACCCCCCACTATACTCCACACCACTACACTGGTCTCAAAGTACGAAACATTTAGGTATCATAATGGACAGTAAGTTAACGTGGAAACAACATATCATACACGCAAGAAATAAATTCCGGAACGCGCTTAGACTAATTTATCCCTTAATTAACCGGAATTCTGAAATGTCTATCTCAAATAACATACTTCTCTGCACAGCTGTTTCGCGGCCCATTTTAAGTTATGCTTCCCCTGTGTGGGGTTATGCAGCAGATACTAGCATTAAAATTCTTGAAATTTCTCAAAATTCCCTCATTAGAAGTATTACTAGACCTGGCAGATATGTCAGAAATTCTCTCATTTACAAAGCTCTTAAAATTCCACCCTTCAAAACTTACATCCAAACTCTTGCTAAAAGATTTTTTAATGACATTCCTAATAGTAATAACTCAAATCTAGTCGATATTCAAAACGACGCACTAAATGACAATATTAAAAGATCTAGGAGAATACTCCTGATTCATATATAATCCCCCATAACTTTATTTTCCCTTTATTCACCGGTGGTGAATGAACTCAATTTGCTAAATTTTTTCTCTCATTTTTTCGATTTTAAATTTACTGCTGCACCCAACAGGGAAGCCCCTTTTATCTACTTCAGTACTATCTCCCCAACTTCAGGGCAGCCATTAGAGAGCTTTCTCACTTGCTTCCACCTTTCAATAACAATGTATCATTTCCACTTGTCAGCTCCAACCAAATTCTCAGGACTTTTTCCCGCCAAAACCAACAGGAGTATCCACACCCGACAGTGACGTCATTCCCCTACCTCTCCTAGTCCTCTAATCAGATGCTTCCAGTCACATTCTCTCAGGAAAAACTGCTTTTCCAATCAGGACTATCCACTCTCATCAGGAACCATACATCTTAGATAGGGGAAAGAGGATCTGCTCAGATCCTCTCCCCACGACGTTAATCGAAATTGCTTCGCTTTGCTCCATGGAAGAGGGGGCATAACGAGACGAATAAAGCATTCGTGAGGACATTCATTGCTTCATAGCGCCCATTTCCTTTTCTAAGATTGGATAGGCCAAAATTTTTACTCCCTAAGATCGGGAAAGTAATCAATGCAAATCACCTTTAAAGGCAATCTAGCTTATCTTTATTTTCTAAGTAACTGGGACGTCTGCGACAAGGAAAAATGAACTTTTCGTACACAAAATTTAAATGGTTCTCACTTGCTTAAATCAAAAGTAACGAAAGTAAAATTTTTACGATGAATCATCTGTATATTTATGTACCTGTTAATGTAAAAAAAATTCCACTTTAAATTACAAATAAATCTGCATGAGCAATAAATATTCCATTACAATTTTTTATTTTAGAAGCATGCTCTTACCTTTAGGTATACTTTGCATAAATTCCACTGCATATATAGCTATAAAATTTTACAGAGTTTTTGCAAGCATAAAAATGTATAAAATGAAAATTTAAAAAATAAATTTATAAAAATTTTAATTTTTTTTAAAATTCAGCAATTTAAATTTTCTTTACATTTTATGTAGAAATTGTGCTACATCTAAAATTTCGGAATGTTTATTTGAAAAAAAATTCGTTCACTTTGTTGAAAATTGGTGGATATTATAATATGCAGCACTATAGGTAAAGTAGATTTTGAAAAAAGTGTACCGGAATCACACCAAAAAATGTATTTTGAGAAAATTGCAAATAAACATATTTTTATGTATGATTTGTAAAATAATATTTTTGTAATACAACATAAAGACATACCAAAATTCATTGGATTATTTTGCATCATTTCTCAGTTTTTAAATTGTAAGTTTAAAATTCTAGATTATGTATATATTTAGAAGTATTTTTAATTGTGTAGCTTTTGTATTGTGTAGCTTTAGCGTTAAACTACATTATTACTGAATTCAATGTATTATTATTGTATGAAGGGGGCGTGCTGAAAATTATGATTGAAAATTGGATCGCAAATACTGAAAGTTTGAGAAGCACTGCTTCAAGCCCAATTTTAAAGACATTTGTTGCGAAAGCACCCAAAGAGCGAAGGAGTGATTGACCCGAGGAGGGGCAAGCACCTCGTTTATCTTAGGCACCTAAGGAGCGAAGGGGTGACTGACTCGAGGTGCGGTGGGAGCCTAGTTTTTTTCTCTGGTGGCAACAGGGGGAGGAAAAGCGCTCCGAAAAGAGAGGGAGAGAGATTTCCTCTAGATGCGTTTTGGAGGGAGGAGATGGCTATGAGTGTGCGTGATAATATTTAACCTTTTTTATGCATCCTTGTAAATACTTAATAAATGTTTTATTTAAATTGAGAAACACTCGTAGCCACATCATTTATTTCGCACTTAGTTTACAGTTTGTGAATGAGTTGTGAATTTGAGTATTGAAGTGTCCTCCACTGCAAGTTTGACTTAAACTTGAACGGATGAATAGAAAGTATTTTATTAATGATTAAAAATTTGTACTTTGTATTATACATATAGGTAGAGAGTGAACTAAAAGGAACTGAAAAAAGAGAAAAAGAAACAAATATCTCTGTCCTCGCTGTGAAGATACTGAAAGGAAATTATGCTACTTTGGAAAAATTCATTTCAACCAGACAAAAATACGAATCGTCTTTCGTATGTATCTCAGTCAGTGTCGCACACAAGGGGGGTGGGGTGCTGCGGGTCCGGCCCTCCAAAGCCCTTGATTTTTTTCCGATTGATTATAATTCTAAGTATATAGTACGTAAAATTTAATTAAGTATTTGTTTTTAATGATTAATTTTATTAATTAATGCTAATTATGTATTCAATATTTAGTTTTTTACTGTGTTTTGTTCCCGAAAATCAACAAAATCAAAAGGAGCATGATACAAGAATGGTGAACTTTCGACCCCGGACCCCCTTGAAAAATTTCCTGTGTGCGCTACTGTGCATCCTTTACTATGGATGGTACATGATTCTCTGTGTGTGCGACTTTCATTTCTTCTTCTCCTTTTCTGTTTGGAGTGCCCAAAAAGCAAGAGGCAGTCAGACATGCTTTTTTAAATTAAAAAAAATATTCAGGACGGTTAGATAAAGGGCAACGTATACTTAATCGCTTGCGAATGACTGCACTATCAAATTTCAACAATGAGTAACGAAAGATCAATTCAAAAGGAACACCGTAATTTTCAAAAAAATGTCAAGTGTAATATTTTAAACATTATTTGATCACGGCATTATTATATTATGTAAACATTATTACACTATCTATGTCTGTATACATGAAAAATAATGTGAAAACAATATAATAATTCATTATGTTTTAGATTTTCACTCAATAAATATTTTTTGTTTCCAAATCTGATATAAAGGTACATATTTTTATGTGCGACCCGCGAGATTATAATATTTTTCCGAAGTGTCCCGCAAGGTCATTTGGGTTGGACACCCTGATATACAAAATACAAATGATGAAATTAGAAAAAAGTATTTGAAAGTAAAGAATTTAATGTGCAACGAACATGTTAGGGAAGAAAAGTCCCCTTTAGTATGACCAAATGATTATAAAGAAAAAAAAATCTTTTTTCCCACAGTAGCTCGACAGCCCAAGGTGAACCTTGGCCTTCTGAAGAAACCTTCCAGCCTTCATCTTGCTGGGGTTCTCGAATTCCTAGTTTATATATATATATGCACATCTTTCACAAATAACTTTCTTCCCATCCCAGAGTGGGGTCACTACGGATTTTCCTTTCATCCATCCGACGTCCGGTGTCAGCTATCCAAAGAGGGACGGGTAATAGCAGTTTTTTGTAGATACAAAGTTACAGGAGATGTTTTATTTTAGTCTTGAGGATGGTTACTATAAAGTAAAATAAACATTTGGGATCCCCACCATCAGTAGACTCTTTTTAGATAAAAATGGCATGCTAAAATGACTGATTTCTTCTCTTACATTTTGCTCGTTTGAATTAATAACGAATAACTTACTTCGAACTCTTTTGTATTTGACTTCAAATAATATATATATATATATATATATATAATTCGCTGGCCTAATTCAGCGACAGCTTTAGAAATCATAATAGGTCTCCAGTTTAGTCCAAGATCTTTTTTGTATCTACATTTGTTGTGTCTGGTGAATTCCAATTTCTTCCTGCTTTAGCACTGTAGGTTCTAGTACTTCTTCACTTTTATTTTTATTACTATTATATATATATATATATATATATATATATATATATATATATATATATATATATATATATATATATATATATATATATATATATAAAATATATATATATATATATATATATATGTACGTATATATATGTATATAAGGCAGCATAACAATATTATATTTATATAACATAGTTTTGTTGCCTTTTTTGTTCGCAAGAATGAATCTATAGGTGTGTATCTTTGTGAACAAGTTATCTTTTTTAATTATAACTTTTTGCTTAGGAGAGAGGGGCGGCATTTTCCATTTTTGTCCGGGACGCAAAAGTGCAAGAGTGCCCAGGGTTTCATGGAACACAGTTTGAAGACCACTTGCTTAAGTAATGTGAGCCGTAGGAAAATTTTTTTCACTTCCTTTAATTGCTTTTGCCGGAAAATTTAAAATAACAACAATGGAGTCGTCTAATTTTTTTAATGGAAGAAACTAGTCTGCGATTCCCAGTAAGAAAAAAAAAGTAAAAACAAATTCCTATCATTTTTTTTTTCTGTGAAAGTCAAAACACTAATTTATAAGAATCCACAGTATTGTAATCGCCGAAAAATCGGTCCTTTGATTTTAGGACCGACCGAATATTCCAAATAATCTGAGGAGAATGCGCGCTTCGCCTGTTTGATGAAGGGTATTAAAAAAGCATTAGGAAAGTTTCCTTTTTTATTTCCCGCAGCGATTTCCTTCCCTCGCCAAACCACTGATTTCTTGCTCATCAATCACGGAAATAACCCGGGAGAATTCAGCTCTTTTGAGAATATAATTATTTCACGGAATCGTTACGCGTGAATTCAGAAGGAAGGAAGAAAAACAAAGAGGGAAAAGGGTCTCTCAATACCATGCTTCACCACTTGGGCGGGAAAACGTGAATTTCAATGAGTGCTTTCAAAGAAACAGAAAAAAGAATGTATGTTTAAAGTTAAAATAAAGCTGCACACTCTAAGAGTAAATTTCTTTAAAGACACCGAAACTGCGAACATTATTACATACAGGTATATTATTACATACAAAAGAAAAAAAAATTGATTCGTATTTTTGTTGTCGTGTTTATTACTGAGATCAGTAGCGCACACAGGAATTTTTCAAGGGGAGGATATCCGGGGTTGAAAATTCACCATTCTTGTATCATGCTATTTTTGATTTTGTCGATTTTCAGGAACAAAACACAGTAAAAAACTAATTATTGAATAAATAATTAGCATTAATTAATAAAATTAATCATTAATAACAAATATTTAATTAAACTTTACGTATTATATACTTAGAATTGTAACCAATCGAAAAAAAATCAAGGGTTTTGGGGGCCGGACTTGCAGGACCCCACCCCCCTTGTGTGCGCCACTGACTGAGATACATACGAAAGACGATTCGTATTTTTGTCTGGTTGAAATGAATTTTTCCAAAGTAGCATAATTTCCTTTCAGTATCTTCACAGCGAGGACAGAGATATTTGTTTTTCTTTTTTCAGTTCCTTTTAGTTCCCTCTCTACCTATATGTGTAATACATAGTACAAATTTTTAATCATTAATAAAATACTTTCTATTCATCCGTTCAAGTTTAAATACATTTTTTTAAACTTGTAGAGGAGGATACTTCAATACTCAAATTCACAACTCATTCACAAACTGTAAACTAAATGCGAAATAAATGATGTGGCTACGAGTATTTCTCAATATAAGTAAAACATTTATTAAGTATTTACAAGGATGCATAAAAAAGGTTAAATATTATTGCGCACACTCATAGCCGTCTCCTCCCTCAAAAACGCATCTAGAGGAAATCTCTCTCCCTCTCTTTTCGGAGCGCTTTTCCTCCCCCTGTTGCCACCAGAGTAAAAAAAAACTAGGCTCCCACCGCGCCTCGGGTCAGTCACCTCTTCGCTCCTTGGGTGCCTAAGATAAACTAGGTGCTTGCCCCTCCTCGGGTCAATCACTCCTTCGCTCTTTGGGTACTTTCGCAACAAATGTCTTTAAAATTGGGCTTGAAGCAGTGCTTCTCAAACTTTCAGTATTTGCGACCCAATTTTCAATCATAATTTTCAGCACGCCTCCCTTCATACAATAATAATACATTGAATTCAGTAATAATGTAGTTTGACGCTAAAGCTACACAATACGCGACTTCTCTCTCTCTCTCTCTCTATTATAAACCTTACAAATTATCAACGTAAGTATTAAATTTTGTATATGACAAGCCCGTGGGTTCATTAGTAATTGTGTGTGTTAAACTTGTTTTTAACTTAGTGTTGATGAATTAATGATCAAATATATTGTGCAGTACTGATACATTTAAAAGTATATTATCACTGACGTAGCTAGCCCCGAGTGGCCCCATATCAAAACTTCTTTGGGGACCCTTGTTTGGAAAATAAATAAAAATGATCGCATAGATAAAACATATATGAAAGTGTCAAAATAAATATGCATAGACATAATGTATTAAAAATCTTCATTACTTAACAATTAATAAAATAGTAGACATGCTACCATAACATCCGGGAAACTGGAGGTGAGGCTACTGAAATTAAGTACCAATAATTCTGCGTGCTTTTTGATAGAATGGATTTTCTCAATTTCGGATTTTAAACAGATTTTTAAAGCACTTAATTGTTCATATATACTGTGTGTTAAGTACTTATCCCATTCAATAGCTAGTTTTGCGGCCTTTTTATATATTAGTTTGAAAAGGATAAGTGTTTATCCGATTGTAAGATTTCGAAAATATTGCTAGGATTAAGGACACTGAAATCTTTGTCGGGTTTGGGATATTAACACATCTAAGCAGCAATAATACACATTGCCTTTGAAAAACGATTCTGGATTTGAAATGCTCTCTTCTTCTGAACTCATAAAAATCGTTTTCTTCTCTTTCATTTCTGAAAGCATGGCATTACATCTCATTCATTTGCATAATCTTCGGACTCGTTTAACAAACAGCTGAATGAATTTTGATTGCTTATTAGTTCCAGTCTACTCAGGAGATTACTTAACAGAATATCAGCCTTTCGTACGTCATTTTTTTATGCTGTACATTTATAGAAATAGGGTCTATGATTTCATACAACCAAGAAAAAAAATGGTCAAAAGTATTTTATAAAATCATTCCTCTCTAGTATGGTAATTATATCTTTATATTCGTCACGGTTATTTGAAATTAAATTGTTTACACATAATGCTTTCATTATTACTGAGTAATTTTTCCGAATTACGAATAAGGTGTCATCTCATGGTGACCATCCATTTTGTACAAATCTAGCAAGTAATTTTTAAAATGTTGATCAAAACATGGATTAAAACTTAATTATTACATGATATGAATAATTGTTCAGTTTAGTATTTTTAAAATTATAAATGAAGAGCTTGCTAAATCAGAACAGTTATAAAAATATATAAAAAGTTTCTCTTCTTTAAAAAAGTTCAAACTGTAATACATTTCTGAAGGCAGTTTGTTTTCTCAAAACGTTATTCCAGGATAAGAACATTTATTGGATTTCAACATAGATCTTAAAAATTGAAAATAGCGATTTCTACTTACCCCTTACACAATATTAACAATTCCATTACATACAAAAAGAGGTGAATAATTTAAAATTATTTCAAATAAAATTAATTTATTGTCTTATGTGTTGAGGCAATATCTATGCGTTCTTCATTTCATTTTAATTATTTACTGAAACATGTATAAATTTAAAATTCATGATAAATGTATGCAATTTTTAAACTACGTTCTGGTTTCATCATACATGACTTAAGGTATCCGACTATGTTCGGAACCGTGATTTTAAAAAAAGCGCATAAATGGATAATTTTCATGATATTTAGTGTCACTTAGATTAGAACACATGTATAAAATTGTTTTAAGGACATTTTGACAAAAAAATTATTTAAATATAATATTTCGGCAAAAAATTAACTTAGAATAATCTTTTTTCAAAATGTTCTCCTTTTGTGAAAAATGTTTCTATTAAAATAATATTTTGCCTGTATATAGCTCAGACCTCTGTACAGAGGCTGAACTATGATTTTTGAAAAGTTCACGTTATTTTCAGAGTTACCACCCATTGAAATATAATTATCAACGTTTTTTTCTTAAAATTTCTCCCCTCTGTTGTCGTATAAAACATGGATAAACCCACTTCTAAGTTATATATTTCAAAAATTCTAGTTAAGCCTCTGTACAGAGGTCTGAGATATATACAGGCAAAATATTAAAATAATAGAAGAATTTTTCACAAAAGGAGATTATTTTGAAAATTGGACATTCTATGTTCCTTTTTTGTCAAAATATTGTACTTAAATAATTTTTTATTGTAATACTATTCTTAAAACATTTTTATATACATCTTCTAATCTAAGTGACACTAAATACCATAAATATTATCCATTTACACGCTTTTGCAAAATCACGGTTCCGAACGTAGTCGGATACCTTAATAAACGTGAAACGTATAATTCCTTTTTTACTATACAAATGTATTATCTGAAGCCCAGTGGCTGAGTGGTAGCGTATCGCGCTTCCACGCCCCATGTTCGGAATTCACCCCGGGCTAGGCAAGGTCGACTTAGCCTTTCATCCCTTCAGTGGGTCTGTTTCGGTTATCAGTGGTTCAATCAATCAGTAAGTGGTAGAAATCATTGGTTCGTAAGAGGTAAAATGCTTTTATATCAATCAACGCCTATCATCACCAAATTATTGGATTTAATTTAAGTTCAGTAAATCATCGAAGACAAGTGAAAGATTAAATAATAATTTTTAAGGGAAATATGGAGGCCCCTTTCACTGGGGGTAAATACAAATTTTTAAAAAAAAACGGGTTTTAAAAGCGCCCTCTATATTTAGGGGGGTTTCCCTACCGGGGTAAAATTAAAAATGAATATAAGCTTGTTTAAAGAACTAATCACGGGGAGGTTCACGCCAGATTTGACCACATGATAGGAACATCGCCCCATTTCCCTCGGGCCCCCAAAGGTCAAACCGGGGGGGGGCCCGGGAAAGGCCTTGGCCCTTTTGGGGGCTGTTGCCCTTTTTGAGTTGGGTTTAATATACTATTTTTTTTACATGGTTTTAAAAGAATTTCATATAATGTTTTAATTGGAAAAAAATAAAGTCGGAGGGGGAAGGAACTGTATTGTACGGCAAAAAAAAAAGGAAAAAAAATTTTTTACCAACCAAAAAATCCAAAAAAATCAGATTTTTTGGGTTGTGGGAAAAAAAACTGAATTTTGGGGAATTTTATACAATTTTTTTCTTCATTTTCCTTTACGTTTAAAAGGGGCCCACTACGATGGGGTGATCCCCTTTCCTCGCCCCTTTTTTTCAACTTTTCCCCCCCCCGCAAAGAATCACAACATAATCAAGGGAATTCACAGAGAAAAAAAAAACCCCCCCTATTGTGAGGATAATTACTTATGAAAAACGTTTTTTTCCTGGAAATAATCAGGGGAAATTTCACAAGTAATTGGGATAGTGACAAAGGACTTCTGGTGCCTTTCTCCGTTTTTGGCCGAAAAATGGCATATAAATAATTTTTTTACGTAATAATATTTGTAAAATAATTTTATATGTACATTTCTAAGAAATTTAAATATATCAAAAAATTATCCATTTGTATACCTTTTCAAAATCATGGTTCCAAACATAGTCTACACCTTAATTACATAAATTTTCGTGAATATTATTAACTATGGAATTAAAGACAAAAATTATTCGATTCAATATTACTATATTAACTTCTAAACAGTTACTAAAACTTTTTACAGGGTGTTAAAAAGATAAGTCATTCTAATTTTTATTATTTTTCTGTTTTTTTTCAGTTTTCCCACTATTAATTCACAATCTTTCTCTCTATAGATATACCTTATTCAAATTTTCAATCGTTAGTGAAATACTTTCTATTTATCCATTCAAGTTCAAATGTATTTTTTAAACTTATAGTGCGTGACACTTGATTCTAATACGGCTTTTGAAGTATTAATTCATTAGTTAAATGTAATTAATGAATAAAAAGTAACAAACATAAAAATAATAGTCCAACACCATACACAAAAGGAAAATCGCTCGTTGTGTCCATGTAGCACAATGGACTTCTAATCCAAAGGTCGTGGGTTCGAATCCCATTTGGAATGGTCTAATTTTTGAGAATGTCTTTTACGAATGAGAATAAATAGTAACAAACAAAAATAATAGTCCAATACCATAAATAGAAAGAAAAATCGCTTTCTGTTTTGCCACTTAATATTGTGACTCTATCATATGTATATACATATTTATATGAATTATAATTTTATTCAATAAGAAGTAACTAAAATAAAATATTTCTTTGTTGACCTAAGTAGGAATTAACTTAATTTTTTTTTATATTACTTGTTTCCAATTTATTCATAAAATTGTTTTTTTCTACTGTAATATAGCTACTAACTCATATGAAATAATAAATATCTCTTTTCACGCTTATAAGTTAAAATTATGTTTAACGTTATTTTATTCTTTAAAAATGTTAAATATCTTACAGTTACAAAATATACGGCGCGAGTAGGTGATAATTGGATCACAAATTGGTATTATTAATGAGTAAATTAAATGAAAAAACTAGAATTTTTTAATAATAAATGCAATATCTGCCTTTACATAAAGTACCTATAACATGTTGAACTACTTTAAATATTATTTTGAGATATATTCTTCTAAGTATGTGCGTGGAATAGGGTTACACGAAAACATTTTCTATTTCTAGGAATTCCACGAAAACATCTTCAAGTTCTAGGGGTTCCATAAGTTGAAAAAGTTTGAAGACCACTGCCTTAGAGCTATAAGGTGGTACCAGGAAATACCATTGAAAAAAACGCAGCCGTTTTTAACCTTCCCTGGCACCTAGGCGTTTCAAATTCTTACGCCCCGGATCTAAAAAATTATTGAGTAGTGTCCACTATAACCATATATCTTCTTCAACAGGGAAACTAAACCCTACAAAATTTGATCCGTGACCTCTCAAGACCTTGCCCTCTCCTTATCAGAGAAAATCTATTTTGATGCAAAAGGAGTTTCAGATATTGTTCTTAAGAGCAACTGTATTCCATTAAAAGAAATCACCCCGGTAGAATACACATAAAATAATTTTCTTTTTTTTCAACTACACTTTTTTTATACTTACATACTACACTGTAATCAAAAAGACATTAAGAAGAATTTCTTGCCTCTGAAGCTTGGAGGCTTCGTATCACTGATACGGCTGATACGGCAGTAGCTACGCCCTTGTATATTATATCAGTGTAAATCAGCGTTTCTCAAACTATGGGGTGCCTCTCCTTGGGGAGTGATAACTCTACGAGGGGGCGAGCATAGTGAAAAGTCGAAAACAAAAGGTTATTTAAAAAATTATTAAATTGCTGAAAGTAAACAAACAAAATACTTTCTGATATAATGAAATATAAAATACACATTTACACTGATATAATATACTTATAAACGTATCAGTACTGTGTGTACAATGTATATTTTATTATTAATTTAACAATACTATGTTAAGAACAAGTTTCTATAATTATTAGTGACCCCATGGGCTTGTATTAACATTAATTTTGATAATTTGTACGGTTTACAGTTAATTCCTTGACGATTAAAAGTTGAGCGATTCGCTCCCCAGTGCCACCGTTTTTCACGTAGACGAGCGTATTTTGATGTTTTTTGAGGAGGAGGAGAAAAGAAATATATATAAATAAGCAAATTCTCTGAAATAAGTAAATCCTTCGCAAACACTGTCAAAGTCCTTTTAATGCATTTTAAAGCCTTCGGAGTAATTTTATGGATAGCACTGCACAGAAAAGATCGTACTTCGGAAAGACGTATATATACGTCCAGAAAATAATGCTTTGGCTGAACGAGACGTTTATATACGTCGGTGGTGCATAAGAGGTTAAAGTCGTATTGTAGCTTTAGTGTCAAAGTATAGTATTATTGAATTCAATGCATTGTTATAGTATGGAGGGGGGCGCGATGAAAATGATGATTGAATAGTGGGTCGCGTATATTGAAAGTTTGAGAAGCACTGGTGTAAATGTGTATTTTATTTTCCGGACCTCCCCCAAAGCCCTCGATTTTTTTCCGATTGGTTATAATTCTAAGTATATAATACGTAAAATTTAATTAAATATTTGCTATTAATGATTAATTTTATTAATTAATGCTAATTATTTATTCAGTAATTAGATTTTTACTGTGTTTTGTTCCTAAAAATTGACAAAATCAAAAATAGCATGATACAAGAATGGTGAACTTTCAACCCCGGACCCCCCCTGAAAAATTCCTGTGTGCGCTACTATGATTAATAGATGATATATATATATATATATATATATAAAATATATTTCTAATTTCTATTAATTCTATTATTCTAGTAATTTAGACCAATCGGACCACCCTGTGTACATAAACTTATCAATATTTAGATCGAACAGGTAAAATTTCCCCGATCATGGATTTATCAGCAATTTGACAATCTTAACGTGGCACCAACTGATTATAAGTAGTAGTAGTCATTGATTGGAAATGTTTACTTTAAAGAGTAATAGTATAGAATTAATTTTTTTTTAGTATGTGGTCATGAAATTATGGATTTTTTAAGTATCTTTAGATTGCCTGATTAGTGAAATACAAAAAGAGAAAAAAGAAAATTCCTTTTTTTTTTAATTAAATAAATTCATGATTTTGCAGAGAGTTAACATTTTTTTTAATACTCAAAGTATAAGCATTCGTCAGTAGTTAAAGAGAAAAGTATCAAAGCTTCATCTGCAAAAAAGTATCAGTAAATGTTTTTTATGTAACAGCCTCGGATAACTTTATTTTATCTTATTTTATTAAACAGAAATTAATACAAATTTAAGAATAAGCTTTCTCTTTTAAATTCAGTTTTTAAAAAGTAAAATAATTCATATTTAATAGTAACAATAAAATAAAATGGAATATTCGACATATTAGATTAAATTGTGAAGTAGTGAGATTTGAACAAACATAACAAAAAGAAAAAAATTATTTTTATTACAGGAATTATGTTGATAATTAAGTATCGTTTTATATATACTTCATGTAAAGATTCGAATTTGATATATCTATCAATTCATTCCTTTGAAAATGATCCTAAATATTATTAATAAAAAATATGTACACAGTAAAACTAGCATTACTTTTTAATTTATAATTTTTTTTTTTTTACATTTAACTTACAAGAAATTAAATTTAATAAATTTCAAAAATTAACGAAAAACATCAGTATACTTCTTATGAGCTTAAAAGTGTTGACACAAATAAATTGTCACAGAAAGAGAATAAAAAAACATAATGTTACGATAATCCTCTTGATGAATTTCGAATAATTCCAGTAAATTGAGGAACTATTCAACTAGAGGTAGAATAGCTATATTTCTTAAGCGTCATTTCATTCAAGTATAAACTTTCATTTGTTACAAAATTTTGTTTTATTTTCCCTTTTCCAATACTGTTATTTGAATACTCCTTTTTTAAAAAAACTTGTTTTCTAGTATTTACATATAGAATGTATAATACAGAAACTTTTTTTACCTTTCAAGTAGAAAATGTTGAGTTAAATTTTTATCGTTTCCTGAGTAAGAAGGGGCAAAACTATTCCGGACTTTTCGATTTTCAGGATATTGCATTTATTTTTAGCATTCCCCTTACTTCCAAAATATATCATACACTTCCAGGTTTTTATAGGACCATTGCATTCTTTTTTTCTATTTGATACTCGGATTTATTTATTATGAGAGAAGAGAATTTCTACGTAAAACACAATTTAGGATATTGTATTTCACTATGATTGTTTTTTCATGTACGTACTGAAACAATTAAAATGATTTTTTAACACAAAAGAGGAATTTAAATAAAACTTTAAATTTTACACTCAAAAGTGAGTTTATTATTTCGAATACTGTAAAAAAGAAACAGAAAAATATTTACCCAGGATTTGCATTTATATAGTATTTATCAAATTAAAATTAAGGCAAAAAGTTATTGAAACTAGTCATTCATTGTTCAAATGAACACGAACTTAGCCGCTTTAAGAGATTTTAAAAACGAAAACGAACAGTATTTTTATGATTTTAATTTTTCTTACGGAAACTATTAGAGGCCGCGGTTGCGTAGTGGCTAAGGTAACGGACTGGTGGCCAGCATGTCATGAGTTCTAGCCTAGTGCCGCTGTGAAGATCCGCCGTGTAGGGAAGTGATGCACGTTAAATCTGTCGAGAGCTCAAACGTCCTCCAGTTGGCGTGGTGTGGTAGTTAGGAGAAGGGAGTGCCAGCTTAGGTATCGTCTTCGTCACTTGGCAATGATTCAAAATTGTGAGGTCCATCGCCAAAAGCATTGCGACGTTAATATTCACTTGATTACGGAAACTGGAACTTTAATATATCAATTATGATTTATTATTCGTAACGCAGTTTTACGTATACAGATAAATAATGCAGTACTTATGCTAGTTTTAGTCATTCAATAGCATTTTATAAGTTGCCGAAATTTTTTTTATGACTTTTATAAATATATTATCAGATATTGCTGAGGATTATTTATAGGTGACTCCATTTTATCGCACAACGAATTTAAACGAATTTTGTGAAAGTACATGTTTAGACAGAGGTAGATGATTCATTAGTGTTACTTCTTTTTTACAAATAATTCACCCCATAAACTTTTTCATAAATATGCGATTTAATTTCTTAATGAAAAAAATTGTTATAACTACACATATTCTCGTGAAAAACATCTTTGCTGCTCTATCATCATCCGGTGTGTAAATAACAGTCATGTTGATTCTGGTTTTCAAAAGATTTCTATGCTTTTGTGTATCATAAAGCAAATTTTATTTTTAAGACAAATTCTTAAAATAAAGGACCGATTTTAAAGAATTTTAGTTATAGGCTTTTCTGTTTTTTGAAGGAAAAAAAATATGCACAAAAGATTACTCAAAGAAAAAGAATCATAAGTAACGTATGTACAAGCCGAAATTTGAAAGACACTTTTATGTCCCTTAATTGTCAATAAGACTTTAGACATATCCTTATAGTTCTTTCTCTTCTAGAAAGCCCAGATTCCATCTCTTCAAGGTAGGGTCGTATTTCTTTAGCATTTTCCAAGGTTCCATACAGTCTGCGTAAAGAACGTTTCTCGAAAAGAAAACGGGATCCCGAGAAAGGTGTGATTCTCTCCCACCTCCTTTCTAGGAGGGGGGGGGGATTACAGTTCTGGTAAGGAAAATGACATGCTGAAAAGCCTTCTTGCTAAGGGCTCTCTCTTCCGACGTTTACAGTAAGAATGTCAAAACTTACAATGCTTTCCAACTTTTTATAGTTCTTTCGGAAAATTTAGAAGCTTGTGTAACTAACTTTGGACTGGCGTTTGTGAAAATGCTACATTATTTTAAACATTTTTCAGTTAAACTAAAATTTTAATTTTATTTTTCATACTTCAGTTGCTGTTTATAAATTAATTTTATTTTCAATTAAAAAGGATTTCCCCACCTAGATCAAAGGTTTTTTTTTTTCATGTTTTGGGAAAAAAATAAATTTAAACTTGGGGAGCCCTTAATGGGTTAATGATAATTTAAATGATTAGTTTGGATTTCGTGTGGAATTTAGGAAAGGGAAGTGTTAGCTGAGGTGTCATTTTTTAGAACGTCGGCAAGTTTGGGGAATGCTGATCAAAATAACAAGAGAATTGATAAATATAAACTTTAAATCTTTGTTGGGATATATATATATAATTTTTGGTGCAGGACAGAAGACTAAACAAAACTGCCCACTTTACAGATAATCTGCTAGAAAAGTGCCTGTAAAAAGTTAAATTATCATTTCTTTTACCCTCGCAAATGAGACAATGAGGTTAATTATTGCACTGTGATGAAATATATTATATATATACATCCATTTCAGAAGAGGAAAATATTAAACATCTTTATTCCGCTTACTCTGTTACTACATTACATTTCTACCAGCTGGTTTTACAATTCTGAAGCAACTCATTAAATCCATCATCGGATTCATCATTCATTGCCAGATACAAAAAGATGAAATACTACTAATCTGAACTTAAAAATACAGACATAAATTATTTTTCTGACAAATAAAACTAAGTGCACTAGGCCCAACGAAGTTCTCGTAGAAAGAGAAATAACATACATAAGCTCATCTGCCTTCCTTTATCCATCAACATCTGTTACTACAAGACTAAATTATGTAGAATTACTTATGCAGTAACAAATCATTTCAAGAAAATCGCTTTTCTGATTCTATACCACTCCTAATTTCTCATTATTTTGAGCAAAACGGCATCTGCTATTAAGGATTTCTTACGTGGGAAAAAAGATGTTAAGTTCATGGACAAATTTTAACCGTTTGAAAACAGTGATAGACGATTTTTAAGAGTAAAAAGGAGCTATGTTGTTTGGGAAAAATATTTTATGACTTTTCCTCACACGTGTGGGGCCCCGTAGCTAGGACTCTCTCCCCTAAGCCACCCCCTTGGCCCGCTCTTTCAAGCCACGCCTCCTACTTTCCACCCAAGTTTCCAACACAAAGATTTTCAGTTTCCAGTTAAAGGGGGTGAGGATTTCTGAAGCACTCCCAACACCTCATTCCCCGATGCATAGGATCAACTTCTTTTCCCCATGCGTTTTCTGTCCACTAGTATTTACCAAACTCAGTTGAATATTCACCTGTGAAGGGGTGATCAACAAATTGACAAACGTAATGGCTTTCCAAATCAGCGGAAATGAACGTGAGACAACCCCCCCGAAAAAAAATTTTTAGTCTTTTGGTCAACTTTCATCATTTTCAAAGGGA
>BMAV01005920.1:0-29317 GCA_019973955.1 Trichonephila inaurata madagascariensis
AATTCTTGACATTTAACGTGCTTCAGCCATTCTACATTATGGTCGAGAGTGCCAGGGAGGAAGTTGCTGCAGTTGGCGAGATTTAGTCTGGATCTGACCGCGTTATTTAGTGATTTATATCACCTGAGTCCTTCTAATCGAAAAGTACCCAGCCAAGCTAATTGATCAAGATTTTATATTAAAAGCATTAATATTATTTGATTCCAAAAAATTTATTTAATAAATATTTTTTCCTGTTTTGTTCTCTCTTTTTTTTGTTAAATAAGATAAACAAAATTTTTTGTTTATATAAAGAAACAAATACATTCGAAGTTAGACGTTCTATAATTCTATACGAAATTGAAGATATGAAATAATCATAAAGTAGAGAAATATACATCTCGCATAATAGAAGAAAAAAACTTATTGCCATTCGAATAAAAATGTTCTTATTTTTTTAAAACTAAAAGTTTAAAAATTAATTAACTTGTAAACTAATAAATATATTATCTTTTAAGCGTTAAAAAAATCAAGAGAAATGTGTTAAATAAACATACACGAGAATAAAAATTCATTGATTAGTTATATTCGAAAGGATATTAAAATCTGAAAGTGACAGCTACTATATTCACTTCACTTTGAGTTCTTAAGTTAGAAAATTTATTTTTTTAGCACCCTCTTTCTGTTTCCCATTAGTTGAAGAACTTATATCTCTCTTCTCCGACACTCTGAAGAAAGAGAGATTTTCCACAACACCATCTCTTTTTCTGAGAGCAGGCTTTAAAAAGTGAAGAACCTTGTTATTATTAGCCGGGAAGAAAATGGTGAATCGCATCCTGAAGTTTCAAAATGGAATTTTGCTTTCAAGTGGATTTCTTCTTGCGTTAAAAACCATATTTTTTTTTGCTTGGCTTTATTCTAGTACCTACTTATTGGGATAAGTTTTTGGTACAATACAACTTACTACTGTTTTTCTAGTGAATTTTATAAGTTTTGAAAAAAAAGAGTCAAAAGATAATTAACCAGTTAATAGTGATTGACGAGTATACTCGTCATGGAGAAGTCACAGGATTTTGTGTCGTGACGTGTATATTCGTCATGGCGTAAAAAGTAGTGACAATTGGCTATTTAAATTGTAATTTTTGAGAGAAACAAACATATTCTCAAATTTCAAAATGTTTAGAATGAGGCCAGGCTCAGTAAAGCAAACAAATAAAAAATATGAAAAATTTAAGATAAATTCATACGTCCCCGAATGTACCGGCTGAAGCAGTGTATTAGACCGCATAATGAATCTATTTATGTGCGCTGATAATGTTTTTTAATTCCTATTATTAGTTTACTCTCTTGCTATATATATATATTGTTCAAATTTTCAATCGTTAATAAAATACTTTCTATTCATCCCATTCAAAAATTAATCATTTTTTAAAACTTGAAGTGGATACTTGATGTTACTTTAATTTTTCAAATATTTTAATTATTAATTAAATTAAAACAAATAAATAGTAACAAACAAAAATAACTCCGACAGCATTTTTAGAAAGGAAATTGTTCGTTGTGTCCTGTAGCGAATTTGGGTAACCGTTGGACTTTAATCAAAAGGTTGTAGATTCGAATCCCATCATTAATTTCTGAGAATGTGATTTCTTTTTACTATACTATTTTATTAGAATAATTAAATTTAATTTATGAATAAACAGTAACAAACAAAAATAATAATCTAACACCATATATGAAAAGGAAAATTGTTTCTATTTTGTCATTTTTTTGGGATTCTGTCTTATGTTGTACAATTTGTATTAATTGCTTTTTAATAAAAAAAACTAAAATAAAAGTTTTCTTGTTGACCTAAGTAGGAATTGACTTTTTTTATTATTATTATTTTACTTGTTTAGGTATTTTTTGCAAAACAAACTAAATTGATGTTTTTAAAAGTGTTGGTTTCTTTTTAAATTAATAAAAACTTTCTTAAAAGTTTCTTTTTTTTTTAAAAAAAACTGATTTAACAGGTAATTAATTTTTTTAAATAATTAAATTAAAAAAAAAGAATAAATAGCAACAAACAAAAAAAATAGTCCACCCGCATATATAAAAAAAAAGGAAAATCTTCGGTGTCCCTGTAGTGTAATGGATACCGCGTTGGGCTTCTCATCCAAAGGTCGGGGTTCGAAACCCACCCGGGATTGCCAAATTTCCAAGAATGTGATTTCATTTTTACTATCCCATTTTTTTAGAATAATTAATTTAATTAATGAATAAACAGTAATAAGAATATATATATATATATATATATATATATATATATATATATATATAATCAACACTATATAAAGGGAAAATGGGTTGCAAGGAAAAGCTTTGGGTTTTGCCCACTTAAAAATTTTGGGTTATTATATGTATACATATTTATATTTATTGTAATTATTTAACAAGTAATAAAAAAAATAGTTTTTAAATCAATTCCTACTTAGATCAACAAAAAAATTTTATTTTAGCTACTTTTTTTTATTAAATAGTTCAATTAAAATAAATAAAATTTTATACATAGGACAAATAAAACCTTTAAATGTAATTGTTTTTTTAAATTTTCATTGGTATTCCATTGTCCTCTTTTTTTTTTCAGTCCCAAATGAATCTTTCCTGAGAAAAAAAAATTTTAAGGACACAAGTCAAAAAAGGGGCGCTGTCGCCAAAGTGGCTGTATTTCAATTTTTAAATTTAGTTTTAATCCATTTATTTTATTAATTATAATTAAATTTTTGTATTGTCATCCCAAAAAGATCCCCGTATTTAAAATTTCAGCTCAATTCAGCGCTTTAAAATGTATTTTATGAACGATTGAAAATTCCACCAAGATAAAAATAAATATACAAATATATAAATAAATATGTAGACAGTGCGAGCTAATAGTAGGAATTGAATAAAAAGTAACTAAAAATAAATATATTTTTTCTTTCTTGACCTTAGTAGGAATTCACGTAATTTTTTTTATATTACTTGTTTTGATGTTAGCCCAAAAGAGGCAAAGGCAAAAATCGAAAAATTGATTTTTATCAATTTTTTTTTAATTCTTACCTTATATGTATTTAATTTTTCTTGCGTTTTCGAGTAATATGTATGTAATATATGTTTATGTTAACAATAAATAAATAATTATTAGTATTAAAAAATTACCAATTTTTATAAAATAAAACTTTCTTTTGAGTCCATTGTTTTAAACATCGACATTTACTCTGTGATTGATAGTATACACAGTCTGTGACACCACCATAGTCGAGCGCTCTGAAACAGGGGCGCCAATAGAAGAAAGAGTTAAGAATTAAAGAACACATTTCTTCTTAAAAATTTCTTTTCATTATTTTCACTGCTCGAAGCTTGTCGTTTTTACTTTATGTTTCTATCTAAAAATAAATTTATTCTAAAATTTTATTTTTACCGTCATTTTTTTTTTATCACGTGAAAATTATTTTAGCTCTTGTAAGTGAAACAGATTACGAATGTTTTATTTTATATTAAAGCTTTCGTGGACATCTTAACATTGTCCTCGCAGCCCGAATTAATTTTTATTTTTCATGAAGCCCCTCTCAGCAGTCATAAAGACTTCTAGGGTCCGTAGGAACTACTTTGGGAACCAATGCTTTAAAATTTTTTAAAAAGGCAGTTGTGAATTTTCAAGATTTTTTTTGTTAGAAAGATTTGTTTTATAGGAAAAATATAAAAGAAAGAGAGAGAGAGAAAAGAAGAAAAATTTTTTTTTTCTGATTTGATATTTTTCGACGGTATATTCTTAAGGTATCCGACTACCCTAAAATCATGATTTTTTTCAAAAATTGACAAATTTGTTTTATGATTTTATTTTATAAACCATCTTATTAGCTTAATAAAAATACCAAGCTTTTTGTTTTCCATTCACTAGAACAAAAACTACAAGTGTTTTAACTAAAGAAGAAGCCATAACTTTACACAAGATGTCAAACTTTAAAATGAGTTTTACTCGAAATGTGTTTTTTTCGAAAAAATCAAACGCAGACAGTGATTGCTCAAAAAGTTTTGAAAATAATTTAATGAATCTTTTTTTTAAATGTTTTTGTATAACAGTAGAAGTATTTTGTTCTTCAGATTTATCAATCACTGTATTATTTCAAAATGTACAGTCCTTTATGTGAATATAATCACTGTTTTTTTTTAGGCAATTTCATATAGTCACTAAGAGATAGTAGTCTCTAGTTTTTGTAAAAATTAAAATATCTATTATCCTGAAGGTAATTTCAAACATGAATAACAAAGTAACACATTAAAATTGAAAAATTGAGAATTTGTTCGAAAAATTTTTGTACAGAGAGGGCCCCGTTTATGTAATTTTTTGTACATTTTTACCAGTTTTATCCCATTTTAATAATAATTTTTTTTTCTGTTTTCAATTTTACGATTTTTTTGCTTAAAATGTACTAAATAAACCTAAAAATCACAAAAAAATCCCCATATCTTCATTTTTTCAAAAAAAAAAAAGTTTTCGCAATTAGTCGGATACCTTGATAAAAACGAAGATTTTTGAAGAGTTTTCTATTTTTTGTGCATTACAAATCTCAGAGTTTAGAGAATTGCATAACAGCATGAAAAGCTAACATGTTTAGAAATTTGTATGCTGCAAATACAAAAGTAGTCACTATTTACCTCCCGGGTAAGCACAAATATATGTAGATATTTTTAAAATGCAGCGTGAAGGAATTATAAAAGTGACAAATACTTTTGTGACCTTCGCTACAGAATATAAACAGATAATTTTATTTTCTTTGCCTGACATTGAATAAAAAACTCTGTAATAATATATATTACATTTATGAATATATATAAAAAAACAGCTGTATTATTCCGCGGATGGTTTTTACAGCTAAATGTGTGTTCCTGTAATGACCGAGTATCTCTTTTCAACATGACAACTGAAGAAGCTAACCTTAGCAGTCCGTTACATGAAGCTGTTCTGGAAACTGGCAATTACACATAGTGTAAGATCGCCAAATTAACATTTAAATGTCAACCAAAGCAGCGAACATCAGAGAGTAAGTCAACTTTTCGTTTGCATTCTTGGTCTAGTTGAGAAAAAAAAACATACTGCCAGAATCGTGACAATGGGCTTTGTTGGTACAACAGTTCCTGGCGCATCACCCTATGATTGTACTGTCACCATCCCTGTATTACCTGGATTTAACTCTCTGAAATCTCTCCCTATACTTTTTATTCTAGAACAGAAAGGATAGGGGGTTTTGTAAACAATCCAACTAACTAAGTAATTAACAGTGGTTACAAATTGACTCAACAGTATACAATGAAACGCTTTCTAGAACTTATTCAAGGACTTTAAAGATTGTTGAGCGTTTGACTACCAAGGGAATAAATTACTTTTAGGTTGATCAGAAATAATTGTTATATAATTTCAACAATACCTTCCCTTCCCCCACCTTTTTTTTTTTCTTTAATGTCGATTTGAGTTTTTCTTTTTCATTCCTGGTGATATGCCTCTTCTTTATTTATAGATATCATGCATGATTTGTGTTTAATATGCATTACTTATATTTCTTTAAAGTACAATTTTGCGATGGCTTGTCTTCTTTTTTTTTTTTAGTTAATGAATACTAATTAAACTAAGCTTTTGAATTTTTGTTGATATCAATTACAAATCTGCTCTTAAGTTTGATATTTAAGTTTAAAAAGAAAAAAAAACATGAATGGGAAGGAATGGACTATTTCTTATTTCAAAATGTAAGCTTCTCTACATAATCTCGATTATAATCTCTTAAATTAAAAAAAATCTTAATTTTTAAAAAGAACGCCCATTTTTTTTTCTTTCTATTTTCGCTACAAAATAGGTTTCGGAAAGATTGACCCCCAAGGGGCACTGAGGGGTATTAAGGGACGTAATAGATAAAAATTTCTGTTTTTAAACTATTAGACCCACCTGTGCTTGAAAATTAGAAAGCATGTTCCGTTCATGGAATAAAGTTCCTCTAACAAACAGTTTTGCGAAAACCAACCCTCAAGGAGGAGGTTGTGAGGGGTCAAGGAGAGTGACAGAAAAATTCCTCTCTTTGAATTGTTTAACCCATTAACTTGAAAAATTTGTTTTAAGCACGTTTCTTTAGTTGAATAGAGTTCCACTAAGAATAGATTTTACGGAAATCAACTCCAGGGAGAAGCGGGGGTGGGGGGAGTTATTGGGGCGTATTGATAGACAAAATTCCCATTTTCGAACTACTAGAACTATAATAATAAAATTTGGTTTGCATGTTTCTTTTGTTGAATTGAAATCCGCTAAGAAAGCTCTCAACGGGGTTACAGGGCGTATTGACGATAAAAATTCCGTTTTTGCTCTATTAAATTTAGACTTAAAGTTTAGCACGCATGTTTACTTTATGGTGTAGAGATCTACTGAAAGTTCCTTCGACGGGAATCCACTTGATTATTGGTTTAAGTGAAGTCAAAAAATCTTTCTACTTCTATTTTAGATATTAATAGAAATTAGAAATTATAATTTCTATCATTTTTATACCAAGAGGCGAGAGTTACAGCTATAAATATATTTTTCAATAGAATCGAATTCTTAATGCTAGATATGAATAATTTATATAAATGTAAACAGTATATATTTATACAACATCATGAAGTACCCAGTGAAGCGGGGGGTAACGCGCGGTGGCTAGTTATTCTATATTTTATAAATAATAAGATATTTTTAATGTGGAGTGTTTGACGTCGCACTATAGAAAGCAATATAAGGGCTATTGGTGACGGACCTCGTTATTTTGCCCCACGGTCAAATGACAAGTACGACGATACCCGAGCTGGCACCATCCCTTCTCTACATGGCATATCTTCAGTGGCACTAGGTTCACGACAGGCCGGGCAAGAGTCAGCGACCACTACAACTAGGCTTCTCCGGCCATTTCAGAGTTTTTTCATTAATCCTCCGTTAGAAAATTTACTTAAATATATTTTTTTTCTTCTGAAAACTAGACATAGAATATATTGACTTCTTAAGTAAAAAATTTGGTTTATTGATACAAGCAACATGAAGGCTATAGTAATTTTGAACCACGGTCTGGTGGCCAAGATGATACCTGTGCTTTCACTTCGCTCTTCAAAATTTTTGCAGCACACAAAGGTTTCACGATGATTTAATCTACTTTACTTCATCAAAACAATTTTCAGAAATGTGTTACTTTTTTCTGAGCAAATATAAATCAACCAAAACACAAAAATTAATATGCTAAAAATAAAATGGATATTTTTGTAGGATTCTTCCTTGAAAATTTGTGTAAGGGACTGAGTGAGTGAGTGAGTGAATATTAACGTCGCACTGTTCAGCTACACGAGGGCTTTTGGCGACGGACCACGTAATTTTGAACCATGGTCAAGTGACGTGGACGACACCTGAGCTGGCACCCCTCTCCTAATTTACCACACCACACCAACGGGAGGACGTTTCAGCTCTCGACAGATTTAACGTGCATCGCTGCCCTACACGGCGGGTCTTTAGTGGTACGGGGCTCGAACTCATGACATGCCTGCCATGGTCTGATACCTTAACCACTGGGCTACCGCAGCCCCTTGTGTAAGGGACATTGGCGTAGCTAGTTTCGAGAATGTATCAGAACTCTTTCGGGGCCCTTTTTGAAATATGAAAACCCTGTTAGTGGGACTAGTTACACATACCGGCGCCCCTGTAGCTTGGGGCCCCGTATCATTGATTCGGCTGATACGGTGGTAGCTACGTTTTGGTACGGGATAATATCTTGAATCGAAATATTTTTATTTGTCGAAGTACTGAAGTTCAATACTCTTACCAATATTTTTATGTAAGCGCATTAAATATAATTTTAATTTGGATATTTATGTATATGAAAATGTAATATGAAAGGAGGTTCTAAGGGTTTCAGTATTTCCCACCAACTATTACCATATTCTTTACAAGCAGTATATATAGAAAGAAATATATATATATACAGCATGTATAAAATATGTATAAATGTAAAAGTTGAATTGAATGTATAAAATATTCAAAGCAAAAATCTATACCACCCAAAGAATGAGTATTAAATTGACATTATGAAGCAAGATAGTGACAAACCTCTTCCTTTTGAGCAGCTGTCAAGCGACGACACACCCGAGCTGGCACAACTCTCTCCTAACTTCTACACCGCGTCAACGGGAGGGCTTTGAGCCTCGACAGATTTTACGTGCATCAGCCCCTCTGCACGGCTGGTCTTCAGTGGCACTACGGTTCGAACTCATGACACTCCGGTCAAGATTCTTGACCCAGTGGCGTAACGGAGAATATTAGAGCCCTTTGTAAAGCCAGATTTTGGGTACCCAGACCAAATAAGTACTTGGAGTCAGTCAGGTTTTGGGCCTTCTATAATCCCTGCCCCCCCCGCAATGCGGGGGTGTACGTTACGCCACTGGCTACAGAGGCCACCACCATCCCCAAAGAGAAATTCTACATGTGTCAATGGTATGTTAGCAAAACCGTTTTATAAAAAAGTAATATATGCATTACATTACACAAACATTTGATATATATTCCTAGTTGTTTTTTAATCTACTTATAACAATCCACACACACATTTTAGAAAGCTCAAATTTGTCTTAATATATTTTAGAATCAGCAAATACTTTAAAAAGTAGAAGAATTACATGAAGTTCCTATTAAAAATTCTACGCATAACCAAATAGTTATGAATCATAACTTCCTTCATAAAATTTGTTATCTGAAATTTTACCCAAGATATTTAATCATTCTTCAAAGCACAAATTTATTTTACTTCAAAAATAATTAAAAAACACATACACAGAAAGGATTGCCTGCAATTGAGTTGAAATCGATTCTCAGAATAAATTCTAGCCCACCGACAGTGAAGGAAATTAAACCAGGAATTTAATTTGATATAATCCGGAAATAGAAAATTTAAAGTGCTTGCAGTTCAGAAAAGTATTTACTCTTTAGAAGCAATCGTGAAAGCACTGAGCAAAGAAACTAAAGTAGTATTTTAAGACTGTTATCCATTCTGGGAGCAACGCTTTATCGCATGCTATCGGTTTCGTTTTCTGGAAGCAAGTGATAAAGAGGGATTTTGTACATATTGTGTGTAATCATAGATCTAGGTCATTTTTGAGATGGTGCCGGTTTATCCATTGGGCGCTTGGGGCCCGGATAAACCGCGCTTGACCAGATTTTCTGGTTGTTTCGATCCGCCAGTGCCAAAGGAGCCTGTAGATCTGCGCCCAGGGCCCAAAAAGGGCTTAGATCGGTACTGTTTTGCATTTTTTTCTTTAGTACCTATTCTTGTCTAGCATTGTAAATTTTTCCATTTGAGGATGGATCTTTTTTTCCTCTTTTGCTCTTGAATTGATACTTTTAGTTAGGTTATATTGATTTTAGTAATTTCAAATACATTACTTGTCAGCAATATAGCTTAGTAAACAGCACACATCTTCATTACGATTTTTTTCTCTTAAAAAATTATATTTAATTTATATTTGTTATATAATATCGAACTAACATTCCAAATATTTTAAATTTTAGAATATAAGACGATCCGTGCGTAAGCCGCGCAAGTGCGTTTTTACTTCAAAATTTACCTCAAAATTCGAAACCCGTATAAAGCCGAATAGAAAAAAAGAATCCTGTAATTTTCAAACGTGTTGTCATGAGAGCGAAAATATTCTCAATGGGTGGAATATTTTCCGATTAAATTGCTGCAAAGTAAAACGCAGACGTCAACAACGATCGTTTTATTTCTGGTAACACCGTATCTGAAGCTAATAAATTCTTTGCATCAATTCTTCGGTACAAAAAGTGCTGGTTATACTTTTTGTGCTATTTTTTGGTTTCAAAACTGAGGGGAAGAGAAATTCATATACGGCACGTGATCGTCGATTTATGTTGTTTTGGAGGAAAAACTCGCTCTTTGATAATTATATACATTTAGAAATCTCAATGAGTGAATGTGAATTTTACGAAATATTCGGAAACTTGAATTCTGACATCAACTTTGATGGATGGATGGATGTGACTTTTTATTTTTTCGAATAAAAGTTCCAATAAAAGCACCCCCAAGTTTAAAAGATAAAAATAATTGCGCATGGCTAGAATGGAAAATATTGAGACAAAAAATTTTCTTTCCTAAACTGCGTTTCGTCCGAGATTACCGGTTCCGTATGTGAGTCGACCTCCTTACTTTAACTTAAAAAAAGTTTCGAAAATTATCGGCTTATACATGGAAATATACGGTATGTGTTACTTGATATAAGATACATTTAATGCTTTTTTGGTCATTCAAACATCTGTGAAATGTAAGATGACAGTTTTGAAACTAGAAACACCACCTTAATTTTTTTAAATTCTTGTTTTTAGTTACAACAGAATGTTATTCATCACTTGATTCCAAAATGTTTTTGTTTGTAATTAAGATCGGAACATACTAGCAAATCGCTTGTTGCTTCATATAACCAAATAAATAAAATAAATTTCCACAAGTAAATTTCATACTGTTTAACATATTTAACAAACCTCCTCTTGATGGTTTTAATTATAATTAAAATTAAGAACTGACTAAACACATGCACAAAAATTCACCGATTTGCATTCAAACATTTAAATAAATTTAAAGATGAGAACAGCTGTGAACAATAATAACCGAAGTATATTCCACGGGGACAATTTTTATTCATATAATCACTTAAAGAATAAAAATCTCTAGATAAATGATAATATCTTGAAAATATATAAAAATTACTTACATATTTTCAATCTCAGCGTCAATTACGTATTAGAATTCTTTTCTCTCACTTAAAAACATATTTAGAAAAATTATAAAACATGCCAAGTTAAGGAACGTAACTTTAACTACAGACAACTTTATATTAGCAAATAAATAATCAGAAAAATTAAAGTTACATCAATTATTGAATTAAAGCAGACGATACTAATACGGAAGAGAATTTTCAATTCTCTAACTACTGTATAATTTAAATAGTCAATCAAAAACTAGTTCAAAATATAAAGAAAAAGAATTCAAATGTTACTAAAGATTTTACAATACAATTTTACAGTGTCATCCTAGAATATTTACCGTATAATTTCAAATACATGGAATGGCAAATGTAATCGCCAATTTTAGTTTATTTTTCCCACGCACAGTGCGTATTATTCAATGTATTTAAATTAAATGCATAGACAGTACAATCATTCCAAATCCAGGTGCATAAATAAAGATGGCGGAAACCAAACTAAAATAACTTAGTTTTAGACTAAATGTTTCGCCTTTAGTTTTAACGATCAAAATCGGACATTTTTTTAATAAAAAAAAAAAAAAAGAGAAAAAAAAGGAGTGTTTGTGCTTTACCACACGATATAAGTGATAACTTCAAATTTTGTAATGTTATTTGAGGGATTAGTTAGGTGAATAAAAAAAATAGGAGATTTTAGTATTGTTTTATAAAATTATTTATTCATATGTTTGCACTCATAAAGTAATATTTTTTTCAAAATATACAATCATATTTGTGAATTAATTCTATTCTAAGAAGGAAACAATAGGTTTATGGTAGCTGAAATAGAAGTTATAAATACTTTAGATTCAAAATTACTTAAATATCTTTAAAAAACTCCGTCAAGCGTTTTCCCATACTTTGTCGTGCTTTCATTTGGATCATTTGACATAATTAAATTGGATTTTGATTTTAAAAAATCGACTAAGGGCTTTGATTTATCTTATGAAAAATCTGCATTAAAATCCTCACTTAAAATAATAGGCAATCTGTTCAGAAGAGTTGATCCGGCTTCAGGGTAGGCAATTTAATTTTTGTCAATGAGTTCGATAGTTTTCTCTGTACTTTGTTTTGGTGAAATATCAATAGTAACCATTGGAATTATTTGTCCATTTTCTGCTCTACATTTCGCTGCACAAATTTCTCCGATACATGACTCATTAAACCCAAATGATTCAGTAGTATTGTTATACCATTTTTACGAGCGTTACAAACCCGAGCGTAACAATGCTTGGCTTTTTAAAACGCATCATTCAAGTTCACTCTCCACCAAAACGCGGCTGAAGTTATCACTTTAAAAATTACAAACGCAATACTTTTTTAAAGAAAATTCAAACTCTCTGTAAAAACAATAAGAACAATATTCTTAAAAGAGAACAATATCGTAAAAAGAAAAAAATCCATGAAAAATTCTTTAGAAAAATTCGATACTGGATATAATAAAAGTTCTAAGTAGCAAATAATGAAATAGATTTTACGTAATTTATCATGTGTTGTTATAAGTTTTTATTCTTTCTTCCTATGATAGAATTTTTAACTATTTTTCCCTCCTTTTATTTAAATTCTTTAAAAAAACATTTTATCTGAACAAAAGTTTTAAAAATCATGTTATTAAATAAAATATTCATCAGATTATAAAATTAACACTTTCTAAGCCTAAAACTAAGCCTAAAAAATAAAATGGAATACAACGTAATTAATGAAATTTACAAACAATTTTCACAAATTAAATTTTTTAATCTAGTTTTTCCAATACTTCAAACCTAAAAGTGCTTATGAATGGAAGACAAAAAACATAAGGGCAAATAATTTTTTTCCTAGACAAAGCGGCGTCGAAAGAAAACGCAGTCGAACAATGTCATAAAATCTTTAAAGAGATTGGGATGCCTTATTTCATTTTATGACGGCAGTAATAAGATAAGTTTTGGAATCTTTCGTTTAGGGAAGCTTATTCTACGAACGCCATGAAAAATAAATTAAGGTATTTTTAGTTAATATAAGCAGAACTATTTAATTGCATTAGATTTTTAATATTTCTTGCATTAACTGTTTTCCGTTTAATAAAAATGAAGCATTAAAATTATCACCATAAATATAACTAATTTAAAACGTCGCAAAACGTTGTTTTCGATGGGCTTAGTTCATGACGGTCACATGATAAAGCCAATTACGTGTTCGCGACTTAATACAAAACTGACATTAAACTAACTTGTACCTGCTGTTCTATGTGTAAAATTTAGATTCAGTTCAAATATCATAATCGGGTAAATATGCACAAATATAAAGAAAAAAATATCAAAATTTTTTATTTTATTTGTGTACTTTTAAATTAAGTAAATTTTGCTTACTTATGGGTGTTAATGTTAGCAATTATGTGCTTTTTAAAATAAAATTTCTGCAAAGAACAAAAGTTGGCAACAATGAAGTGCATGAACTGATTAGCTGGAAATACATGATTGCATTTATCGTATGATTGTGATGTCACATAATTGGCTAGAAACACGTGTTTGTCATTATCATATGACTATGACGTGACATGAATTTAACCCATTTACTGAAAGCTTAGATCAGGAATTTTAATAGGTCGGTAATCCTAAGGATCTAAAATGTGTGATTTCGTACTCCTTTAAGAATGAGAATTTCACTGAAATATTGTGTATTCAACGCATAAGACAACTGTGTTAAGCCCGTATTTTAGGGACCCAATTTTTTTTGTCGCAATAGCTATTTTAAGTACTTGTCTGTACAGGTTCATTAATATATATCATGATAGCAATAAAACACAAAATACTGTCGTGTACAAAATTAATAGTTTGCAAATTGTCTTAAAAAATTAACTGCAGGTACTAATGCTACTGAGTGAATAAGTATTAACGTCGCACTATAAAGCAACAAGAGGGTTATTCCCTACGGTAATTTTGAACCACAGGTCAAGTGATGAGGACACTCGAGCTGACACCCCTCTCGAAACGACCACACCAGGTCAACTGGAGGATTTTGTCTAGTGACAAAGTTAACGTGTATCAGCCCCTGTACACGGTAGGTCTTCAGTGGTATAAGAACTCGAACACGGCCTCGAGTTCGTGACCATGACTATTGAGCTACCACTGCCTCAAAGAAGCCTCAGCAAACAAACCATTGCTTTTATTCGAAAAATACCTTTTATTCGTCAGTAATGAACATTTATCTTTTAGATACATTTGGCACCTTTCTACTTCATTATAGCAAACTACCGCTTATTGTGTGTGCATTGTATGCGTTGTACGAAATCTAATAATCATTTAAAGATGAGATGAGATTTCTTTTTCTATCCGTAAATGTTTTCTTCGTGCAGCTGGTTCTGCTATTCTCATAAAGTAAGCGCAAAACTTCAAAGACAAAAAACGTTTCATCGTTGCGTGAATGTGACTCCTAGTCCTTCAAGGTCATTTGGGGGCATTCAAAGCAGAAAAAAATGAAGACCTCACAATCACTTCCTTCTGCAGAACCCTAATTTTGCATCGTTTGGAGTCAATTACGTAATTTTTAGAAGGACATGGAAAATATTAGATACAAAATAATTTTAGAAGGTTCAGGTTTCTGTATGTAGAAGGATGTGTAATAATAATAATAATAAAACTTCTGCTTGTGAACGTAGTTTTTAACTGAATAAGTGTGAAAAAAACCTTGATTTTAGAACATTATATATATTTCGGTGATATTTAAATTATTTAAACTCTATAGCCACTTTATTAAACAATTTTACATTCATTATCAGAAAAAACAAATATTGTCTTTAAAAAATAATAGACATTTACACAGAACGCACTGGCGTAGCCATCGCTGAGGGGGCCCTGTATCAAAATTTCTTAAGGGCCCTTTTATAGATATGGGAACCCTGTTAGTGGGACTGTAGTTACACATTTTGGGGGCATTGTATCATTGATACGGCGGTAGCTAATCCCCTGACAGAACGACAGATTTCATGTACGTATCCATTATACCTATAAAATGTGCTATAAACATTTAGTGGATATTTTTCAATGGATATCGTTGAGTTATATATTGTCAGGCCAGTTTCAAGATTGTATGAGTGGCCGCGGTAACCTAGTGGTCAAGATAAAGAACTCGTGGCTTGCTTGTCATGAGTTCGAGCCTAGTACGACTGAAGACCCGCCGTACAGTGGGGACCGATGCACGTTAAATATGTCTAGGCTCAAACGTCCTCCCGTTGGTGTGGTGTGGTAGTAAGGAGAGCGGGGTGCCAGCTCAGGGGTCGTCCTCGTCAATTGACCATGGCTTAAAATGACGAGGTCCGTCGTATAAACTACACGAGTACCTGACGAGTGTGAAGTCAATATTCACTCAGTATTGTAAGGATCTGAAAGAAACCACGAAACCTTTCTTTGTTTTTATCGGTTGATTGATGGATTGAATATTAACGTCGCACTGATCAGCTACACGAGGGCTTTTGGCGACGGACCACGTAATTTTGAACCATGGTCAGGGATAGATGGACGACACTGAGCTGGCACCCCTCTCTCTACACCACATCAAGGTGGACGTTTTAATCTCGACAGATTTAACGTGCATCGCTGCCCTACACGGCAGGTCTTGAGTGGTAATGAGCTCGAACTCGTGACAAGGCAAGCCACGATCCGATACCTATACCACTCGGCTACCGCGGCCACTTTGTTTTTATCGGAGAGAGCCGCTGTGATCGCAGTAGCCAAGTGAATATGGTCGCGAATTCGAAGCTAGCAATGCTGATTCGAGGATTTGAGTCCTAAAACCACTGAAAACTTACCGTGTAAAGAAGTTGATGAACGTTAAATCTGCCGAGGCTCAAATGAGTGTTTATTTTCGTCGCTCTATACAGCAAACCGAGAGTTTTCGTGACAAATCTCATAATTTTGAACAGTAGCCAAGTAACGAGGACCATATCTGAGCTGACACCCCTTCTCCAAACTACCCCACCACACCAACGAGAGAAATTTTAGCCCCTCAACGGTGGGTGTTCTGTGGCACTAGAGCTTAAGCTCATGACATGCCGGCCACGTGCTCGTGACCATAAACACTAGGCCACTGTGGTCCTGTCATGTCTCAAAGTCCTCACGTTGACGAAGAAGTTTGGAGAGTAGGATGCCGGTTCGTGTGTCGTCGTCGTCACTTGACCCAGGTTTGATAGACTAAATTCATGGGACGTCATAGTCACAAAACTGCAGTCACGTATTTCTAGCCAATCATTTCACGTGCTTCAATGTTACCAACTTTTTCTTTTAGCAGAAATTTTCCTTTAAAAAGTACTTATTTATGAACAATAATAACGCACACAGGTAAATAAAATGCGCGTGATTTAAAAACACATCTATTGTATAAGAATTTTTTCTTTAAAACCTTTTTTTAAAGCTGAAGAATTTTAATATTTAAACATCTTTATTCTAAACATCAGATTTGAACTTGATTAAAATTTACGACAAGCACAAGCCTAAAGATAGTTTTGAATTCAATATAGAACACGTAATTGCATTTATCAGGTGACCGTCACGAGTTTAGTCCAATGACTTCGTACTAAAAACTACGCGAGAATTATTGGCGATTTTGAGTCAAGGTCAAATGACAAGGTCGACACAAGACCATTCTTTTATTTCAACAGCATGCCGCTTGAAGACTGAAATTAAGATGCATTCAACTAAAAAAATTATCCCATTAAAACAAATAATCGCTAATGAAAGTTTATAGATAAAGAGTAGGCTCAGAATATATTGAAAAAAGCTTTCTATAACCATTAAGACTAGAATGAACACGCCATTCTGACTATTTTAAAACTAAAGACAGGCTACTTCCTGAACTATTAATGCATTCGTGCCATTTTTTTAGTGGTAACTTGTGATTAGTCATTGCATAGTTAACATCCTTACGTGTATTTTACAATCAAACCACAATTTATTGATGCCTTTTCACACTATTGATGCTTTTTTTTCTCGGTATGAAACCATCTTATGAAACATCGCATTGATTGAACGATTCCTTTGTATATTTCTATTGTCTTATGAGGATATTGTCATAATTTAGTCTTTGACACTAAAAATGACGCATGAGCAAGACAAACCTGCATAAAAAACGTATTTCACAAGTTATTTTGATACAAGTAAAGCATTACTTGCATAGGAAGTATTGATAGGGCCACTAGTCATCCATATTTTAAGGGAACTTTTTTTTCTATTCTCTCGACTATTCCACTCTCTCCCTATACATATTTATATATATCTTGTTCAAATTTTCAATCGTTAATAAAATACTTTCTATTCATCTATTCAAGTTCAAATACATTTTTTAAAAATTTTAGTGGATGACACTTGATGTTAATACTTTTTTCAAATAATTATTCATTAAGTAAATTAAATAATGAATGAATAGTAAACAAAAATAATAGTCCAAAAGTAAATATAGAAAGGAAAATCGCTCGTTGTGTCTCTGTAGCGCAATGAATAGCGCGCGTTGGACTTCTAACCAAAGGTCGTGGGTTCGAATCCCATCTGGGATGGCCTAATTTCTGAGAATGTGTGATTTCTTTTTTACTATTCTATTTTATTAGGACAATTAAATTAATGAATAAATAAATAAATAGTAGCAAAAAAATAGTCCAACACCCTATACAGAAAGGAAAATAGAAAATTGAAAGGAAAATCGATCGTGATTTTGTCACTTAATAGTGTGATATATACATATTTTTATAACAATTGTAACTCTATGTAATGAAAAGCAACAAAAATAAAAATTTTCTTTGTTGTCCTAAGTAGGAATTGACGTAAATTTATATATATATATATATATATATATATATATATATATATATATATATATATATATATATATATATATTACTTATTCCTTTTTTCTTTTCTGAGTCTAAAAATTTATAATTCAATGAATATTTTGACTTTAATTATTAACATTCAGATTAAAAGTATTGTAATATATTCATTGGTGGGGGGCCGCGGTAATTCAGTGATTAAGGTCATGAGCTAGTGAATTGCACGTTACACCTATCCAGACTGCAAATCATTCCGTTGGAGTGGTGTGGTAGTTAGATGAGGGAAATGTCTGTTCATGTGTCGTCTTATTCACTTGACCTAGGCTCCAAATTACGAGGTCCGTTGCCAATAGATGATTGGTAAGACTTAAAACGTAGTTCTAAAGCTATACAGAGTGTGATTCACTACCAGGCCAACAAACTTGCATATTCAGTGGCGACTCGGAATCACATAGGAATGTAGGGTCGCAGGTACCATTGTTGCGAACTATGGTGCAAAAAAAGCAGAGACAAAGAACAAAAACAGCAAACATTAATGGGACAGAAAACATTTTATTGAAAGGTTATACTGCAACAGGTGCTCGAAATTACGACCAGAAGTAACCTGGAAGGCCTGACAGCGACACTGCATGAAATGTCTTACGTTCTGGAAGATTCCTGGCACACAGGTTATGTATCCAAACCTGCAGCTACAATATTCGAAAGGTGAGGTCTTCAATTGATGAAACGGGCGTCTCGTACACTAAGCACTTCATGTGACCCCCGAAGAAAAGTTCATGCAGATAGGTCTGGTGATTTGGCAGGCCATGAAAACGGACCACGACCTACCCTCCGCTATCCAAAGGTTATGTTGGGTGTCGGGGACTTGAATTCCTAACTGGAGAGTCCCGTCATGCCGGTACCACATGGAGCGGCGCAACGACGGAGGAACATGTGCTGCGTGAAAAAGTTCGGGCAGGACTTGTTACAAGAAGATGATATACCTTACCAACCAAAAGACTGGGCAGAAGATACGGTCCAAAGAGGTAATCTCCATGAGGTATTTTCCATGATGTAAGACATTGCATGCAGCGCCACTGTCAGGCCTGCCAGACGACTTATGGTCGTAATTTTGAACACTTGTTGTAGTGCAACCTTTCAAGAAAATGTTTTCTGTTCCATTAATGTGTTGCTGTTTCTGCTCTTTTTCTCTGCTTCTTTGCACCATAGCTAGCAACTACGGCATTTGCGACATGATTTCGGGTCGTTTTTGTACCCATTACACATCTTACCAGCTTGTCGGTCCGGTAGCGAATCACCCCCGTATAGTTTGATTCATCACATTCGAAGAAACACGTGGGGTACTGGTGACAAATGTAGTTCGTTTTTAACTACAATCTGGTGACGAGCGTAATAACCAAACTGGCACCCTACTCTCCACACCCTACTAGCGTTACCCCCGACAGATTTAACGTGCATCAATCCCTCTACATGACGGATCATTAAAGGAACCAGGACTCAAGAACTCGAATCAAATGAAACATCGTGACCACTACCACTCGGCTATAGCAGCCCTAAATACAAGGATAACTGACTTCAAACTTCGCAATTTAAAAATTCAATCAGGAGATAATGAGAATAGAACTCTTCAACATATCGTCGGCCTAATTATCAGAATGCGTAACTCCCCAAAGGAAACTAATTTGATATACGCGTGCTACGCACCAAGTGCTGTTTGGCGCGATTAGGGAATTACGCCAAATGATACAAATGACGATACACATGACCACATGATACAAATATCAAGGTAACCATATTGGGAAAATTATCTCCCATCTTGACGAACATAAACAAGAGCTTGGTGCGTAGCAATCCGATATCAAATTAGCGCCCTAGATGGAGTTACGCATTCTGAAAATTAGGCCGATGATATAATTTATTTTCCTAACTTTTCATTACGCCACACCCAATTCACTTATTGGAAGCAGCAGATCTTTAATGGAATCAGAATTCACCAGCATACTCATCTGTGACATTCGGGACTTATACCACTAAATTTTTACACTCCCCGAAATAAGAAGAATGGTCATGGTCACGAACTCGTGACTAGCATTGTTTTTTTCGAATTGTGGGTTCTAGTCCTGTGGTGCTACTACCAGAAGTTTTAGAATATGAAAATTTGAATCATTTAAGACTCGCACAGATTTTTAATTTGAGTTTTTTATTAACACAAAAGAATTCTAAACTATTCTAAGCAAAAGAATTCTATTAACTTTTCTAAAGCAAAGCAGACCTTTTGACGACGGACCTCGTAATTTTGAAATGCGATCAAGTGATGAGGTTGACACCTTAGTGATTCCCCAAACTTCCACACTATGTCAACAAGAGAACTTTAAGCCAAAAACGCACATTAGCCCCTTCACATGCGGTGGGTCTTCAATAGCAAGAGGACTCGGAATTCAATATTACTGGTCACGCGTTCGTGATAATGACCACCCTGTTATTGTGACCACTTATTTAACATTCAATTAAATGCCGTGTTAGACCAAATAAAAAGGAAAATGATTTTAATTACTACTATAAATTATCAGTATTATTTTAAATTTCTCCCCAGAATTGTGCGATAGATCAAACTTAAAGGAGCACAAAACTTTAATTCTGAGAATATTTATACTTTGATGATTTATTCGTGGTAAATCTAGTGGAAAAATCTTTCATGTATTAAAACAGGCAAATTTTTGAATGATTATTCTCATCATTGAATAGCACAATATTATTTTTAAAAAAAACTAATTCACATTGAGTACTTTTCAACATTATATTTAACTATTAGTCATTTTCAAATGCGTAGTTAAATTTTAAAAAAATACCTTAAAAATAATTTTTAAACGAATAAAATTATCAACTGTAGAATGTGGGGTGAGTACAAATGATGGACCCGATTTTGAAAAATCATATTTTCGAAACTACTGCATACATTACTATGTGATACATGAATGTAAAGAGAAATATACCAAGTTTTTTTTTTTTTTTGCACCAATGATCAACAGCATATTCAAAATCGCTGTGATTGAAATCCAAACATTACGATAATGACAAAAGAGATTTTGCATATTAGAGTATGCACAGGTTTTTTTCAGCTATTTCGGTGCAACGGGCATGTATGGCCGCGATAGCCTAGTGGTCAAGGTAACGAATTCGTAGCAGGCATGTCACGAGTTCGAGCTTAGTGCCGTTGAAGACCCGCCGTATAAGGAGGCGATGCACGTTTAATCTGTCGAGAGCTCAAATGTTCTCCCGTTGTTGTGGTAGGGTAGCTAGGAGAGGGGGGTGCCAGCTCAGGTGTCGTCCTTATCCCCTGAGTGAGTGAGTGAATTTGGATTTTAATGGCGCAAGGGCCAACTTCGGCCAAGCTGCGCCAAACACTCGTTTAAAAGTATTTTTTTTTTTTAAAAAAATTAAATGTTTAAAAATACATGCACACATGTATATGTATGCATGCATGCATACATACATAATATTTTAATTAGATTTTAAGTACAAGTCAAATCAAATATAAAAACCCAATTTTTAAAAGAAAGGCAAATAGATTTTGGTGGGGAGATCCTCCCACCAAGTCAGATAAGGTTAAATTAGATGTATGAAAAAGGTGATGCGATGATGGTTAAAAACTGGACATTCAATTAAAATGTGACGCACAGTGTACAAGACCTTGCATGAAGGACATTCAGGAGCGTTTTCACCAACTAACAAATGCCTGTGAGTGAAGCGAGTATGACCAATGCGAAGACGAGTCAATTTGTCATCAGTCCCTCGCATTGGCATCACAGGCCATGCTCCTATGACAGGTTTCACAGAGTGCAGTTTGTTATCTAACTGCTGACTCCATGATTCCTGCCATGTTGTTAAAATATGATGCAGGATGATTTTCTTCATGTCCGAAAGTGGTAGTGCTAGCGGTAGTTAGGTCGTTGGTCCTTATCCCCTGACCATGGTTCAAAATTACGTAGTCCGTCATCAAAAGCCCTCGTGTAGCTGAACAGTGAGACGTTAATATTCACTCACTCAACGTGCATTTAAAAATGGATAAGGAAAAGAAGCCCCTAACAACAAGAGCATTCTGCGCACTGGTATTATAAATCTAATAAAACAGGTAGCTTGAGTAAAAAGAAAAGCAGCGGCCGGTCAAGCGTTTTAGAAAAGACAGTGGAGAGATTTGAGACATTTTTTAAGAAGTCCACTTAAGGTATCCGACTACGTTTGGAACCGTGATTTTGCAAAAGCGTGTGAATGGATAATATTTATGATATTTAGTGTCACTTAGATTAGAATACATGTATAAATTTGTTTTAAGGACATCATGACAAAAAAAAATATTTAAATACAATAATTTTGGCAAAAAATTAACTTAGAATAACCTTTTTTCCAAATGTTCTCCTTTTGTAAGAAATGCTTCTATTGTATTAATATTTTGCCTGTATTCAGCTCAGACCTCTGTAAAGAGGCTCTACTAGAATTTTTGAAATACATAACTCGGAAGTCGATTTATCCATGTTTTACAAAAACAGAAGGGAGAAATTTTAAGAAAATACGCCGATAATTATTTCAAATGGTTGTAACTCTGAAAATAATTTGAATTTTTCAAAAATCATAGTTGAGCCTCTGTACAGAGGTCTGAGCTATATATACAGGCAAAATATTAATACAATATAAGCATTTTTTACGAAAGGAGAACATTTGGAAAAAAGGTTATTCTAAGTTAATTTTTTTGCCAAAATTATTGTATTTAAATATTTTTTTGTCATGATGTCCTTAAAACAAATTTATACATGTATTCTAATCTAAGTGACTAAATATCATGAAAATTATACATTTATGCGTTATTTTTAAAATCGTGGTTCCGAACGTAGTCGGATACCTTAAGTCTACTAGAACTGCTGCATGTGAATGCATCCGAAAACGGTATGGAAAATTTTAAGAAAATTATATCAAATAGTATCATTTGTAATTGGACACAACAAATAACAGCGAACGACAAGAAAGCATTTGTGCGGCATTACGAATCATTGATAGACTGGATTATACAAACTGGATTATACAGATTGGAAGCATGCCATGTAACAAGACATCAACATTAGTAACAGAAAAAAAAACTTGGTATATTTCTCTTTCTCTTATTTTCTTACTCTTTTTGTCTGACTTTTATAAGAATTGGAGGGTTTTTTAAAACTGCAAAACTGCAAAAAAAAAAATTCTCTTTTATAATTCTTTATTTTTCGTCGCCGAAGAAACAACACACAGGGGTAAAATAATTATGCGTTTTAAGGTTTTTAATTAATATCTTTTTAACTAATTGCAATATCGGAATATAAATGGTAAAAATGGGGGGGGGGGATTCCACTGATCATTCCCAATCTTTTGATACATTTGGCGAGTTTCTGCGTTGTGCGGTTTGTGAGAAGATGGAAGCATTAAGCAAGCGCGTGAGTAAGTGAATATTAACGTCGCATTGTTCAGCTACACGAGGGTTTTTGGTGACAGACCACGCAATTTTGAACCATGGTCAAGTGACGTGGACGACACCTGAGCTTCCCCCTCTCCTAACTACCACACCACACCAACGCATTAAGCAAGCAAGCGCGCTAACATAGATAAATTTGTTTACCTTCGAATTTTAATAGTGTAGATGATTTTTTATTAATCTGTGGTCCGTCATTAATATTGTCATATATATCTCGTCACAGCAGTAAATCGGCTTCTTTTTGTGGATTGTACCACCACGTCTTCTATGAACACCTGCACCCTTAAAATATTGTGTGGTCTTGTCTTTGGGGATCGCCCTGGCAACCTTTGACACCGTGAGAGAACCCCTACTCCATCTACGGACCCGATGTAAATCGAGGATAAAAGGGCCGACCGCTACCATTGGAGACCTTAGAGAGGGCAGTGATTGTGATTGAATATTAACGTCGCAGCTGTTCAGCCACGGGACTTCTGGCGACGCTGAAACAGACAGAAGACGTTGGAAACTTTTGTAATAACTGGACGTACCATCCTCCCTCGCAAACAACAGAACTTCGATTCAGGTATAATCTAAACATCTTTAATACTTCAGGATGACTACATATGTAAAATTCTGGTAAACAAACGTATCTATCTATCTAGGATCTTGACCTATCTTCCTGAACCCACGACGCAGAAACTCGCTGAAGGTACCAAAATTTTGGGAATGATTCGAGGAATCCGTTTTGACTATTTATATTCCGATATTCCAATTAGTTAAAAATATATTAATTAAAAACCTTAAAACGCATAATTAGTACCATTTTTCACCGCCAAGGGACAAGTTCAAAAATTCGGAACCTCATTTTTTCAGACGCTTTTAAAACGCGATCTAATTTTTTTCATGAGACTCAGACAAAAAAATAATGACAGATTCGTAAAATTATTTACTTCGCCACTATATGGTATAATTTATTTTACAAAATAATTATATTTTGTTTTTACAATTTTTTAAAATGAGTCGAAATTGATACGTTTATTTGAGTATGATTTCTAAATCGTTCCGCTTGCATTTTCTTTCGCGCTAATGAAAAAAGTATTTTACACTAAAAAAGTTCATGCTTTTCTCTTTTAGAATCAGTCATTAAAAAATTAAATGTCAAAAACTGGTTTTTACGATCTTTCAAAAAATACTCAAAATTTTATTTAAACACTTAATATAACTTCTTTATTTATAAAAATAATCTCACGAAACTTTTTTTCCGTGTGTAGAACGATATTATACGTAATCTGTACAAAGATTGATAAAATATCTTAAAAATTACGGTTTTTTAAAAAAATGTGTTTTTCGTTTTTTTCCTTTTGCGAGAAATATGTAAGCATTACTTTGTTTTAAGTTTTTTGTTTAAAAATTACCGTTGTTTGTAATCGATATATGAAGTTTGAAAGCATTAACTTAAAAATGAAGCCCGAAAAGATTTTTTAACTTTAACAAATAACGCAAGGCAAAATTAAACATATCTTTCCTTTATTTTAAAGGTCATTTCACAATGCTTTTCTCCGCAAGAACTCACAGCGTGGATGTCAAAGGCGCCTCTTTATAAAACAGTAGTTTCTAGGTTCAAAACTGAAAAGGAAGAGATATTCAATTTCGCATTGCATTATTTGTTAAAGTTTAAATTTTTACTTAAAAATTACGGTTTTTTTTTTTAAAAAAAATATTGTTTTTCGTTTTTTTCCTTTTTGCTAGAAATATTTAAAAATTATTTTTGCTAACATTTGTACAAACACACACACAGAAATGCTGGTGTCATGAGGAAAAGAGAAAGCCCGAGCAACGACGGGATAAGCGGTGGTGGGGGTGGGGTGGAAGTCATTTTGAAAAAGAGTATTACAAGTGCTAAATTTGGGAAGGAAAGGGAAAATTTATAAAAGTAGAGAAAGCCCGTGCAACGCCGGGCCATGCAGCTAGTACTGTAATTAATAGCTGTGATGTAAATAAACTAAATATTTAATTTAATAAATATCACACTACCTTTATTTATCCCAAACGTCACAATACTCACCTTGTACATACATATATATAGAGAGAAAGAGATTAAAATTATATTAAATAGTATTTTAACTTGAGAGGCAAATAATATTTGAATAATCATCCCCACTTGCATTACTTCTTTTATAAGAGTTCTTTGAATATGCTCCCACTTCATAAGAACAAGTGATGACAACAAAGTAAAGAGCATCTTCAAGGTCGAAAACTAACTAATACTAGGAAATGAGACTCATCTAAACTAAGAAGAGAGATGATGTAGTCGAATCAAGACTTCTGCATTATGAAGGCAAATAATTGCAAAAAGTTTATGTTGGATATGATTAATAAGCAAGGTCTTAACCCACACGATACAATAAAAAAACGTAATGTCCATTTCCCCTTTATAAAAATGAATTTCTCATAGCACCAGTGTGATATTGGAGAATGCTTAAGTAAGAAAAATTGATAAATTCCAGTTTTTCTAATTTTATTATGCTAATTTAGTTAATTACTAGAAAGTTAAAATCGTCAATGTAATAAATTCTTTTTAGGAATAACTGGTTTCATCACGAAAAATTAACATTTTCTGAGAAATTACTAAAAATTACTGGTTACTGGTAATTTCTAATTGTTTTTTTTTTAAGTATAATCGTTACTGATCAAATTTTTTTATTTTTATGTATTATTTTTTCACCTTTAAGTAATTATGTATTGAAAACGTAAAAAAAAATAAATAAATAAAATAAAAAAAAAAACTAGTCATCCTTTGCATTTTTAAGTGATCCTTTCCCGAGTAAAAAATTTTAATTTCTTTAAAATGACTGCGTTTGGAATCAAAATTTTGGGAAAAAAGGGAAAAGTTTCGAAAATTCACTGTATTTTCAAATTAAAAGAAAAAAATTTATACTTTATTTATTTCTAAGGGGTTTGGGGGTGCCCTTTAAACCCATTGCAGCCCTAGTATATCCCAAGCTGGTATCATTTTTGGGGTGGGGTTTGCCTATAGGCGAAGTAGCTGGGTTAACGAGAATAAGGAGAACTGGTCTCGCGATTTTGATTGATTGAATATTAACGTCGCACTGTTCAGCCCCGGGGCTTTTGGCGACGGACCACATTTTGAACCATGGTCAAATGACGTGGACGCACCTATGGCACCCCCCCAACTACCACACCACACCAACGGGGGGGTTTCAGCTCTCGACAGTTTCGTGCATCGCTGCCCTCGGCGGGTTTTTGGTGGTCCCGGGGTGAACTCGAAACAAGGCAACCACGATCCGATACCTATACCACTCGGCTACCGCGCCCCGGTCTCGCGTTTTTTAATATTCGACTACGTTCGGCCGTGATTTTCAAAAGCGTATAAATGGATAATATTTATGATATTTTTAACTTAGATTATAAAATGTATATAAAATTTTTTTTTAGATAAGTATTAAATAAAATTTTTAAAAGAAAAGAATTTTTTTGACAAAAAAAATTAACATGGATGATCCTTTTTTAAAAATATTCTCCTTTTTGAAAAATCTTCTATTATAATAATATTTTGCGTATATAGCTCAGACCTCTGCAGGGGTAAATAGAATTTTGAAATATATAACTTAAAAATTGGGTTTATCCATGTTTTACAAAAGGGGAACATTTTAAAAAAAAACGCCGATTATTTCAAGGGGTTTTGAACTCTGAAAATAATGTAAATTTTAAAAAAAAATAGTTCAAACTCTCTGGAGCGTCATTTTTATATAAGCAAAATATTGTTGTTTTAAACTTTTTTTTAAAAAAGGGGAAACATTTTAAAAAAGGTTACTCTAAGTTAATTTTTCCGAAATATTGTTTTTAAAATGATTTTTTTTTTGTCAAAATGTCCTTAAAAACATTTTTATACATGTATTCTAATCTAAGTCCCTAAATATCATTAAAATGATCCATCTATGCGCTTTTTAAAATCACGGTTCGAACGTAGTCGGATACCTTAAAAGATTGAGGCTTTGATGTTTTATCGAAATCCCAACGTTGTTAGGTGAAATCGTTTTTAAAATTCCAGTCTTTAAAAAATAAATTTGAGAAATTTCACGACAACCCATACAGGGCATTAAGGGGTTTTTCACATGCCACATTTCCAGCTGGTGCTTGTTCCATAATCTCAAACTATCCCAAAAGGTAGTAATTTAGATTTGTTAGATCCATCCTTTCGCGAGTAAGACGTAACCATATGTTTTGTAATTACGGATCATTTTAGCAAGTGGACTGAAAAACATCCCTTTAAAGGCCTTGGGTCCGAAAAATTTATTAGATGTTTTTTGATAATTATATATCGCGTTATGGGCTCCCAAAAAAATTATAAGTGATAACGGTCCCCAATTTTTATCCGATATTTTTGAACATTTGTGATAGATTGGGGGGCTTGTAAACTTTGTATTTGACATCAGGAAATAGAATCGAACGCGTGAATCGCGATCTTGTGCAAATGATTGCAAATTATGTAAATGATCAACATGATACATGGGACCAGTTCTTACGTGAGTTTGCTTATGCTATTCGTACAGCAGTGAATGAAACGATGGGAAAAATCCCCGCAAATTATTTTTAGGTGAAAATTGATTACCCCATTTCAAAATTAGTGATGGTATCTGACGGAACTGAGGGTTTTCCGTGGGGGTATTTAGAAATTTTTTGATGAAACTAGACGAAACACTAAGGCAAAACACGAAAATGGGGGAAAATATTATGATAACGGGGGGAATGTTTAGATTAAGGTAATGATTGGGTCCTGGTGAAAACGCATCCTTTAATTCGGCAGCACAAAAAGGGATAGCCAAGTTTAAACCAAAATTTGAAAGGGCCTTACAAATATTAGAGGTAAAAACAGAATAATTTAGTGGTTTTTGGAGTTCGGGAAAAAGAATAACAGTCAATATAGATCAAGTTAGACTTTATCATCATAGGAAAAGTGACAATCGAATAATTTTGAAGGTATGCAGCCTAGATCAAATGAGTCGCAGTATAGTAGGAAGAATGGGTCAGGCAAAAGGTGTGAGTTACAGGAAAAAGGAACAGGTTTTAAGAGGGATCAGGGTGAGAGGCACACAGGTACGGCCAGTAATCGCAGACCGCTTGTGAGATCACCCGGCTCTTGGACAGAACCAGATAGAACAAAAAATGTAAAAGGAGACTTTGGGATTTAAAGATCGTGGCAATCTGGATCTGGAGGACCAGAGAGGAAGTGTAAGAGGGGTCCGAGACAGCAGGGTGCTAAGCGAAAATTTTCGGTTAAGAGTAATGATTTACCCAATTTTTCAAAAAGAAACAGAAGAGATGAAACAGTAATGCCAAGTACTAGCGGCTACAACTTGCGACCAAGAAGAGGTGCAAAGGTGGAGTCCCGACTAGCCAATGAGAAGAGGACACAACGAGGAGGACCGGTTCGATCCAGAGGAAGCAGGGAGAAACAACAGTACAGACCCTATACCGAGGAGCAAAGGTCAAGCAGCAGGAATACCAGAAGCAGAAGTGGTCAACAACAGCATTGCCTGGGGAGGAAAGGAGGAGCGAACAGCAACAGATACCTCTCCCTGGAGGTCCTAGTAGACGTCAACTACAAGTCATAAAAATCAGGTTGTATGGTTTCATTATACATTTTTCTGACAGGCAGTCAGGAGAATTATTGCAGCACAAAAGTCACATATTGGTTCTTTAAATTTTTTTTTATATATAAAAGGCAAAATTTGACACTACAATGGGTGCATTTTTCTAGAAGATTGAAAAACAAACTTTTAGTCTTGCAAAATTTTTCAAAATTTTTTTTGAAAAGAAAACAAATGTATACGTACATTTGTTTACTGCTTTGTATGACTTCGCTGAGATGCGATTATTCTTTGGGTTGTTTGTTTTAAATTATTATTGAAAAAATGTTTGTCATTGTATAATATATATATATATATTCATATTAATGTGCATCATATTAATGGTTATAATTCATATTAATGGTTTTGGGAACGCGGAGTAGACAGATTATTAACAATAACACTAACAGCGAGGAGATTAGAGGGGAATTTTATTTAGAAAACCAGACGAGAGGTGTATATATGAAAAATAGTTGTCATTTAATGATTGTATATAAAGTATGGAATTTGTAAAATGTAATTGTATGGTGAGATATTTAAAGAGTTTCTCTTTCAGGGTGGCTGACCCTGATAATTGCA
>BMAV01005921.1:0-16119 GCA_019973955.1 Trichonephila inaurata madagascariensis
TCAAGAAATTACCCTAAAAGGAATCAACAGTTTGGTCTTTGCACTGCCAATTACATGTTTTTTTTTTTCAAATTTAAATCATGACAAAATGCAGGGTGAACAACAACAAAAAAAGAGTTTTGCCCAGATTATAAATATTTATTGCGCTCAGATTGTTTGGATATGTTGCAAATAATATTATGACTTTTCTCCATAAGACCATTTGCCTCTGTAAATTTCAAAGTATGCCCCCTGGAAGTTCGTAGAATATGCAATATTCCAATTCCCATCAAGTGCTTATTAACCCTTTAACGGGCACAAAGCTAAAATGCACTTTTCTGTGATAAAATAATTAATAAATGTAATGATCTCATCCTCTATAAACATTATTTAGTTACACACACACAAAATTATCTGATATGGGTTTTTTTTCCTGGGTGGTGGCTATAGAAGTTATAACCATTGCGCATTTACGGCATTTAACTTACTTTTCAAGACAAAAAAAATTAATCATTTTACAAAAAAAAAATTTTATGAAAAATTAACACTAATTAACTAATAACTATTTCAATAATAATTAAATACAAAATAGAAGTGTAATAAAATAATAATAGAATAATTGTGCAACTTAGAATACTTACTTAGAATATACGTAGAATAAGAATATACATTGAAAATCGTATATATCCACAAATTATATTTAATTTAATTTCAGTATAAAAAGTTAGAAATAGAGTAATATTTTTGAGGATTTAAATTAGTTGCTTCACAAATTTTATGAGCTATTTACTGTGTGTGGAACTTTATATATGCAACCGTTTTCTCCGAGCAGAAAAGCTTTAATGAAAGATTTTTAAACCCGAGAATCTTGTACCACATATTGTAAACACAAGGTTTGTTTATATTTCCGACTCCCAACATTCTCACGCGATTCTAAGTCATCTGTCTCGAGTACAGAAAAGGTTAAAATTCCTAGGTTATTTTTCTGTTCTATGTGGGCAGTGGATAGAGCCTCTATCAAATGTTTACAAATTCATGCCTTCCATAAGCATATATATTGCAAACCCATTTGCCCAGCTTCAACTATCTTTGTCACAATTTAAGAAGTATAAAGTATTACTAAAATAATTTGTCCACTTCTTCTGTCTCAATATTTTCTTCTGTAGTCTGAAGTAGGATGTACAATTACAGCTGGTCTCTCCACCAAACTTTTTGCGGGGCATATGCAGCGTGCGAATATACATTTCATAACCCCCAAATCACTCAGAAACTTGCCTTGGAGTTAGATTTCTTTTCGACGCGTGAGCAAAGATTCGTCCCGTATTTTCCACTAGGACGGTTATGTATAAAGAAAATAGTAAAGGAAATTGCAAAAAAAGTAATAGGGTACATTTGACATTAAGCTGATTCTATAAGTAATGTGCTTGCAACTTCTTTGCAGGTTGAGGCTGACTCAGTGATCCTCCTCCAATTTACCCTGTAGTCACGAGGGCCTTCAATCGGTTGATTCCCATTAATTTCAGATCTTTTTGAACAACGTCTAACCATCATGTAGGTCAAGGGTGTTAAATTCGCTGCCCGAGCAATATATTGACACTCAACTAACTAATAATAAACTTTTAACAAGTATATAAACTTTGGGAAAAGCAGCTGAAAAGGAAGATTTAACGTATCAACAATGATTCTGTCTGAATGTGTGGAATGAAATATTCAACAACTTTTTGATTGGCCCATACTTACTGCCGAAACGACTTAATTGCAAATGTTATCTTATTTTTCAATTCCTATACTATTAGCTCTCTCTCTCTCTCTTTATATATCAAGTTTGAAAAGTTTAGCTTCAAAATTAAGTAAGTAATAAATGAAAATAGAGCGAACTTTACCAACGCGTAAGGATTTGTGGGTAAATAAGCCTATTTAAAGGTGGAGCGAGCGCTGACGAAGGAAAACGCATACTCGAAAAGGCTTAGCTGTTGACTCCTCACCGAATTGTTGTCTATTGTTGTACTCGGTTGCACGCCAAAGGGCTGCCATGTTGGATTTTATGGGATTGAAACAAAATAAAGACGTTATTATAGAGATGATTCCCTCCTCATTGTACCAGCAGGCCTGGGGCCTGACATATATATATATCTTTTTTTCAAATTTTCAATCGTTAATAAAATACTTTCTATTCATCCATTCAAAGTAGGAATTGATTTAATTTTTTTTTAAATTATTTGTTCTGAAACGGGTGTTACCACAGAGTTGATGAAGGATGTTCCGATCTCCATTCGTAACCGCATGTGGTTTCATCATGATGGGATGCCAGGGCACTTCGGCACTGATGTGCGCACTTACCTGAATGTCACGTTTGAGGCTTGATAGATTAGGTGTGGTGGACCAGTTTCTTGGTCACCCCGATCTCCCGATTCATGGAAGTTGATTATTTTTACGGGGGTATCTGAAGAATCTTGTTTATGCGACTCCACTTGACTCAGATAAGGATCATGTTGCTTGAAAATCCGAAGCTGCTGCATGTGCGTGAAATACCTGGTATCTTTGAACGAGTGCGCCAATTGGTCCACCAACTCTATCAAGCTTGTATCGCTATTGGTGGACGCAATTTTGAACATTTATTGTAAGCGCTACACTAGTCAACAACACTTTTAAAGAACACTTTGTCTTTCCCTTTATCTCTTATTTTTTGTGTTTGTGCCTCACCGGGTCAATACAATACACCGGATTCCAATACAATAAATGATTGTTACAATGTCCTGTACCTGCCCTTAAAGTTTATACCAAGAATTCGGGACAATTATGTATATAAGAAATTTCTTCAGCACTTAAACGGATAAAAAAACAATTGTATGATGAATTAACTCTTTTACTATGCGTTTGTAACAGTATAATTTCATGAGAACTAAGTATCATTAAAAAAAAGACCAATAGCATGATAGCAATTTGGTGACTTTTAAAACTACGTAATGAAATTTTTCTGACTTCGGAAATACACTAGTAAAAATAACTATTTCAAAGATACATTTAAAAGAATGAAATTATTCTAAGAAGAGTTAATGTCCCAACGAAATCCGTATATGCCTAGGCTAATGCTATTTGCTTATTAATACTCAAAATGCCACCGAATAGCTTGATTAATATTTAAGCAATCGTAGCATTTGTTTACAAAAAGCAATCTTAATTTAGTGTTTAAATTATCATTTAGCAACTTAACTAGAAATTCATTTTCTCTATGGAGGGAGATGGAGAGGTACATGAATTGCCCGGCTAAGGAGTTTCAATATAATTTAAATAACTTAAGATTAGAATCATACATATTCACAACAGAAATTAAAACTCAAGCAATGGTTCTGTTAAAATCTATGAAAAATTGTATTGGAATATTTTAAAGTAAATTCGAAGTAGCTCTATATATGCAACAACTGAGGTTTTAGTTTTACATCTCACGGAAGAATCACCCTTTCAAGAATGATTTTCTAAAACAACGGCTCTTAAACTGTGGTCTGTGGACCCTAGGGTCCCCATTGACTTTCTAGGGGGATCTGCGAAAGTATCTCAACTAATGTTATTTCCTTTTTCCATAGACTCTGAAAGACCTCGAGGAAAAATTGAAAGATGTGCCGTGCTAGATCACTAAATTGCCTCTAATGAAAAAACTGTGTTAGAACATGTATTTCGATCAAGAATATTAATTCAATTTTCTATTGTTTGCAGCTAGCTACATATCCATTACCACAGTGTAATTTTTATTAGTTTATATTTTTCTTTAAGGAAAAAAAGGAGTGTTAAAAAAGTTTTTATGAGTAGCAGAGGCAGTCTAAGGGCTATAGAAGAACCTTTAAATCACTTAACTATGTGTTGAGAGTCAGAAAAGTGTGTTCAAAATTTTGGGGGCCACGATGTCAAGTTGATACATAAGGGGGGCGCGGCAATCGCTTTTGCTCTAATATGTTTGCCACTAACTCGTGAGGATTTTCAAAAACACTATCAGTGCTTTTGCGCTTAAGGCTAATTAAAAGTACAATTACATATTTTTGTTTCCAAGAACGAAGTTGTTCCATTTTGTTGTTGCTGTTTCCTATTGCGATAATTTTTCGCGTTAAGAATAAAGACTATCTCACATGACATTGTGTAAGCCAATAATCTCACACCGAAGCTTGTGCAATCCAAATAGTGCTGGCCTCAAACACGTGAATAACTCTTTCAAGGCGTGGTTTTGAGACGTGGATCATGAAAAGACAGAGGTCATGCAGCTCGCTATGTGGTGGGACTTGAAAAGACCCACCACATAGCGAGGTGTCGCTAAGTGATGGTAAGTCTATCAAGGTTAATGTCCTCACAATGGTGTGGGATAAAAGTTAAGAGATTCAAGTATCTTCCTTGTCACTTCACTGAAATATAACTCTTTCACGGGCAGTTGCTAATATGTCTAGCCACATAAAAAAAATTTTCTCCAAGCGGATGGTGGATATTTAACCTATCCACATGCGTTAATTGAAGCTAAAACGCATGATAATCAATACAGATGGCAGCACGATACCTTTTTTTGCGTTTCATGTCCTCTGATGGGCAATTAGAAACAGTGCTTTTCGGTGTAAATCTACAAACTGTGTGTATTTTGATTACTATAAATAAAATGTCTGATATCTGAAAAAAATTTCGACAAGAGTCTTTTCTCTCATCTGAATGCATTGAGAAAATGTGCAATTGAAAAAAGATTTTATTTAGGTTTTTGGAAAGATTTTATACGTGGATAGAGGCTCTATCCACTGCTCACATAGAACAGAAAAATGACCTAGAAATTTCAGCTTTTCTTCCACTCGAGAGAGAGCGCTTAGAATCATGTGAGAATGTTGGGGGTCGGAAATAAAAGCAAACTTTATTTAGGTTTTTTGTGGTACAAGATTTTCGAACTGGAGAATTAGATTCTCCAGTTCAAAAATATTTCATTACGGCTTTTCTGCTCGGAGAAAACGTTTGCATATTATAAAGTTCCACAGTAAATAGCTCATCAAATTTGTGAAATAACTAATTTAAGTCTTCCAAAATATTACTTTATTACCAACTTTTTATACTAAAAATAAATAAAGTATAAATTGTGGATATATACCAATTTCAATGCATATTATATGTATTTTCTAAGTAAGTATTCTATGTTGTACAACTATTCTATTATTATTTTATTACCCTTCTATTTTGTATTTAATTGTTATTGAAATAGTCATTAGCAAAAATTTATTTTATCATAAAACCATTATTGTAATATGATTCATTTTTTCTCTGTCGTAAAAAGTAAGTTAAGTGTCGTAAGTGCGCAGTGGCTGTAACGTCTAGCCACCACCCAGGAATAAATCCCCTGACCGCAATTTTTTGAGACTAAATAATGTTTATAGATGATGAAAACATTACATTTATCAAGTACTTTATCACAGAAAAGTGTATTTTAGCTTTGTGCCCATTAAAGGGTTAAAATTATAAGATTTTCCCCCAAAATTCGATTGGGCGGCTTCAAAGTACGACATAAATAAAAAGTCAAATTAAACCATTCAATGAATAGTCATAAAAATTTATTGAATCATACTGCAAAAAGCTGCTATTAGAGCAGTCACAGTATTTTTTTTTTTCTATATTAAGCTTTGATATGCTTCTTTCGTTAGAGATGACGATTTTTGTTTCGGTGTTAAGAATTGTTTTAGTAAAGTGCTACTTTATGTCATTTTTCAAATTGATTTTAGGTAGTAAATTCATTTTTCTTCCTATTATTTTTCTCTGTAGGATATATGATAAATATATTTTTTTATAGTCAGAGAGGAAGTATTGGTATTTTTTTGAAGACGAATATCACATATATACATTCTCAGAGTTCATATTAATCATGTTCTCCACATTTATTATGGTTGCTAACATTTTGTTTAGATACTTCATGGTCTTTACCTGTACAGAACTATTTGATGTTTATAATAGTTAAAAACTTACTTCGTAAATTTTGGAAGTAAGATACATTCTGGCCCCTATTTAACTAATGCATCGGAACCGACCATTTTATTCGTTAATTCGAGGTTATTCGTAATATTGGGGTCCAACGAATAGAAATGTTTTGAATTTATTTTATGGAAATTTATAATATTAAACTTCACAAAAAATATCAAGAAGAAACTTCATAAAAATAAAAAACAATGCGTTATTTACGAGGTATTTTTTCTCAGTTTCCAAGAAAATTTGAAAAATTACATCCTGCTGCACCTTTGATAGGAGTTTCATTATCAATTTTTGCCATGCTTCACACATTTTTAAAAATAAGATTTTCGGCAAAACTGTTAAAATAATAAACACCACTTCTGTCAAGAAAGATAGCAAATAGTAAAAACCCCTAAATTCCCCCACGTTCTGGAATGGGATGAGATAAGAAAGGAATTTCCTGTTGTGTTCAAAACTCACACGGCAGATTACACTCCTGACTCATCTGCACCTGCAAAGTCTAATAATAGTCTGCATTGCTTCCCATCAAAATGTGCGGCTTATTAGAAAATTATTTTTCTATTCCGTACGAAAATATTAAATGTCATTTGAAAAAAAATCCTAATTTTTCTAATCTTAAGCACTTGTTTTCTTTGGCTGTTAAAATAATTTGTTAAATCAGGAATTATTATTCAATAAATAGGGTTTTTTGCCTTTATTTCAATCGGGAAAAGAGATAAAAATTTTAAATTACGAAATTCGTAAATCGTGTCTGACTGTACTTACAATAATTCTTTTAAGTTTGTCTTATTTCAATTATCCTTTAATAGGGTGAAGTTCTCTTGTTTCTGAATTGATGAGATTGTACAGTGGTCGTATGTAATTAATGTGCTGTTGTGTCGGTTAATCTTTTCTGACTTACAGCTATATGATATTTTCATACTATTTTACTAATATTTCACGCAATTGGTATTTATTGGCTTCTTAACTCACACATGACGAAAAAGAAGAAAAAAAATTTACATATTAAAATATTGAAATATTTAATTAATAACATTTTAAAAGTTATCAATACAAATGTTCCATAACATATATTATATAGAAATATGAATATGTTTCTTTTCAATAAGACAATGCATATACCTAATTATATTGTCTTGCTTTACTTGAGCTGTAAATAGATTCATGTAGTTCTTGCATAATCTTTTGATCACAAGTCACCTTTATTATAAATCTAAGTACGAAGTCAATAATCAATCCGTCAATCATATGACTTTTGCATTGAAAAAGCTCTTTAAATGTTTAAATATTTTCTTTTTGATGAAAATTTGTGAGAAATTTAGTTTTTACTGTTCATCCTGGTTAACGTTTTTAATTTTGAATTCCAATTTTCATCATTGTACAACCATTTTAAATTGATTGATTAAGCTTTGCTTATGGTACAAGAATCTGCACTAGGTTATTGGTGACAGACCGTTGAATTTTGAGTTTCGCGCAAGTGACGAGGATTACACCTGAGTAGATACACCAAATATCCAAACTTCTGCACCTTACCAATAGGAGGACTTTCAGGTCTCAACAGATTTCAGGTGAAGCAGCCCCTTTATACACATGATCTTTTGTGGCCTCCTGAATTTAAGTTACGACTCTACAGAAATAATACTAGCCAAAAGATCTCTACCACTCGACCATGGTCATTCCTGTTCCTCAGCCGCAGCTATTTTCGAACTTTTATTATTAATTTAAAAGATTTCATTATATAAATATATAAGTGCAATCCCATCCAAACACATATATTTCCCTCACACAAGTATTTTTTTAAAAAATTTTATGTAGTATTCTTTAGGATGGGGGGAAAACATACATATGTATCATTATATTTTATTCTTCTGCTGTTGCATTATATTTTTTGTATAATAGTAAAAAAAAGAGATATCCATCAGTAGCATCAGAATTTTTCCTCCCGATCGGGATAAAATTGACATCATAATTTTAATTAAAGTACAACGTTAATTATATATTTAATTAAATAAATTGCCAAAAATTTATTTTGTTTCATTTTACAATTCTTCTGTAAAAGTCGTTTCATTCAGAAATTAATAAATACGAGTAGTACTTTAAATGACCCAGAGTTCAAAGTTCCTACACATCAAATCAATTGGTTTCTGTAAAAAAGTTACGGGTTCCCTAAAAGAAATTACTCTTGGAAACCCTTTATTTTTTGCAAAGTTTTTATCGATAGCTTTTCCTATTTTAATATTTTTCCCCTATTTTATGTTTAATCGAATAAAAGTGATTTTTAATTCATATTATTGATTCAAAAATATTAACACAGAAGAACTCGTTAAGAAAAAAGACTATTCCACATGACATTGTGTAAGCCAAAAATTGCACACCGAAGCTTGAGCAATCCAAGTAGTGCTGGCTTCAAACACGTGAATAACTATGTCGAGGCGTGGTTTTGAGACGAGGATCATGAAAAGACAGAGGTCATGCAGCTCGCTATGTGGTGGGACATGAAAAGACCCACCACTTAGCATCGCTTAGCGCCACCTCGCTATGTGGTGGGTCTTTTCATGTCCCACCACATAGCGAGGTGTCGCTATGCGATGCTAAGTCTGTCGAGGTTTAATGCCCTCACGATGGCGTTGGATAAAAGTTAGGAGATTCAAGTATCTTCCTTGTCACTTCACTGAAATTTAACCCTTTCATGGGCACAGTTGCTAATATGTCTAGCCACATAACAAAAACATTTTTTCCAAGCGGATGGTGGATATTTTATCTATCCACATACGTTAATTGAAGCTAAAAGGGATGAAAATTAATACAGATGGCAGCACGATACCCTTTTTTGCGTTTCATGTCCTCTGATGGGTAATTAGAAGCAGTGTTTCTCTTTGTAAATGTACAAATTGTATTTTGATTACTATAAATAAAATTTCTGATCTCTGAAAAAAATTTCGACATGTCGAAGTCTTTTCAGCAAGTCTGCACAAGCCATGCATCGAAAAAATGTGCTATTAACAAAAGATTTTATTTAGGTTTCTGGAAAGTTTTTATATGTGGATAGAGGCTCTATCCACTGCCCACATAGAACAAAAAAATGACCTAGAAATTTCCGCTTTTCTTCCAATTGAGAGAGCACTTAGAATCATGTGAGAATGTTGGGGGTCGGGAAAAAAAGCAAATTTTGTTTACAATACGTGGTACAAGATTTTCAAACTTGAGAATTAGATTCTCCAGTTCGATAATCTTTCATCACAGCTTTTCTGCCTTGAGAAAACATTTGCCTATTATAAAGTCCCACAGTAAGTAGCTCATCAAATTTGTGAAATAACTAATTTAAATCTTCAAAAATATTACTTTGTTTCCAACTTTTATACTAAAAATTTTAAAAAAAAAAATTTTTTGGGTATTAAACAATGCATATTCCAGACATTTTTTTAAGTAAGTACATGTTTTTCTTATCCTTTAAATTTTTTTTACACTACTATTTTTTTTTTTTGTTATTGAAATAGTCATTAGCATAAATTTATTTTTTCAATAAAAAAAATATTGTAATATGATTCATTTTTTCTGTGCTGAATAGTAAGTTAAATTTCGTAAGTGCGCAGTGGCTATAACGTCTAGCCACCACCCAGGAATAAATCCCCTGATCGAATCGTTTTTGTGACTAAATAATGTTTATAGAGGATGAGAATATTACATTTATCAAGTACTTTATTACAGAAAAGTGTATTTTAGCTTTGTGCTCGTTAATAGGTTAAAATTATAAGATTTGTCCCCGAACTCGATTGGGCAGCTTCAAAGTACGACATAAATAAAAGGTCAAATTAAATCATTCATTGAATAGTCATAAAAATCTACTAAACCATCGTTCAAAAAGTTGCTTTTAGAACAGTCACAGTATTTTTTCCTATCAAGGGTTGGTATGGTAATTCCGTTAGAGATGACGTTTTTTGTTTCGGTGTTAAATTGTTTTGTAAAGATTTGAAAATTTTTTGAAATAGATTTTAGGTAGAAAATTTTTTTCCTTTATTTTTCTCTTGGAAATATGAAAAATATATTTTCATAGACAAAAAAAATTATTGGAATTTTTTTGGAGGAAATCACATGATCATTTCATATAGTTCATATCAATCATTTTCCCCCATTTTTAGGGTTTTCTAACATTTTTATAGGTACTTCATGTCTTTGAAGAACTCTGAATGCCCTTATAAAGTTAAAATTTCCGTGAATTCTGGGGAAAAAAATACAGTCGGCCCCCATTTAACTAAAGAATGGAACCACCATTTTATTTTTTAATTGGGTTTTCAAAATTTGGGGACAAAAAATACAAATGTTTTTTATTTATTTTATGGAAATTCTATAAAATTTTAAACAAAATATCAAAAAGAAAATTCATAAAAAAAAAATGCGTTATTTACACGGGGTTTTTTTTGTTTTCCAAAAAATTTAAAACTTTTATCCTGTTACAGCTTTGATAAAAAGTTTCTTTAATTTCTGAGTTTTCAATTTTTAAAAAAAAAAATTTTTGGCAAAACTTTGAAATAATAAACTTATCCCTTTAAAAAAATAGCAAATAGTAAAAACCCCAAAAATATTTCCCAAACTTTCTGGAATGAGATGAGATAAGAAAGGAATTTCCTGTCGTATTCAAAACTCACACGATAGATTACACTCTTGACTCATCTGCACCTGCAAAGTCTAATAATAGTCTGTTTTGTTTTCCCTCAAAATGTGCGGCTTAATAGAAAAGTATTTTTCTGTTCCGGACGAAAATTAAATGTCATTTGAAAAGAAAAATCTAATTTTTTTTAATCCTAAGAGAGCACTTGTTTTCTTTGGCTGTTAAAATAATTTGTTAAATCAGAAATTATTATTCACAATAAATTGGGTATTTTGCCTTTATTTCAATCGGGAAAAGAGATAAAATTTTAAATTAGAAATTCGAAAATCGTGTCTGATTTTACTTACAAAAATTTTTTTTAATTTTGTCTTATTTAAATTATCCTTTAATAGGGTGAAGTTCTCTTGTTTCTGAATTGATGAGTTGTACATGGTCGTATGTAGTTAAGGGCTGTTGTGTCGGTTAATTTTTTTCTGACTTGCTATATGATATTTTCATACTATTTTACTAATATTTCACGCAATTCGTATTTATTGATTTCTAAACTCACACATGACGAAAGATGAGAAAAAAAAACTACACATTAAGATTTTGCAGTATTTAATTAATACCATAATAAAAGTTAACAATACAAATGTTCCATAAGATAGATTATACATGAGCTGTGAATAGATTCATGTAGTTCTTGCATAATCTTTTGATCACAAATCATCTTTATTTTAAATCTAAGTATACGAAGTCAATAATCAATCCAACTATCATATGACTTTTGTATTGAAAAAGCTCTTTAAATGTTTAAATATTTTTTTTGATGAAAATTTGTGCGAAATTTAGTAGTTACTGTTCATCCTGGTTAATGTTTTTAATTTTGAGTTCCAATTTTAATCATTGTACAACCATTTTGTATTGATTGATTAAGCTTTGTTTATAGAACAAAAATCTACACTAGGGTATTAGTGACAGACCTTTGAATTTTGAGCTTCGATCAAGTGACGAGGACGACACCTGAGTTGATACACCAAATATCCAAACTTCTGCACCTTACCATATGAGACTTTCAAGTCTCAACAGATTTAACGTGAAGCAGCCCCTTTATACACATGATCTTTTGTGGCCTCATGAGTTAAAGTTACGACTCTACAGTAATAATACTAATTAAAAGATCTCTACCACTCGACCATGGTCATTCACGTACCTCAGCCGCAGCTATTTTCGAACGTTTATTATTAATTTAAAAGATTTCATTAAGTGCAATTCCATCCAAACCCGTATACTTCCCTCGCTCAAGTATTTTTTTTTTTTTTTTAGTTTTATGTAGTACTCTTTAGGATGGAAAACATACACATGTATCTTTACATTTTCTTCTTCTGCTGTTGCATTATATTTTTTGTACAATAGTCAAAAAAAGAGATATCCTTCAATAGCCTCAGAATTTTTCCTCCGGAGTGGGATAAAATTGACATCGTGATTTTATTTAAAGTACAACGTTTAATTATATATTTAATTAGGTAAATTGCCAAAAATTTATTTTGTTTCGTATTACAATTCTGATGTGAACGTCGTTTCTTTCAGAATTTAATAAATACGAGTAGTACTTTAAATGACCCAGAGTTCAAATTTCCTACACATCAAATCGATTGGTTTCTATCAAAAAGTTACGGGTTCCCTAAAAACAAATTAGTCTTGGAAACCCTTTATTATTTTGCAAAATTTTTATAAATAGCTTTTCCTTCTTTAATATTTTTTACTATTTTATTTTTATTTATATAAAAGTGATTTTTAATTAATATTATACTGATTCAAAACCATTAATAGACAATTCATTGTTTACTGGCTTCCAAAAGTTGAAGTGCAACATGTTTCACGAAGCTCAATAGTAAATAAAATGTTATTTATGATAAAATAAATGATATTAAATAATAAATAAAATAAATAATCATTTTATTATTATAATTAATAATAAAAGGATAAATTCATAACTAATATAAATGATAGTAAATATTAAAATGCATGCAATAAATGACAGCATCCACTTTAATTTTGAAATAATAGGCACTTAAATAAAAGTGGGAGATAATATGCAAAAATAAAATTTTTGCAGCTTCATCTGCAGTTTTGTGTATAATTGTTTATTTCCAATAGCTATAATTAACTTCCTTGAAAATATACACAACAATCAAGCAGTGTTTAGGAAAAGTTTTTTACCAGGTATGTTATGGTGGCAGGTGGTCAGATGGATAAAAAGAGGGTTGTCACAAGCTGATGCTGTTAGATCAGTGCTTCTCAAACTTTCTATACTCGCGACCTAATTTTCAATCACAATTTTCATCGCGGCCCCCTTACAAACAATAATAATGTATTGAATTCAATAATAATATACTTTGATGTAAATCTACAATACAATTTTAATTATAAACCGTACAAGTTATCAAGATAAATATTAAATTTGTATATAATTTCATGACGCCCATAGAGTTACTGGTAATTATTAACTTGTTCTCGACTTAGTACTGTGAAATTAATTGTGAAATACATGGTGAGACTGATACATTTATAAATGTATTATATGTGTAAATTTTTATTTTATTTTTATTGTAGAATTATTTTTTTTTTGGGGGTTCCCTTTCAGTGTTAATAATTTTTAAATAATTTTTTTACTTTTGATATACCCCCCTTTTGGGGTTTTTTCCCCCCTTTAGGGAGGGGGGCCCAAGTTTAAAAACGTTTTGTGTTAGATTTCTTCATGCGTCTATCCGTGGGGTCCATCGATTGTGGAATCAGCTTAAATTTAAAAATTATGTGTTTCGAATACTTGTTTCAGCTCTGTAGTTTAAACACCTAGGAAGGCCATTTTTAGCTCTTTGAGGCCGAAAGAGTACCTCAGATCCTTTTGGATTCATTTTATCGCACTGGGAACCAGAATCTCCTCTACTATGACTCCTCCTTCATAATGCAAGTCTCTACGGAAGGCGCACAACTGTGGTTGTATGCGTCTTCCTAACCTATTCAAAGATACCTCTACTTATGTTGGGCAAGAGAACATGCTTTTAACCGAAAATGAACCCAAAACTACATACTTGGGGTTATTAAGAACTGCAATTAAAAAACAATGTCAACGCAAAAAAATGGTTTTGGAAATAAAAAGGTGGCGGAATCATGGTTTGGGAAATCCCCCCCTGGGTATTTGGTTTTATGGGGAAAAGATTTTAAAAGGGAAAAAAATTAATTTTTTTTTAAAAGGTGTGTTTTTTATTTTTTTTGGGTGGTGATAAGGGCAATTAAATACGGGGGTTTTTGGGGAAAAATCTAATGAATAGAAGAAAAATTTTATATTTTTTTAAAACGTTTGTTAATCTTCCCTTTAAAAAACTTCTAAAAGTTCTTTTTTTTCCCCCAAGGGCCAAACTTAATTGAACAAAATTGTTTTCCGTTTTATTTGGGGAATATATTTCTTTTGGAATATTTAAATAAAAAAAACTGTAATTGAATAAAAAAAATTTTTTAAAAAAAATTTAAATTAACTTTCCAAAATTCCCTTTTTTTTTTTAATTTTAAAATGCAAAAAAACCCAAAAATTTAAAATTTTTCCAAAGTTTTTTTTTAAAAAAAAAAAAAAAAGATTTTAAAATAAAAAAGGGTTTTAAATTTTTAAAAGTAAATTTGATTTTTAATAATTCCTTATTCGCATTTCATGAGATTTTCAACTTAGACGTTTCAATATATTCCAGAAATCTTTGAATTTTGCAGTTTACTATTCTTCGCAATAGTATGCAATAATTCATGTTTACTATTTCAAACGTTTTATAAATATAAAATTTGGAAATATTTATTCATGGACGGGTGTACAAATCTACAAAAATGCCGTATAGATAGTTTATTTTTTATTGTCCGTATTAAAACTTTTTGGAGCAGAAATTTACGAAATTCGAAATTATGATTAATTTTATGATGAAAATTAGGCACAGGAAAACCATAATTGAAATTTTTTATGGAGTTAATTAACTATTATCATTAAACTAACCCTCCGTTAGTCGCAGCTAGCCTGAGAGGTCAGCAAAATAGTTTTTTAAATGTCCCTCCTACACCCGGTGGCTGAGCGGGCGCCCCTTTAAATACTTTCCTGACTCTTGGTAGTGGATTGCACGCCACAGTGCAGTCTACCCTCAGCTCTCACCTCGCTTGTACAGAGCCCCTTCTTCTTGTGAGGTCGTGTGCGCCCGAAGGTGTCACAATTTCGAATGCGAATTTTTAAAGCTATTTTATTACGATCATGCATTTTACTCAAGATAAGTCTGTTCTGAGATGATATATTAAAATATATTGTAAGATGATTATCCGACATCTGGAAGGACTTTATACCAGTGTTTTTCAAACTGTGGGGCGCGCCCCCCTAAGGGCCGTGATAACCCTACAACGGGGGCGCGAGCGTATCGGAAAGTAGAAAATAAAAGATTATTTTAAAAATGATCAATTTACTAAAAGGAAACAAAATGTATTCTGACATAAAAAAATTCACATTTACTCTGAAGTAGTATACTTATAAATGTATCAGTACGGCACAAAATATATTTGATACTAAGTATCAATACTAAGTTAAAAACAAGTTTAATAATTACTAGCGATTTTTCAATGGGCTTATCATACACAAAATTTAATACTTACCTTAATACTTTGTACGGTTTAAAATTAGGGTAATATTGTAGCTTCAGCCTCAAGTATTATACATTATTACTACATTCAACGCATTGTTATTGTATGGGGAAGGGGGCGCGATGAAAAGTCTGATTGAAAATTGGGTCGCTAATATAGAAAGTTTGAGAAGCACTGCTTTATACTACTTGTGTTTCCAATTTTTGTTTTTGTTTTTCTTTTATGATACTTTGTCACTCGAATTTTCATTCTCATTTATGTCAAATTAGCAATTTTGGTTGTCTTAGTCTAAGCTTCATTTTATTCATTAAATTGGGTTTTTTAAATACAATTTGGTGTATTTGCTTTCTATAGACTTTAAGGTATCCGACTACGTTCGGAACCGTGATTTTGAAAAAGCGTATAAATGGATAATATTTATGATGTTTAGTGTCACTTAGATTAGAAAATGTATATAAAATTGTTTCTAGAATAGTATTACAATAAAAAATGATTTAAGTACACTATTTTGACAAAAAATGAGCATAGAATGACCCATTTCCAAAATATTCTCCTTTTGGGAAACATGCTTCTATTATAATAATATTTCGCCTGTATATAGCTCAGACCTCTGTACAGAAGCTCAACTAGAATTTCTGAAATATATAACTTAGAAGTGGGTTTATCCATGTTTTACGACAACAGAGGGGAGAAATGTTAAGAAAAAAAACCGCCAATAATTATTTCAATTGATTGTAACTCTGAAAATAACGTTATTTTTTCAAAAAGCATAGTTGAGCCTCTGTACAGAGGTCTGAGCTATATACAGGCAAAATATTATTATAATAGAAGCATCTTTCACAAAATGAGAACGTTTTGAATAAAGGTTATTCTAAGTTAATTTTTTTAAAATATTTAATTTT
>BMAV01005922.1:0-17206 GCA_019973955.1 Trichonephila inaurata madagascariensis
CTTCTTTTTGATAACCCACACCTAGCTTAGGGAACCGGCAAGACATAGTCATCACAGGATGGCTATGTCTCAACACTTGAGCTACCATATCACTCTCCAAACTTCCACACCAAGCTGTAACGTGTTCCATTTGGACTTTATACTAATCCTCTTGGTTAAAATACTCTTTTTCCAATTCCTACTATTAACTCATAATCTCTATATATATTTATTTATCTGGGTGGAATTTCAATCGTTAATAAAATACATTTTAAAGCGCTCCATTGAGCTGAAATTTTATATACAGGTTTATTTTGGATGACAATACAATAATATAAAAATAATTAATAAAAATTAATTGATTGAAACTAATTATTTAAATAATTACAAATGCAACTCACGTTGGCATCATTTTGGGTGACTTAGCGACCCTTTTGGCGAATTGTGTCAAAACTTGTGAAAAGGTTTTTTCTCACGTTTCAAAGCATTCAGTTGAACTGAAATTTTATAAACACGATTGTTTTGGATGACAATACGATACTTTAATGATAATGAAAAAATATTAATGACCACTTAATGTTGTGATTCTGTCCTATGTATATACATATTTATATTAATTGTAGCTATTTAATAAAAAGTAGCTAAAATAAAAGTTTTCTTTGTTGATCTAAGTAGGAATTGACTTAAAAAATTTTTTTATATATATTACTTTTTTATTGCGATTTCAGTTGAAAACCGCTTTCCGTAGAGAGGATTTTGCGTAAATGAGAGCTTCTATTTAAGTGCTAGGCGTGGAATAGGCGGGGGAGGGGATAATTAAAAAATTAGATAAAAGAAAGCACAGCGTTAAAGACCGATGGTCGTATTTAATATTATTATCTCAAGAGGAAGGATTAAACAAGTGTTGAAGCAAGAGCGCTCAGGGTATAGATAAGTGCTCTTATTTCTATTATTATTAATTTAATAAGTTTGATTGCTCCTCTGGTTAAGTTACTTAAGTGCATTCTCGATTAAGTTGATTAATTTTATTAAGTGAAATAGACAATACAATTGTTTAGATTGAAAAAAGGCCGATCTTTACTCGAACTCCAAAACCTGCGGTTGAAGGAACACGACGATGGACTTCGTAAGCTTGAGCCACAGTTAAATCTCGAGGATCACACACCTTAACTGTTATACCCTTCTCCAAACCATCACACCACTCCAACAGGAGGATTTTGATTCACAACAGTTTTAACGAACAGCCACTCAACACGGTGGGTCTTCAGTGAATTTAAGATCGAACTCATGTCACGCTGGCCACAAGCTCATAACTTTTAGGCCGCCACAGCCGCATTACTTACTGAAAGGGTAAAAGTAAAATGAAATTTTGACTATACAAATTTAGTATTTGAAGAATAAGATAAGATGATTTTTATGGCTGGTTACTTAAGATTGATATTGCACAGACTCTAAATACAAACATAGAAAATTAAAATAGAAGCTAAATATTTATACTCTACCTTTTAAGATATCCGACTACGTTCGGAACCGTGATTTTAAAAAAGGGCATAAATGGATAATTTTCATGATACATAGTGTCACTTAGATTAGAATACATGTATAAAATTGTTTTAAGGGTATTTTGACAAAAAAAAAATTATTTAAATATAATATTTTGGCAAAAAATGAACATAGAATAATCTTATTTTCAGAATGTTCTTCTTTTATAAAAAGTGCTTCTAAAATAATAATATTTCGCTTACATAAAGTAAAGACTTTTCTAGAGAGTCTGAACTAGGATTTTTGAAAAATTTACATTATTTTCAGAGTTACCACCCATTGAAATAATTATCGGCGTTTTTTTCTTAAAATTGCTTCCCTCTGTTGTCGTAAAAAATGGATAAACCCACTTCTAAGTTATATATTTCAAAAATTCCAGTTGAGCCTCTGTACAGAGGTCTGAGCTATATACAGGCAAAATATTAATATAATAGAAGTATTTTTTACAAAAGAAGAATGTTTTGAAGATGGGTCATTCTATGTTCATTTTTTGTCAAAATATTGTACTTAAATTATTTTTATTGTAATACTATTCTTAAAACAATTTTATATACATTTTCTAATCTAAGTGACACTGAATATCATAAATATTATCCATTATACGCTTTTGCAAAATCACGGTTCCGAACGTAGTCGGAGACCTTAAGAGCGATTGTTAAAATTATTGGAAAATATTTTCATAGCCATCATACTGTTTCAAGAAAGAGTGTGTGAATTTTTGTTTATCAAGGGTGATTTGCTACCTGACCGACAAACTTGCATGGTGGGAAGGGGCTACATAGACGACTTAGAATCACATAGGAATGCAGGCTATGCTAGCTATGGTGCAATGAAGCGGAGAAAAAGAACAGTAACGGCAACTCATTAATGGGACATAAAACATTTTATTGAAAGGTTGTACTACAACAGGTGTTCAAAATTACATCCAGAAATCGTCTGGCAGGCCTGAAAACGGCACTGTACGGAATTCTTTACATTCTGGAAGTGTCTGGCATGTCACGTATTGTCCCGGCAGCTACAGAGGTTCGAGCGATGAGGTCGGGATGATAGAACGGGTGTCTCGTACCCCCAAAAAAACCAGTTAACTTGTTTAAAAACCAGTCTCACGTAATATTCTATTCACATTTTCTAAGGTCGTGCGATTGAAACACGGCTGTTTAGGTAACGTCCTTGGTACAACTGCTGAGTGGCGTGCCCGTTGCAATACCCATTTCCATACATTATCGACATGTCGGTAGTTGCTCGTTTTAATATAAGTTCATCCGACTACCTCTGGAAACGGATCGCAAAAGAAATATTCCGTTCCACGCCATCTACCTCAAGACTGCCTAGAGGAATCTTCTAGAACGTCAGAAATCTCATGCAACGTCACTGTATGGCTTTCCAGATTGTTTCTGGTCGTAATTTCAAACACCTGTCGTAGTACAACCATTTAATAAAATGTTTTCTGTCCCATTAATGTGTTGCTGTTTCTGTTCTTATCATCGCAACTACCGGATTTGCGACCCTTCATTCCTATGTGATTCCGAGTCGTTTCAGTTTCCCCTACACATCCAGCAAGTTTGTCGGTCTGGTAGAGAATCACCCTGTATACGTTGTACTATAAAGCAACACGAGGGCTATTGGCGAAGGACCGCGTAATTTTGTGCCTCGATCAAAAGACAAATATGTCACCTGAGCTGGCATCTCCCCTCTCCTAACTACCACATCATACTAATGGGAGGAAATTGATCTTCATCAGATTTAACGTGGCCCTTCTAAGTGGTGGATCTTCAGTGGCCTCATTATGTTGTTTCAAAGTTGTAGTTGTTACTGATACCACCTGATCGGCAGAAATGCCCAAGAAATTTGCGACATAGCCATCCTATGATGACTATGTCTTTCCGGATCCGCGTAAGCTAGAGGTGTGGGATTATCAAAATGATGAGACATATTGATTCTTAATACAACTTTTATTAGAATAACTTATATTCTTTTAATTCTAATTGACAACTTTCTTAAAGTAAAGTGTTTACCCAATTAAACCTTATATTCAAGTCAGATCACGCAACTGAATCATTTATCTTAATTATAATAAATTAACTAGGTCGTCTAACTTCCTATACAAAGTATTACCTTTTTTTGTAGAGTCTCCTTCGCTTCACCAATAGAGAATACCTATAACAAATTTAACTACGAAGATTCAGACTTCTTTATAATGAACGTAATCTTCTTTTCAGAGATATAAGACATCTAACTCGTGATCAGAATGATTCCACACTAAGTTATCTCTCTAAACTTTGCCGCTCTTTATCATCAAAGCTTCTATCCTTTTAAAGTATATCTCATTTACATATTATATTCGTTTGTCTTCTTGGTATTGGGTAGGAAAGGTTTTGCCATTAATCGTGGCCGTCAAAGAACATAAAAGGTCTATATGTTAAGCAGAAGGACGCGAGGGCGATCTAACCCTACTCAAAAGAAGAAAAACGTGATTCTAGGATTCTCAATGCCTTTAATAAATACAGTGTCTAAATCTCTATTTCTGAATTTCTTCGCTACCGGGTTTTATTTAAATTCTATCTCATCCTCATTTAACTTTATAATTTCCAATATTTATCTTGACTTTAATTTTCATTACTCATCTTAGAATTAAATTTAATATTCAATTTAAATTTAAATTTAAACTCGTGACAATAAATTTTTGCCTCCATTAACTAGGCCAACATTAATAATTACTGTTTAATTCATACACCACTCTCTTTAACATTTATACTTAAAGTAACTATACACTTAAATTTTCTAAAATACCTCTAAGGTGCCGCAGACCCAAACTTTGCATCTTTATCATCACTGCCTATGGGCTGGATTTTCCGCTCCATTTCTTGTCAAGTTATTTATAATTTTCGAGGGTCTATTGTCTCCTGAAATGAAAGCTTTCTGAGTCCATTGTTTAATCTATGTTTTACATAATATCAATTAATTCTAATTTTATTCATTATATATTATTTGTATATCACAATAATTTTCATCTCCATCCCCCACATCTGGTTCAAAACTCCCCAATGTGACCATACTATCGTTTGTATTATTGTTAGTGCCCTATTTACGCCGCGTTTCCCTGAACAAGATGCCTCATAATGCGTAACAATACAACAACATATATATATACACATATTATACAATTACAAACATTTTTTCAATAAACTATTATAACAAATAACCAAAGAGGAATTTTCGCATCTCACGGGGAGTCATACATCGAAGCAAACAAATGTGCAATTACAATTGTTTTCTCAGAAAAAAATTTTTAACTCAAGTCAAAAAGTTCAAAAATAAATAAGCTACTCATTGTAGTGTTTGACTTTTTAACAACCTCTTTAAAACTTTCGCCGAGACTAACTTTCTTTGCAATAATTCTTCCGACCACTTGTTGGAAGATCATAAAAAAAATGGAACAGTACAACCTGATTTTTATATGTGGTCTCCCACCATTACGTCCAACGATGAGGTGCTACCACTTTTCTTTCTCGGTTGCACTGGAATTTCTTATTTGCTTGTTGTAGAGACATGTCTCTATGTCGTCCTTTCTTGATTTCCCTGTTGTTTCCTTGGCTGGTCGGGATTCTTGTTCTGTTCTCCGGCGTGGCCTCAGATTGTAGTTTGGTTCATCTGGAACTTCAGTTGATTCTCTTTTGTTCTTCTTCCTACTTCTAGAAATAGTACTGGATGACAATTGTCTTTTATTTATGTTATTGGTTACCGCTTTTCTCTGCCACTTTCTTTGTGGTCACTTCTTTATTCTAATCTCCTGCTCTATGCATACTTGTCCTTTTGCTTTTTGCTTCACTCCCAAATGAACTAGGAAACTGACTGATCGGCAGTGATTACGTTTATAGGTCTCATCTGTTTTATATTGAATTTGATTAGCTTCTAATCCTTTTGCCTCTAACTTACACGTTCACCGCAGATTTTTCTTTCCCATATTGTGACTCCTTTAATCCTTGATGTACTTTTCCGAAGTACGAGTTTCCTGACTTGATCTTATACTATTTGGGATACCTGTTCTAATTCGACCTCGTCACATTTCCTATGACGATATATTCCTTATTTGATCTATGTTAACCGTTAATCTTTTCCTGATTTCCATATTACAATATTGTGTTATTTTTTACTTCTAATACTCTATAAAGTCCTTCAAATTACTTTGTTTAAATTTGGCACAGACTTTGTTGGCTGCTTGAACTTAAAGAGGGTGTGTTTTTTCTAATAAAGACTAATCATTTACCTTTATTTTATGTCTTTTCTACGTCTATTATAATATCTTTCCCACCTTTCCTGTTTAATTTTCGTACTTAGTCCTAGCTTCACTTAAAGCTTTTTTCGATATTTTGTATTTTGAATTTTGAACTTTCGAGATCATAACTAGTTTTGAAATGGTGTAATCAAATTCAACAAAATAATTCAGCAGGTGATTTTCCCGTTGTTTTACCATTCACCACCAGCCTGAATAAGCGTAAACGCTCACGTAAATTGATCAAATATCGTATTGATCAGTAACATAATTTGCAATCATTTGTACTATATCTCAATTAACTCTTTCAGTCCGATTTGCTTGTGGTCGATATGCAACAGTCTTCACATGCCTTATGCCTAATCTTTCCTTAAGTGCTCAAAATTTCGGATATAAATTGGGGACCATTATCACTTATTGGTACGGTAGACCATAACGCACCGATATAAAGTTATCAAAATATCGCTATTATACCAGAATAAGGCGCTTTTAAGAGGTATAATTTCAGCCCATTTGCTGAAATGATCGATTATTAACTAAAATATAGCGATTACGTCTTATTCTCGATATAGGATACGGGCCTAACAAATCTAACGTCACTATCATTTGGATAATTTTGATATAATTGGATTTAATCGACCAGCTGGTAACGCGTTTTTATAATAGTTATTAACTTGGCACATATGGCATGTAGAGATATAATGATCAATAAATTCTATATATACGAAATAACAAAACGTCCCGGAATTTTATGATACGTTTTAAATCTTCCCATGTGTCCAACTGACCAGCTTGTCATGAAATTCTCTCGCTATTTTCATTCCTTAGGTATTTAAGTCTACAGCCTACCTAATGACGTGCGTGTTTCACATAAAATATATAATCCTTCAATTAGAAGCGAAATCGTGGGACCAATTCTCTATATCGTTACATTAACCAGTTATCTTCCCTTGGTTTTCTAAATATCTATAGATATGACCTAATTCTGGGTCATTTTCTGTTCTATTAATAAAGTATTCGCAGTAAGTACTAAATCCTTGATTATGGCACAATTAATTTTATCTCCAGATACTTATACTTTTCACATAGCTTTTCGGTAAAACATTAGCCACCATATTCTCTCAGCTACGACCCATTGCAAGTGTAAAGATTCCCTTTATCTACCTTATTATCTTCAACCAGCGAATTTTAATTTTAACAATTTCTAATCAAAATCTAATACGATCCTTGACCCACTTATAAAATCAATACCGAGAATACATGGGTATTCTAAATCCGTCAACTTACATGAAATGATATTCTTTCAAATGTCTGATGCGAATATTCAATTCTACTGAAATCCCCATGTTTTGGCATTTCGCACCTGTGCTGTTATTACCCTGGGCTCGCGATTTTTAATTTGCTTATAAAAAATATTTTCTATATACTTCTTCCGATATAAATGATTTATCTGCTCCGGTGTCCCATGGCGCTTTCAAAATGTGTTATTTAATAAAATAGGAACGTGGGGAAGTTCTACGGGTGATATACTATCGGAAGAAAGCTTAGTGTTTCTCTTGTCGATATTTTTTTTGAGTTGATCTTTAGCTACAATATTTAATCGTCCCCTTTGCCTCCTATCGCCTCGACTGAAATTTTCACTCGAACCCCTATTTCTACGGTCCCTCTATTAAAATTATCATTTCGCTCATTTCGGAAATGATGAACCCCTATTGAATCTCTGATCACTATTTTAAATCTATTCCCTCTCCGAACCCTCTATTACTTTGACGGCTATTCTCATAAAAATTATTTCTACTGTTATTTGGTCTACGTCCTACTTCAAGAATTCCTCAGTTTCTACCGTAGCATCAAAATTAGGCATCTATGCGAATTTTGACCTCGTCTTTCTATATTATCATTCTGCTTGAACCCCTTTTTAATTTGCAAGAATATCTCTCTTCCGAATTTAGCCAAGACTTCCAAGTTAATACCGTATTTCTATGGATTACTACCTTCCATAATCCTGGATTTGTGGTTGAGTCGAACTAAAATATGATCACCAACTCTGCCTGGGACATTCTAATTCTAAACTTCTTTCGATTTTAATAAATTATAAGCGAAATCAGTAGGTTCCTGATTTCTTCCCTGCTGGGACGCGTAAAATTGTGATTGTAGTTCTTTCTTATTTTTGACCACGGGGAAAAGCCTTTACAATTCATATGAGCTGCGCGAAAATCCGTGGCTGTATTGCACCTGCTACCGATCCAAATATCAGTACCAATCTTGAGCCCTTCCCTGAGATGACTTTTTTTAAGTAAACTGCAACCAGATTGCAGGATTTCAAGTAACTGTATGTTATTCTATTTCAATAAACTCTGCATGTTCTCTGACCCTGAAAATACATTTCAGGTAGTACGTTACACTCCACCTGCATTACCTAACCCAGAATTATACACATTCGAGCACCATTGCGACATAGCCATCTATGATGACTATGTCTTTCGGGTCCGCGTATGCTAGAGGTGTGGGATTATCAAAATGATGAGACATATTGATTCTTAATACAACTTTTATTAAGAGCAACTTATATTGCTTTAATTCTAATTGACAACTTTCTTAAAGTGAGAGTTAACACATTAAACCTTATATTCAAGTCAGATCACGCAACTAGATCATTTATCTTAATTATAATAAATTAACAGATTCGTCTAACTTCCTATACAAAAAGTATTACCTTTTGTAGAGTCTCCTTCCTTCACCAATAGAGAGAATACCTATAACTTAATTTTAACTACGAAGATTCAGACTTCTTTATAATGAACGTAATCTTCTTTCAGAGATATAAGACATCTAACTCGTGATCAGAATGATTCCACACTAAGTTATCTCTAAACTTGCCGCTCTTTATCACCAAAGCTTCTATCCTTTTAAAGTATATCTCATTTACATATTATATTCGTTTGTCTTCTTGGTATTGGGTTGGAAAGGTTTTGCCATTAATCGTGGCCGTCAAAGAACATAGGAGTTATGTTAGCAGAAGGACGCGAGAGACGTCACAAATTCTTCACGGTAAAGGGCTAAGTGACACCTGTCGTTATCCTTAGCTTTGAGCACCATCATACAGATGACAATAAGATTTAGATCGTTTCCACCCCAATTTTGAGGGACACCTGGGGGTGGTCAGGTGCCTCCCACCTCTCTTCTCCTTCCACCAACCTCAAGAGAGGACTTGCGGCTCGACGGCTATTTATAAGTACCCCCATGCCACGAAGGCACTATACATTTACAAACATCCATGACTCATCCGGGATTCGAACCCAGGTTCAACGGCCCAGCAGTCAGCGTTTCTAACCACGGTACCGGACGGGCAGTGTTTCAAAGTATAACGTTCAATGAATCATTAAAAAATGCTTTCGGTTATTTTTAAGTATGAAAAGTTTATTTCTGAAGAAAAGAGAATTTGAGAAAAGTTTTGCTAAAACAAGACCAATAACAGATTTAATTTTTTTCGGTAGAATTAGAATAGCAATTAACAATAACTTCTATAAAGGTTTTCAGTTAGTTATTAATTAAATTACGATATAATCCTTACCTTTAAAATATGTCATATGTTCTATCAAATTAAAAAAAGAATATCTTAAATTATTCGGCATTCTATAAAATTTGAAACTGAATTGCATATTAAATTAAATGGATCTATTATTTTTTCAGTAATCAAAATAAATCATACACATAAAAAAAATACCATACAAAAAAAAAATCTTTTACCCCTTCCTTCTTTAAAAAAAAATCATTTTCCTTAAAAATAAATAAATCGCCTATAAAAAACATATCTGATTTCAGCCATTTTTCCAAATCTTAAACTCTCATAAGAGATCCCATACTCTGGGGGGAATGTTGAGAAATTATTCCGTTTGATTAAAAAGCAAAAAGGAAGAAGATAGAGAAGGGAAGAAAATAAATAAATAATAAACAAAATAGAGGGAAGGGGAGGGGCCTGGAATGTCCGAAAGCAAGAGAGAACCCCCCTCTTGGGACGAGAAGAAAAGAAAAAGAAGAAAATCAGCGTTTTGATGACGTCGCTTAATGACGTCATTTATCGTGCGGCATGCCGGTCGAGATTCCAGAGCAGCGGATGTGTTATTAAAAAAGGCCCGGGCCGATCATTAAGCAGGGATTAAAGGGATCTGCGGAGTTATTGGAATGCTTGCGGTAGAGCGAATTCCTTGAAGCCATTACCGACGACAGCGAATGAGCCAGTAAGTAATAACAGGCTTGATTGTGTTGATGCAGCCAGTCCGCCGGACGTCGCAGGGGTTGCTCTTGGGCATCCCTTGTCGCCAAGGAAACCCAATCACCATCCGATGGTGGATGAGAAAAGTCATCCATCCTAACAACTACTCGAAAACACCAATTCTATGCTTTCATTATTCTTAACATTCTAATGTAGAGATAAAGGTATTTACTTGGGAAAGATTGAAAAATCTGATCATTAGGTATCCAATATATGCATGAAGTATGCTGGTTCAAATTATTTTTAAAAAATCAATTTTCTTGAGAATGAATATGGTTGTCCCCTTTCAAAAGTTAATTTTTTAATGTATCAATTTATACACAGTTCTTATAAATATATATGTAATGTTTGTATAAAGAAATATACATAAAATTGTTATTTATATAGTTAGGGCATCCAGTATTAAAATAAACACAGAAATATACATAAATAATTTACAGAGTAAGATAGATTTAAGCTCCTTTATTGTTATCTGGGTAAAAATATTTTTCTTGACAAATAATTATCGGAAATTAGGAAAATAAATAAAGCTTATTTTTATACCGTAATACAAAGGACTTAGAAAATGTATGCAAATTTTAACAAGAAGTATTATATTAGCAAAAAGGAATTAATTTTTTTTCATTTATGAGAATTTTAAAGAACAACAAGTATATTTTGAAATCTTACGAGGTTAATCTCACTAGAAAAATAGCATGCTATAAAGCAGTGATCCGCAACCCCGCGGATCGGTGCAGGTCCGTGGATCAAACGGTGCCGGGCCGCATAAAGAACATTAAACTATTGCCATTTTATTTAAAGTGGTGCATTTCTCTCGTATTTGCGTAACTTTCCACGGAAATCACTTTATATTCCACGTTAAATCATTTTTATTCATTTTTGGTGTAACTATATTTTATTCTGAAAGCATATTTAAATGTAACTAAATTAAAATTGTTTAACTAAAATAATCTAAAATATAAACAACCAACGTGTCCCACCCTCAGTGGGCCGCGGTAAAATTATCAAACGTTGACCGGTCCGCGATAAAAAAAGGTTGAGGAGCACTGCTATAAAGCACTTGAAATTATTTAATATCGAACTATTCTCCCTCACTCTGTATCTATATTTCTCAAAAGAGAAATTACATTACCATGCCACTTGTCTTGGACGCGATTTCAGGGGCAAAATTGATGCATGATCAGCGATCTCATAAGGCATGGGCCTACTAGGCCCGTGCCCAGGACCTCAGCCACAATGGAAGCATCGTCTTTCTCTCGACACAGCCTTAATAAGATCTTGATTCGAATAATTTCTACGGTCAAATGTTATTTCCGGTTGTATTCTCCAAAAAATTGGGAATTTAGACGATATGTCAACTGGCTATGTGTCATAACCGTCGACCATGTATAGACCTAGGTATACCACCATACACCCCCATTACTCATTCAGTCAAAAGGCGGCAATCGGTCGAGCTGATTTGTACGATTCTCATACGCATTTATTTGGTTGAGGTTATCGTTTGTACAAGTATTTGGCAGCGTATGTCTACTTTTATGGGTCATAGGAGGAGTCTACATTTGTGTAAGGGTTTTTGGTCTCCTTTTCCTGGGGGAGCTACTTTTGCGTAGGGGCCCAGGGCCTCAAGAAGTCCTAAGAATCCCTGTGCATGATCATCTGAGAACACGGCGGAGAGGCAGTGAATCGCGCAGTTGCATAATAGATCGCATTGACAGGTAGATTTCTTGAACACGATTTCGAGACCCGTTTGTCACAGCACGTGATGTTCAAACCCCCTGCCATCATTAAGGGGTGCATCTGTCAGCCGCCAAACCATCCGCTACAGGTTACTTTAGGGACGGCTACGAACCAGCCACCAAAGTTCCTTTAAACATTCAGCACAGGTATGCACACCTGATTTTGTCAACATTACTGTTAAAGGAGGAGTTACTATTGTTACTAAGGTCATTGAGTACTGTTTTCAAATGAAGCCAGGTTTTGCTTACGGAGAAGGACGATGGTAGGTGAGTGTGATGGCTTCTCAGAAATTGTCATCTGACTGTTCGTATCTTCTAGTAAAACACCATTTCTACTCCAGCCTTCACGGTTTGGTATAGCAATATGTTCGAACAGTGGGCATCCCTCATGCAAATAACCGGGAATTTAACATCAGATCAAACGCCACACCAGAGATTCTCCAACTTTTTGTTTCATAGACCCCTTGCCATGTTTTTAGGTTTGGGGTAAACTCCTGCTTACGTTTAATTAAATTTTAGCAAATGTATCAACTTAACTCCTTCCAGGTTCATTTTATTTTGGGATTATGGGTCAAAAAATGTCAATTTTTTTAGGCTTATTTTCATACATACATAGCTTTTTAAACATAATACATCTTTTTAAATCTACAGCTGAGAAGGGAAACAAAAACATTCCGAAACATAAAAAGCACATGTGAAATAATTCGGGAAAGACTGATTGCACAGTGGAAATACATGCCCGAGCTACACTCGGGGTGATCCAGGATGGTACATTTCGCCTGCTGATTCAGCTCGGGAAAACCGGAAGGGGGTTTAAAAATTCTGACAGCTGAAAAGAGGGTACTTACTTTGAAATATAAGATGTTTTAACCACAACAAAACATAAAACAGGTATTTTAAAATTTTTAACTGAACAGATGAATAACAGGAATGTCCTTTTAAAGCCAAAATTGCTCTGACATCCGTTTCTAAACTTTAAGATCTCCTTAATTGCCTATTACGATCAGTTCCTCTTGTAATATGACTTTTTCTATCAATGTGAACATATGAATTCCTTGCCTACTGTGTGGTAATTACCATAGTCAAATCATTCTCAAATCTAGTTTCAAAATCTGAATAATGAGCATTTAAATGTTGAACGTAGGTTAAAACGTCATTTTCCGCGCAGGTTGTCTGTTGCCAATTGAGAAATTGAGAAAATTCACGACATCCAATATTATATTTCTTTAGCTTAATTCTGGCAAAAAAAATTAAAATGATGGTCCTTGTTTTAATAAAATTTATGCTGTCATCTTGTAACTGCAAATTAACAAGCATTAATTATTATTTAATAAAATTTAATAAATAAATCTATTAAAAATAGGTAAAATATGGTTCTCATTTGATTAAATTTTCTTTTAAAATTAAAGTCACGATCTGGTTTAATGAAAATCCCTATCGTAGACCCCCATTTACACCTCATCATAGACGCCCAAATTATTTTTTCGCTGACGTGGACCCCTTGCAGGTCATCATTAACTCTTGGGAGTTGATCTAGACCACTTTGGGAGTCACTGCGCTACACAAATTGTCTAGACTGTGGTTCGGCTATTTGTACAGGCCAAGAGGAATGGTGAAACGAGGGTGCCAAGTCTCATGAAATTCAATGAACTCTCAAAAGCTTGAACGGAATTGACATCCTTCCCAGGTCGGCATCCTGGATCTCTCATTCATTGAACGTCTGGTGCATTAGGCACTGCAGGCGCTGCCATATAGGAACTGAAATCTGTAGTGGACTCTGCTTAAATATCTGAGGATCCCACAAACACCTCACTGACACCATGTTTTGTCATTTAGAGGTCTATGCAGCTGATCGTGGGGCCACATTAAATATTCTCTGAATGAAATATACTCTGAACAAAGAAATATATTCTATCGCATGTTTTTTTTTTGTTTCTTTTAATCATTTGCATATGAATTTTACCTCTATTGTTCCTGTTATTTCCACATGGCTACGCTCATTTCTTTATGATGTTGCATACATAGAGAAAGGGAGTGGGTGGTGAAAGAGGTATAGAGAGTTCATTACAATGGCTCACACAAGGGGGGGAGGTGTCCATGAGTCCACCCCATCTCCCTTGATTTTTTTAGATTAATTAAAATCCTATGTATACAGTATGTAAATTTTAATTAAGTCTTTGTCATTAATAATTTATTTTATTAATTAATGCTAGTTATTTATTCAATAATTTATTTTTTTACTGTTTTTTGTACCCGACAATCGACAAAATCAATGGAATATGTTTAGCCACGTATTGGGGTATTATACGAGAATGGTGGACTTTCGACCCTGGACCTCCCCCACCCCTTTGAAAAATTCCCGTGTGCGCCAATAGTTCATTATATAATTCTATATATACCTAGAGCTTTACTTATACAATACTCTTTTTATCTAATAATTTCAAAGCGTTAAATGTGTAATATATTGCCTTGTGTTAATGATTTTATATACAATTTAGGCCACTTTATTGATTTTATATAAATATCTCCTGAAAAACTCAAAAATTATTTAATATATATAAAAACACTTGACTAAAATAAACACAACCAGTCCATAGCATTGAGAGGAAAGTCGAGGGACCAATCTCAGATGCTGTCTTATATTGGCCAATTCCACATGTTCTTGTACGGATTTGGGGTGTATTGTATAAGAGAAAATATCGGGATTTTTTTGTTGAAAACCACTATAACCATTTAGTAGCTTGGATTACTTTTCATAGAAATGGAATATCAATTTCTATAGAATGACAAATGTTTTATTGTTCTCCATTTGAAAATAATTTCATCACGACAAATATCAAGTACAGCAGGATGTGATCCATTATAAGTCATTATAAGAAGTATTCAATGGTATAATTAATACTATAGGAAGCATCACTAATCAATCATGGTCCGTGAAGAAGAGATGTGATGAGTTTTTAAAGGCTTTATCTAAAAAAATGGGAATTAAACTCACCTGAACTGCTCCATAAATGGAACGAAACTTATAGATTGAGAAATATTCATGAACTGAACACGGGCTCAAACAGCTCAAACAAAACTCAAAGAAAAAACAGCTCAACAGAAACTGTTGCTATCAGAAAATGCAAACAAAATGACAGTTGTGTGGTTTGAGTAAAAAAATACTACCTCTATTTCTGACAATAGAAAAGGTTTGATTTTTTCATAGATGAATCACTTTCTCAATCAGGTTATGTTTCAGATTAATTTATATTAGAGATAACCTCACACAAAGAAAATTTCAAACTATAATCAAGCCCACAATTAAATACCCCTTTCTCCGTCAGTCATGTGGGCTCAAAATCCCGGGGGAAAATTTAAAAAGGGAATTAGAAAAAAACGAAGGTTGAAAAAAAAAATCATGTACAAATATTTGTACCAATACATTATTTAGTAAACAATGTTCTCTACCCCCATAAGAATCACGTGAAAAGAAATTTTTAAAAAAATGCAAATATAGGTTTGGTCACCTAATCACGCTGAATTTGTATGTAATGGATTGAATTCCTGTGTCGTCATAACCATCAGTGGCGTAACGTACCCCAACCCCCAATTGTGCGGGGGGGCAAAGCTCTAGGGGTTTAAGCATTGACCCCAGGTATTTTTAACAATTTATAAAATTTTAAAAGGCCCAACTTTGCAGGGGGTCCCCTTTTATTTCCGTTACGCCACTCATATAACCATATGATAAATACAATCATTTGTTTCCAACTAATCAGTTCATACGCTTCGTTGATGCCAACCTTTGCTCTTTACAGATTCTTTCTTTTAAAAATCACATATTTATCAACAATAATAACGTTGATAAGTTAGCAAAATATATTTAATTAAAAGTACGCGAATAAAATAAGATTTTCCTTTTTAACTTTAAAAGGTTTTTGATTAATTTTTTTCATTCCATTGGTGCATCTTTATCCAATTATGAAATTTGAAATTTGATTGAAATTTTTTACAAATATAGAATAACAAGTACAAGTTCGTATGTCAGTTTTGAATTAAGTCGCGAACACGTGATTGCTTTTATCATGCGACCTTCATGAATTGAGCTCAGTGAGAACTGAGAGTTTTCACAGACATAAAAAAAAACATGCTTTAATAAGAGGAACTGCTTGAAAGACTCACAAAAATACCCCGCGTCTCAACATTTTAATTTAATTGTTAGAAAATTTGCCTTTCTTTCCTAACATATAAAGCCCGGGGATCAAGGTAAAAAGCCCGTTAAATAATCCTTTAACGTTTATCAACTTACCTTTTTTCATTTTTCTTTATAAAATTTTTTCATTAGCTTTGAAAATTTTTTTAAAATATTTAACTGTACTGTATGGAATTTTTATTTTATTTTAACCCTTTTAAATGGTCAATTTTTTTTTAAAGGTTAAAAAAAAGCAAATTTTCATTGCATATTACTAATCTTAATGCTCAACAGAATAAGAAAATAGAAATTTTTTTCAATTTTCAAATTTTTAAAAAAATTTTTCATATTTTTTTTATTTTATGATTTTGAAACACAAAAACCTTCAAATGTTTACTTTTTTTAAGTACCCTCTACATGATAAGAAGAATGTTTCATATATCTTATATATATAAGGTATCCGACTACGTTCGGAACCAGATTTTTAAAAAGCGCATAAATGTTAAAATTTTATGTTTTTTTTACTTAGAAGAATACATTTTAAAAATTTAAGGAATTTTGACAAAAAATTATTTAAATATGATATTTTGGAAAAATTAACTTAGAAAACCTTTTTTTTAAAAAGTTTCCTTTTTTAAAAATACCTATTTTATTAAATTTTCCTTATATGCTCAGACCTCTGTCAGAGGCTCAAAATACGATTTTTTTAAAAAATTTAATTATTTTCATGTTACAACCATTTGAAATAATTATGCGTATTTTCTTAAAAATTTTTCCCCTTTTGTTTTCGTAAAACAAGGATAAACCGACTTTAAGTTATGCATTTCAAAAAAACTAGTTAGCCTCTGTACAGAGGTCTGGCTATAAACAGGCAAAAAATATTATTATTAGAAATTTTTTTAGAAAGGGGGGAATATTTTGAAAATGGGTATTTTATGTTTTTTTTTCAAAAATATTGTACTTAAAAAATTTTTATTGTAATATATTCATAAACAATTTTTATACATTTTCTAATCTAAGTGACACTAAATATCATAAATATTATCCATTTATACGCTTTTTTTAAAAAAAACACGGGTTCGAACGTAGTCGGGTACCTTAAACGTTACACGCACAATTTGAAACTTAATAATACAAAACCTTACATTCCCAAACAGGACAGAAATACATAGGGGGTGTTTTTGATTATTTTTCCATTTTTTTTCTACCAAGTCCAAAAACGCACATTG
>BMAV01005923.1:0-61764 GCA_019973955.1 Trichonephila inaurata madagascariensis
GATAGATCGTGATTGAAAATCTTCGATTGCACATAAGTTTTTACGTTGTGTAATGGAATTCCCTATGTCGTAGACAATGTTAACTTTTACCGCAGGTGTTATTTATTTGTTTTTTTTCTAGTAAAGGCAATGCTTATCTTGAGAACATTTCAAGAAAAAATATTAATCAAAAAACCAATAGAAGTTGTTGAGTATTATTCTAGATTTCCATCACAAGAAGTTTGGTTCTCATTTCAGTTTTTTCAATGCATTGTTATTCTTTTCTGATGAGGTCATATAAAAGTTTCAGACATTTTTTAAAATGCAATAAAATCATTCATGAGTTCTAGGGAAATTATGCAATTTTTTACATAATAAAAAAAGATATCTTGAGTCTCAGCTATTGTTATATCTGCGTAAGTAATTTTATAAAAAAAGTAATATAAAAAGAATTTTTTAAAGTTAATTACTACTTAGATCAACAAAGAAAAATTTTATTTTCGCTACTTTTTATTAAATAGTTACACAATTAATATAAATATGTATACAAATATAACAGAATCACAACAGTGAGTGGTAATTAATTTTTATTAATTATCATTAAAGTTTCGTATTGTCATCCAAAACAATCGTGTATATAAAATATTAGTTCAACTGAATGTTTTAAAACGTGAGAAAAAACCTTTTCAAGTTTTGACACAAGTCGCCAAAAATGATGCCAACGTGACTGTATTTGTAATTCTTTAAATAATTAGTTTCAGTCAATTTTTATTAATTATAATTAAATTTTTGTATTTTTACCCAAAACAATAGTGTATAGAAAATTTCAGTTCAACTGATTGCTTTAAAATGTGAGAAAAAAACCTTTTCAAGTTTTGACACAAGTCGCCAAAAATGATGCCAACGTAGCTGTATTAGTGATTCTTTAAATAATCAGTTTTAATCAATTAACTTTTATTAATTATAATTAAATTATTATATTGTCATCCAAAAGAATCTTGTACATAAGACTTCAGCTCAGTTGAGCGCTTTAAAATGTATTTTATTAACGATTGGAAATTCTACCAAGATAAATAAATAAATAAACAAATAAATATACAGAGAGTGTGAGTTAATAGTAGGAATTGAAAAAAAAAACATTCAAAAGAAATTTATAAATTCATAAATTCCTTTTGTATATTATTCTTAATTTTTCTGAACTAAGTTTAATATTCAGTAATATTATTAAAAATATTCAAATTTTTAAAGCAGCATAGCATTCATTTTGACACTATTTTTTGGAGTAATTTTGTTTGAAAAGTATTTGATACACCTTTGAATCGAATTCGAAAATAAAATTTATCTGCAATGCTTGTCAATATTCTATGTCTTTTTGAAAAACATTAAACTGTATTATCTTTTTTTACAGAGCAACAACGAATAAAAAATTAAAAGAAACCATTGCCTTGGAATTAAGCTTTGTGAATTCCAGTCTTCAGCTCTTAAAAGAGCAATTAGCAGATCTTAATAGCTCCGTGCAACTTTATCAAAATAACAGGTATTTCAACTTTTTTTTTCACTTTTGATAATCATAAAAGTAACTTTTCATTAGATTTATTTTAATTTTCCAATAGTTAATGGAAAACGCATACGTTGAAATGGAAACGCACACTTGCAAATTTGAATAATGGAATAGCTACTAAAAATGTTCATTTATGTTCATTGATTTTTAATCACGTATTCATTTACTTCATTAAGTTTCATTACGTATTTTTAAAATAACTTGGAGATATATTTTCTTAAGCCCATTAATAGTTCTCCTTAGTTTCATATCTGGTACTTATTTTTACTCTTGGTAGTTTACTTATCTCTAAGCCTTCATTTCACACATATTAAAGCAAATGGCAAATTTTCTTTTTATAATTCTTTTAATGTATTGAGAAACAATAAAAGTAAAATTAAATTCAATGAAAATCTACAAATTCTTAAAAATTTGTTTTATGTATATCATAGCTCTATTCCTACGATGCCAATGGTCCCTCTGGGTTTAAAAGAAACAAAAGAAATTGACTTTAAAGAACCATTTAAGGTATGTATTCTGAAAAATAGTTAAAATGTTATATGTAAATCGGTAACTTTTCTTTAACTCCTTAATTTTGGATTTTAAAGTGCTTCACCTTAAAGATTATTTTTTCAATAATATTCCTTATGTATATGTTTGTATATTGCAATAGGAAAATCTAAGATAAGTTGTTGAATTATTGGAACTTTATTTGTTTTGTAGGATTTCATCTTGGAGCATTATAGTGAAGATGACAGCAAATTCGACAGTGCAATTCAGCAACTGAACCAAATAAGACAGGTGAATACATTCAAACATTTTGAAAATTTTATTGCACCCATTATTTTAACTTGATGTTTATCATATGATTGAAATCTTCCTTTAAAAAAAATCAATGCAGAATAAGCTTATATTGATAATTTCACGTAACTTTTTTTTATATGTATCTGTATAACAGCAAATGTTATAAGTTGCATAATAGTTTATAAAAAATGTGTTTTATAAAAAGCATACTTTAATGTCGTATAAAATAAAGTTTTTAAGTAAGAATTATGTTACCGTAAAATCTGGAGTACAACGCGTTCTTTTGACACAAAAGAGGCCGGGTAGCCGAGTGGTCAAGGTATCGGATCATGGCTGGCTTGTCACGAGTTTGAGCCCAGTACCACTAAAGACCCGCCGTGTAGGGGAGCGATGCACGTTAAATCTATCGAGAGCTCAAACGTTCTCCCGTTGGTGTGGTAGTTAGGATAGGGGGTGCCAGCCCAGGTGTCGTCCACGTCACTTGATCATGGTTCAAAATTACGTGGTCTGTCGCCAAAAGTCCTCGTGTAGCTGAACAGTGCGACGTTAATATTCACTCACTCACTCACTTGACACAAAAAAATAAGATCGAAATTTATGGGTGCGTGCTATACGCTGGGTATAAAAATGATGCTTCAAAAATTTTAAAAAAAGGAGCATAAAAATCAGACTTCTGCATTGATTGAAATACTGTTTATTTAAAAGAAATGACACACCTAATGAACTTAAGAGGTTGTAGTTCTAAAAATATACTATTTTTTCAAAATCTTGGGATTATACCTCATATGCACACATATATTCTAGGTCTCTTCGTAAAAAAAGGGCGTGCGCGTTATTCTGCGAATATACCTAAAAATTAAGAAATGCAGCTTGAAAGTATAGGTTCGCGTAAAATACCGGTGCGCGTCATATGTTGGATTTTATGGTATTTGTAAAAAATTTTCAAATTCATTAATTCCCTAGACTATTTCCTTAACTTATGCAAAGAAATTAACATATATCGCACAATTCGTTGAGAGCATGCAATGTAAAATTTATTAAATCATGAAGTATGCTTGTCTCGTTTTAATTGTTCCTATAGCCTTAAGACTTTGCTTTTTTTATTCAAAATAAAAGTTATTACCAAGGTCTTAAAAATATTGAAGGACAAGTAAAAGACCTTCAATTTAGAATAATATGCAAATAATGCGGATATTGTCGACGGCGAAGTTTTATCTTGATCAAATAAATATTCACGTGCTGACGGGATTCCAGCTTTAACAGTAGAAAATTACATCGCTTTCTAAAGTTAAGTTGTGATTCAAAATACGATAGAGGATGAATTTCTCAACTTCACATTCAATATTCCCCCTGATCCACTAAACATTTGAGAAGATAAATCTGATAACACTTCAGACATTTCCACTTATCAAGTGTAATTTTATTCAAATTAAATTGATTCTCGAGCTGTAAAACTCATTTAGTGTGTTAATTTATTTTTCTGTCCCGTTTTCATAGAATATCTCAAACACTTTGATAAAATCAATATGTACCCGGAAGTTTCTTAAGTCGTCTTGCATCAATGGGTGCACATTTCGTAAAGCTGCATTGCTTGTGGTTGATTGTATTATATAATTTAAACAGAATATATTCTTGAAATAAAATGGAATAAGTCTCGTTAAGGCTGCTTTCGCCATATGTACGAGAGCGTGAACTTGACGCGGAGCACATTTTCGGATAGAAAAAATGCCTCAATTTTTATAAACATTTGTGATGTTCATGCATTTGTTTATAATATAGTGTTTTTAAAATTTCAAAATATTTCATAAGTAATTAGTTTTTTCCTTTTAATATGTGAAGGGATAGTTCATTTAGCATTACGGTATAGGAAACAAATTGCAAAACACATTTTATAAAAGAAAAATGTGTCAACTCGGATAAAAATGAGTAGTATGATAAAATAAGTGATTCTCGACAGGATAGTGTAGCCAGAATATAATATTAATGTTTGAGTACCTTTATATCTGAAAAAATATTCCGATTTCGGCCCCTATTCTTTAACATTAGCCGAAGATAGTCTAATGTATGGTTACAAGTAATACTTGCTATCAGAATAATAATTGAAATTTCTCGTATTTGCTTGGTTTGTTGAACGCTTCTACCTGCTTAGAATGCTGGCAACATCTATTAAACAAACCCAAAAAATCTATCAATCACGAACTGCAATCATATAATGAGTTCGACATCTAAGGTGGAATTTAATTCTCTCTTTTCAATCCGTGCCAACGTAAGGACTTTGAGTCCTCAGATTTCCCCAGTACCAATCGAAACTTAGATGGATTGATGTGAAGCGAACGGAACGCTCGACTCGACGGAGCCATTGTCATTCATCACCACTTGGCTACCGTGTCTGAAAATGACGAGTTTTTCAAAAATTTCACTGTATTTTAAATATAAAAAATCTGACCGTGCATTTTCCAAAATCGGGGAAAAAGGTGACTCTTTTTTAAAAAGGTATCCATTCTTTTCGGAACCGAGTTTTTTAAAAGGCATAAATGGATATTTTCGGTTTTAGTACCCTTTTAGATTAGAATACATGTATAAAATGGTTTTAAGGACATTATGACGAAAAATATTATTCATAAATACAATATTTTGGCAAAAAATTAACTTAGAATAACCTTTTTTTCACAAAACGTTCTTCTTTTATAAAAAATGCTTCTATAGTAATAATATTTCGCTTATATAAAGTAAATATTTCTCCAAAGAGCCTCAACTAGGATCTGTGAAAAATTCACGTTATTTTCAGTTACTAACAGTTGAAATAATTATCGGCGTTTTTTTTAAAATTTCTCCCCTCTGTTGTAGTAGGATATGGATAAATCCACTTCTAAGTCATATATTTCAAAAATTCTAGTTCAGCCTTTGTACAGAGGTGTGAGCTATGTACAGGAAAACATTATTATAATAGAAGCATTTTTTTATAAAAAAAGAATATTTTTAAAAAGGGTCATTCTATGTTTATTTTTTTTCAAAAATGTGTACTTAAATAATTTTTTTTTTATAATAATATTTCTTAAAAAAATTTTATATATGTTTTCTAATCTAAGTGACACTAAATATCATAAATGTTATCCATTTATACATTTTTGCAAAATCAGGTTCCGAACGTTGTCGGATACTTTAAGTAAAGTATTTAGTAGCGATAATGATGTGTTGTGGATTTGATTCTCGATTTTATAAAATGCTATTGCGTAAAATAAAATAGAAAATACTGCAGATTCCATCCAAGTTATCTTTTGCTGTGGTGCATAAACCAGCAAAATGAAGTATTTGTGTTTAAGCATTTCTTCACTTATTTAACGGGGGCTAAAATTAATAGATACTAGACAACTATTTCTTCTGCACAGCTCTGTTCAAAGTTAATTTAATAAAATTTAACGCGTGTTACATAACTGTAAGTATTGTTCAAAGCTTAAATGCTGTCAAATTTGAAGCTGAGCAAAATTATTCGAAAGCCAATAATTTATTTTGTGTTTCATCCTGCTCAGAATTTGAGGATCATCCTGTAGAATATTCTTGTATATATTGCGAAGTATTGAATCTGCCTCAGTCGCGGTCATGTCTCTGTAGAGGTCATGGCCATGGACTAGTGGTTGGCAAGTCTTGAATTCGAACACTCGTACCAATGAAGACTTGCTATGTTAAGTGTCTGATCCCCGTTAAATTTGTCTTGGCTCAAAGTCCTCACGTTGGCGTCGTGTGGAAGTTAAAAAGAATAAGATTCCAGCTTATTTTTTGTCCTCGGCACTTGACTATGGTTCAAAATTATGAGGTCTCTCACCAATAACTCTCCTCCTCCCCCAAATAACTCGTGGCCGCGGTAGCCGGGTATAGGTATCGGACCTGGCTTCCCTTTGTCAGGTTCACCCCAGTACCACAAAAGACCCGCTGTGTGGGGGCGCGATGTACGTTAAATCGTCGAAGTGAAATGTCCCCCCGTTGGTGTGGTGTGGTAGTTATTAGGGGAGGTGTAGGCTCAGGTGTCGTCCACGTCCTTTACCATGGTTCAAAAAACGTGGTCCTCGTCAAAAACCCTCGTGTAGCTGAACAGTGCGACGTTAATATTCAATCAATCAATCCACCAATAACTTTTTTGTGGTTTTTCAATTTAATAAACACTCTCCCCTGCTCATTCCTCTGGTATGGAACTGAGATTGGTTTTGTTTTGTTACTAGTGTCGAAAATTGTAATTGAATTTGGCTTTTTTTTTCGATGTCCAAATTAAAAAAATACTGTCTTAAAAAAAAAAAAAAATTAAAGTAGATTAAAAATTTTCTTTTTTTCTTTTTGAGTTATTTGGGGGTGGTTGGGGGGAATATTTATAATAGTTCAATTAAGCATTTAACAAATTACTTTGAACTCTTTTCATTCGATTTATCTTGAAAATTCAACAGACACTCAACATCTAATAGTTTTCTTTATTTTCAATCATAGAAAGCAGAATCTATAGTTCTCATTAATACCATTGAGTATTATTTAAAAAAAATGATTACAACATGATTTGGAATTTTCTTTTAAAATGTCGATTTTATGTATGCACAGGACTTTAAATGTTAATTTGTTCTTTTGGTTTATTGAGGCGATTCAATTATGTGCATATCTGTATTTAGATAAACATACTGGATAAAACTGAAGACTGAAATTTTCGTACTTAACCCCGTTGAATATGCTGACAAAGTTGATGTTAATTGCATATTTAAAATAATACAGAATTTCAATTAGCAGAATAAAAAAATACTAATGATAGTTAATACATACATATGATGTGTGTATCTTTAATACATTTGTACAATCACAAAAAGATGTCTAGAAATCTTAAAAATTGTTTAGTTATTTAGAAAAATAAATGACATAACTATAATAATTTATATTTATCTATATAAAATGACTATCATTTGAAATTTTTAACTTGTTCTTCATTTGTCATAAATGTTTTATGAAGCATTAAGACCGGTAGAATACTAATCAGTTTCCTAAAAAAATGTAATTTGAATTTTTGAAACATTTTATAGAAGTTTAAGAATTCCGTTCTCATAGATGATAAATGATCCTATGATTCTGTTTTTTCCTTTGTGTTACCCATAAATTAAAGCTACTTACAAATGCATTGATGTATAATTCAAACAGTTCCGAGCATTAACTACATACGTTACACTTTTTAAATGCCTTTGATCCAGTGAATCGCATCGTGGTTTGCTTAAAATATGTTTTTATTTTTACAGGCAATAAGAACACCATCTCGAGATGCATCAGGGGTTAAAATGCTTTTTCACTATTACAATCTTCTGTACTTCATTGACAAAAGGTTTTGCTTCTCATAGGAATTTAGGATTGCACTTCGAATGGTAAGACTAGTGACCGATTTTCAATTTCTATATTTGTGTAAAAATATAATTAACTTACTTATTTAATGATTTTAAGCTCAGTAATAGGAATAAATTAGATCAAAAAATTACTTTAAATGTACAGTTTTACAATTTGTTGCATTTTTTATGTCTTTTGAGGCGGAATTGTAGTAATAGTTTTCCTAAACAGCCTCAATGGACTAAATATTTAAGAAAGAGAGAAATACTGGTTGCTCCAATTTATATGATAAACATATTCCAAATTTCAATTAGGAATGGAAAATAACAGTATAAATTATTTGTATAGAACAATTTTCAATATACTCAATGCAACATATGCCTTCTAACCAAATAAACATAATTTTTAACAAAATAAATAAAAACCTTGCAGAACCGTATTTTGTGACTAGAGCTGTAGCATATGTTAAGATAATACCTGCCTGTGTTATTTTTTCCAATTAAATGGTTATTAAAATTTAAAACTTTTTAAAAAATGCTCAATTAATATAAAAACAAATATTACATCAATTCGTCTAATCTTGATTTTCCAATTAGCATTACATGATTTTTTTTTTCATAAAATAATGCTTATTGCACTAATATTCATTAGCACTCATAAATTTAACATTCAATAATTTTTTTATTGCTAAAATGAAATTATTTTTTGTGAATTTAAAATATTGGATATATTGTAATGATTTTAATACTAAACATGCATTTTTATTTTTGAAATAGGTTTGACAGTTTAACTGGATTACCAAGCATGCAAAAAAGCATTGCATTCGAAAAGGCATCTGTTTTGTTTAACATAGCAGCTTTATATACACAGATTGGAGCCAAACAGGTACTATTCTAATAAAAGTTTTTAAGCAGACATGTGTGTGTGTGTGAATTACCTTATTTTGATTTAAATTTTGAAACAAATTTGTTAGAAATATTAGCCAGATATGTTCAGTAAAATATATTCGGTTATTAGTAATACTTATTTAAAAAAAGAAATAAGATGATTAGGCTTTGAAATTTCTTATTTACTTAGCATTAATTAATTAAACAGATTCACATTTGCAAATCAGTGGTAAGCTTAAAACTGAAATCACTTATTAAGATACGTTATCATAAAACCGCATAATTTGAGTAGATATCATTGCACCTAAAAACTCAAGCCAACCTTGGATTGATAGTGGATACGATATATATATATATATATATGGGAAATATTTATGGAAAATATTTATTAAGTATTTAGTATATTATTACATGTGACCTTAATTAATAACTCAAACGGAAAATTGTATTTCTATAAATGAATTCGCAACTTCATGATAGCATTTAGAAAAAATTGCACTGTTTCGAATGTGCTTTCAGTTTAGTATTTCATGCATGAAAGACAACTTACAATTCTTTAAATGAGCATTTCATGGTATCAAACCTCAGAATGCTTTGACCATTATAAGATTTATCAATCAACGTCTTAAAAATAAAGTTATTTTACCTATTTCATTTTTTACCATAAAGGATGTATTTTTTATTACAAAGAATCATTAATATAATTTTGTTAATTTGATTTTTGGTTAATAAACATAGAACATTGTATAACCTCTATGTAAATTTCGTGCAGAAAATTAGGTGTAACTTTAAAATTCCTAGTAAATGTATCTTGAAATCAAATTTGATTTTCGTAAAATAGCGAATGTACATTTTAAAAGAAGTGATTCATCAACTCGATTCATTACCACGCTGGACATTAAACTCTGTAAAACTCTCCTTTTTTCGATTAAAATAAACAACCATCCAGCTTTGTGCTTCATTAAAAATAAATTGAATAATTGTACAAATCCAACTGTATTTTTATTTATAGGATAGAACAAAAAACGACGGATTAGATGCAGCTGTGGACAGTTTCCTCCGAGGGCTGGCGTTTTTCATTTCTTGAAACAGAATTTCAGCAATCCCCCCAGTACGGATTTATCTGCAGAAGTCTTAGACATGCTAACACATTTGATGTTGGTAAGTGTTGGCTTATTTCAAGCGCTTATTATATGTATAAATTTGTTTAGTAATCTGTTACTAAAGACTTAATGCGTTTTCATTGACAAAGTTGTTTTATACAGCCTTTAGAAATAATTTTATTAGACGTTTAAGAAACTGCCGATGAATTTCTATAGGCTTTGAGATATAGATCTCGCTCACAAAAGCATCAATCTACGATTGTCTTAGTTTGCCTGACTATTATAAATTCAATAGGATACGAGGGTAAGTTGGGGAAAGTTGACTGTTGACTGCAGTCAGAGTTGTGTAGGAAAGTCAAAACATAGAAAGAGACATTAAAGATAAGACATAACTCTTTATTTTTCCACATAAGTACAAAGTACATTCAGACATTTGTCATACCGCCTGATAAGCTTCAAAAAACCCTCCAGTAAAAACTCAGGGCTTTGCATACGGAAGAAGCGTTTACTTTTGGAAATTGGAACCAGAGTGCCACAGTACCTACGCGGTATTGTGACACCCTGATCGAAATTGAAAGAGGTGATTCGGAAAAAGCGGCCTGGGCTTCTCGGATTTGGCATTCTGTTCTTGGATGACAATGCGAGACCACATTCGGTGACGGCGATGCAAACCATATTGCAACTTTTGGTTGGGAGCGCCTACACCATCCACCAGTCCTGATCTTGCACCAAGGGATTTTCATCTGTTTCTGGCTTTGAAGAAGAATCTCGCCTGAAGGCGCTTCGAAAGCAGTGCTTAAGTCAAACAAGCCGTTAAATGCTTCTTCCGTATGCAAAGTCCTGAGTTTTTCATGGAGGGTTTTTTGAAGCTTATTAAGCGATATGGCAAATGTTACAATGTACTTGTTATTTATGTGGAAAAATAAAATTATATCTTATCTTTAATGTCTCATTCTGCATTTTGACTTCCACTTACAACCCTGACCACAATCGAAAGGGGAAACTTTTCCAACTCACCCTCGTAATATTTCTTTAAAAATGATCCTAACACATCTAAATAAAAAAAAAAAATACTTGTTACTTATAACTATTTTTTAAATAAAATTATTTGTGAATTAATATTTGCATTTATGTAACTTAACAGAGAACTGTTTTTGGGTTGGATGGACACAGCTTGGCCGCGGTAGCCAAGTGGTCATGGTCACGAATTCGTGAGCTCGAGTCCCAGAGCCACTGAACCCATTGTGTTGAGAGGCTGATACCCGTTAAATATATCTAGTGTCAATGTCCTTACATTGGCGTGATGGGGAAGCTTAAGGAGTGGGGTGTCAACTCGGGTGTCGTCCTCGTCACTTGACGGAGGCTGGAAGTTGTGAGGTCCATCGTCAGTAGCCCTCGTGTTGTTTTACCGTGTGATGCTAATACAAAATCAAATTAAATGGATAGGTATAATAAATGAAATAAACTAAATAAAATATATACTGCGAAAATTCGTTAATTATCTTTAACAGTATTTTCATGGTAAAAAACTCCTCATGGACTTAAATTTGTTACTTAAGGATAGGATTTATGATCAGAGATAATGAAGGATCACTCCGTCCCATTAAGAGTAAAATCTTAAGCAAACACTGACTATCGGTGTCACCCCGTGTCGTAGGCTTACAGTTGTAGCAATTGTTTGCATGATATACTTCGTTACCAATAAATTGATGAGTATTTGAAGTTGCTAATTTTCGTAGCAAAGGTATTTCAGTTTATAAATGGACAAAAATAATTAGCATTACATTTGAATTGAATTATTTTAAATTATATTTATTACTAATGAGATCAATTCAAAATCGATGGATCAGGTACAAATAATACATTTCTTTAAAAAAAAACTACACAAGAGTTTTAAAATTATTATAACGATCTTCACACATATATTTTCCTTATTGTTTTTAGGGACAAGCAAGAGAGTGCTTATTTGAAAAACTTGTTTCTGATTCAGAGAAACAGAGCCTGCATCAGTGCTTAGATATAGCTCAAGAAGCAGCCCAGGTAAAAGTCGAAGAAAATTCTCCTTCCATTAACAAAACTTTTGATTGAAAAATATTCATAAATAGAGTAATTATAAAGACGCAAAAATATTTCCTAATTCATTCTATATTTTTAAAGTTGAGCATTAAAATATTTTTTTAAAAATTGTATAGGTTGCCGAAGTATACAAGCAACTTCATAAGTTACAAAGTTCGACAGTGATAAAAGATTGTGTTCCAAGTTCTTGGGGTGGATTAATGCACGTGAAAATGGAATATTACACCTCCCTCTCCCATTATTATGTCGCCCTTGGTTTAATCACACTTAAAGGTAAAAATATTTCAAAGTATTTTGTGAAATAATTATAATCTAAAATATAAGTCTGACCACTCTTGGTTTTTTTATCGAAACGAATCTAACATTAAAAGGCTTTTCAAGCGTACCTTTGAAAAATTTATCTACAAGTTAGTTTCACTGTGTATAGTAAAATTTATATAAACGTTATTGATATTGTATTTTAAAATTTAAAAAAATGTAATTTTTTAGAGTATAAAGGACGTATTAAGTCTATTTTCCTTTTATTAGTTAAATTTCAAAGATTTTTGTTGTTGTTGTTTCCAATTAAGTACTATGATGTATAGTCTCCAATCTGGACAAAAGTATTTCTTTATTGTAACAAGGATATCATTTTTTATATTATATGCACAGTGGCACACACAAGGGGTCCGGTCACCCCACCCCCAAAGCCCTTGATTTTTTTTCCGATTGATTATAATTCTAAGTATATAGTACGTAAAATGTAATTAAGTATTTGTTATTAATGATTAATTTTATTAATTAATGCTAATTATTTATACAATAATTCGTTTTTTATTGTTTTTTTGTTCCCGAAAAAATCGACAAAATTAAAAGGAGCATGATACAAGAATGGTGGACTTTCGACCCTGGACCCCCCTCGAAAAATTCCTGTGTGCGCTACTGTATATGCATTATTACCATCTTATTTCAAGAGACGTAATGGGGGCTGCGGTAGCCCAGTGGTTAAGGTATCGGACCATGGCAGGCATGTCATGAGTTCGAGCCCCGTACCACTAAAGACCCGCCGTGTAGGGCAGCGATGCACGTTAAATCTGTCGAGAGCTGAAACGTCCTCCCGTTGGTGTGGTGTGGTAGTTAGGAGAGGGGTGCCAGCTCAGGGTGTCGTCCACGTCACTGACCATGGTTCAAAATTACGTGGTCCGTCGCCAAAAGCCCTCGTGTAGCTGAACAGTGCGACGTTAATATTCACTCACTCACTCACTCAAGAGACGTAATTTTGAGCGTTATAATTTAAAAATTGACATTTCTATACATTAAATATATAGATCATACAAATTCCTGCAAATACTAGGGTTGGGGCATAAGTCATGGCAACTATTTTTTGCCTTGTATATATGTGAATGGATCACAAACGTATATGTGTCGTGTGGAAGTTCTGCAAGCATAGTGTGTATACAAAAGAACAGATGGCTCTGTGATAGCTGGTAGTAGCGCAGCGAGGGCTGTGAAATCAGTCAGTTGGTGAGTGTCGTGTGATGGAAGTAAACCCATGGTGAGCAGCGTTCTTACATCGAAATAGCCGTTCCCCGAGGGAAGCATGCGATGGAATAGCAGAGTGAATTAGTGGAAGCCCTTGAAAATAATGCCTTACCATACCGTACAGTAGCACGGTGGGTGTACTGTATACTGTGGTTTCATTCTTTTGCACCGTGAAGACCATGTTGCCCTGTATATACTACCGTAATAAATTAGTGTGTTACGATATTTCACTGCTATTCATTGTCCATACATGTAGTTAACACCTTGTCCTTTCGTCTGTATATGTCACAATTTCCGACCTGTCTGGTATCTTCAAGAAAAAAAACAGTTGCCATGACTTTTGCCCCAACCCTTGTATAATATTCTAATATACAAGAAGATAATTCTACAATATTTTAATAATATGATACATATAAGAGAGTGTAGAAATAAGTTTTTAAAAAATTAAAATCTTCGGTACTTACGTATTATGCGTTGACCGATTTCGCCAAACGAAAAGACGTCGGCAATTGTAAAAAATATCGCCAAATGCTGTCATCGTTCTCATTACTGTGTTCGAACAAGCGCTGAAACGATTTCCACTATTGGTTGTGAATCACGGCATTTGGCGAAGTCTTTTGATTTGATTAAATTTGTAGACGGAATAATATGTAAGTGCCTAATCTTCTAATATATAAGGAATTTTATATTAATAATATTCGAATTATTATCTAATATTTTAATTTATTCTTTTTGTCAAATACTTTAAAAATACAAAATTGTGCTGTAAATTTTATATCTTGAAAAGATTTCTTATCCGACTGAAATATTAAAATAATCATATCTTTATTTTCGTCCAGATGAGCTGAATTCTACAGGAAAAGAGAAACTTGAGCACTTGTATGTGGATGTAAAATCGAATGAAAAGAGAGAAATAAAATCTGTGCCACAAAATGCTAATGAAAGACTGAGATTAGGTTTGTTGATAATTTCTTAGCTGTGTTTCCAAAAGTTTATATATATAATTTCTGATTTTTAACAATTTTCTGTATTTTACTTACTTAATCTTTTTTTTTATTTATTAATTTCTTAAACAATTTTATATCTAAATAATTTTATAAATTATATCACTGTAGCATTAATTATCATTTTATTCAGATAAAAACTTTTTACTTTCGGATATTTTTCTGAAATTTCTTTCTTGTAAAATGTTTTAAAAAGGATTTTTTTCAAAATTTTAAAATGAAAAATGATTATTAAAACGATTTAGATCTTTCTGGATGTTAGAAAAGTTTCATCCCCAAATCAAAATGTTTCATGACAAATACAGTGCATTTTCAATACTTAAAAAAACACAAAATTTTTACATTTGAATTTTTTTCACGGATTTTTGCAAAATTACTTGATATTTTATCAGAAATTTGATTTCGCATCTAACAGAAATGTAAAGGAAAAACAAAAAAATGTTTAAATGCTTCAAAATGTATGAAATTCTTTAAAGTAATGTTATAGCTTATTTATAAGATTGCTTATTTTGCTCACCTATATATTTAGCTTTTAAGTTTTTTGTCTTAGTCAGAATTTTTATGTCTTGATAAATTTTTTAAATACCGTAAAATCTGGTGTTTAACACGCACCCATTCTTTAAAGCTGCAATTTTTAATTTTAAGATACATTCGCCGTACAACGCGCACCCTCTTTTTTACGAAGAAACTTGAAGTGCATGTATGCAATTCTCGTATGTTTTAAAGTAATTTATTCGAGGTATTATTGCAGGCTTTTGAAAAAATAATATACTTCTAGAAATGCAACACTTTAAGTTCATAAGAAATGTAATTTCTTTTTTAAAAAAAAAACATTATTTTGATGCGTGTAGAAGTCTAATTTTTTTTTTCTATGCTCATCTTTTTTTCATTTTTCAAGCTCTCACTTTTATACCCGGCGTATAACCCGCGCACCAGTAAATTTCGATCTTATTTTTTGTTTTAAAAGTGTGCGTTATACGCCGGATTTTACGGTACTTCTATTTCATCACTTTCCGCCAAATTTTTCGCTATGGGTGAAAAGACGCCAATCTGGTAAACCTGGTACATCTTCTAGGGTTAACATTATCTTATTTTTAAAGTTCATGCTGGGAAGCAAACTTTCCGTGTAAAACTCAATTTTCCCATAAGCAGTGTATCCCTGCAGGGACAACAACTAAACAGTGTGTTTTACTATTGTTTTTCAATTTTTCGAAATCTTTAATTTATCATGAATGAAAAATTATTTTAAGTCGCAACATAGTTTTGTGAACATATTTACATGAAAAATTGGAATTTAGTAGCTTTTATGCTTAAGGCTGTCTTTCGGTTAATGTTAAGAATAGGGCCCGAATTTGGAACATTTTTTCAGATATAAAAGAAATGAAACATTAATTTGATATTCTGGCTTCACTATCTTTTAGAGAACATAATTTTTTCATCATACTTCCCGTTTTTACCGAGGCCGCGGTAGCCGAGTGGTATAGGTATCGGACTGTGGCTTGCCTTGTCACGAGTTCGAGCCCAGTACCATAAAGACCCGCCGTGTGGAAGGCGATCACGTTAAATCTGTCGAGAGCTGAAACTCCTCCCGTTGGTGTGGTGTGGGAGAAGGGTGCCAGCTCGGGTGTCGTCACGTCCTTGACCATGGTTCCAAAATTCGTGGTCCGTCAAAAAGCCCTTGTAGCTGAACAGTGCGACGTTAATATTCAATCAATCAAAAACCCGTTTTTAACCGAGTTTATTAATTTTTTCTGGCATAAAATGTGTTTCGCGTTTTTTCTCCTATACCGTAATATTAAATGGGCTATACTTTCACCTATTATAACAAAAAAGAGAGTATTCGACGAATATTTTGGCATTTTTAAAAACACTATATTTTTAACAGAGGTATGAGTTATAATATTGCAAATTTCCATAGAAATTGAGGCTTTTTTTTCTGTCTGAAAATGTGCTTCGCGTTTAGTTCAATCTCTCGTACTTTTCCGAAGACAGCCTTAACGAAAATATATAAAAATCATAGAAGAAAATTCTGTAAAAATTAGTTCAAAATATTCAGCATTCATTTCAAATCGATGCACACATCTTTGTTCTAAAATGCTATCTTTAATGTTTTATCTGCGTTAAAGTTCAATATAAATTGAGACATTTCAAATCTTCATTATCAACAGGTCGTGCTCATTTGCATCAAAGTATCGCAACTCATGAAGAAGCACTACGGACGTACAGAATGTGTCGCCAACTTCAACTCATTGACAGCCTCCATGACCTCCTGCAGAAAGCCAATGAAAAAGCGATGAATCTTCTGTCTAAAGTCATTGAAGATGTGGATCAGTTTCAAGAGATGTTTGAGCCTTTGCCCATTCGAGGTACTAGCATTAACTGTTACTTTAAAACTGTATTCTTGCTTTATTATTTTTAAGTATTTGTGTTATAATGCCCGTATTTTTTTTCAACAGCATCTACAAAGTTTCAGCTAAAGTTAACAGATCCAGACTTTAGCCAGTACAGAGCCATAGACTTATTCAAAGCTCTAGTAAGAATATTTTTTTAAAAAGTTATTATTCAAAAATCAATAAGTGGGATAGTAAATATGTGTATCTTTTAGTTTTTAAAACTTGATTAAATTTTAATCTTTTTTCCTCCCTTCCCTGCAATACTTCGTTACTAGCTCATTTAGATATATACTGTTTGTGTAATGTGCCTCTTAAATATTTAATATTGCTTATGAGTTCGAAATAGATATAATTAAATATTTCAAAAAATAGGATAGTTTGTTTATTAAGGATTCTAAAGAAAACATATTAAGAAATAGTTTTTAAATCAAGAAAAATCGGAATATTTTATTTCATTTAACTGTTACTTTGAAAAATTGTGAGTGTCTACATATGTAAGAAATCCAGTAGAAGTTCACGCAGAATGAAGCCTTTTGTCCTATTCATTAAAAATTTCAAATACTCCTTTTACTCTTTTTTAAAGAGTTTTTTTTAAAAAGAGTGATTTTATATGAATTAATTGTTAACTATACTCGCGTTTTTATAACTCAATTATAGTTTTCGTAATGATATTTATATAATGATTAAAAATTAATTTAAATTTATGTACTAGTTTGTGTTTAATGATATCAAAATAATGTTTTTCTCTGTATAAAAATAAAGAAGCCACATAATATTATTTAATCTTTCCTTTCATACGTAATATTTTACGATGTTTCCCCAAGATTTAAGAAAAATTTTCCAGAGGCACAACTTTTATGAAAGGATTGTGGAGAGGGAACTCAGTCTTTTAAAATAAACCTAACTTAGTTGACTACTTGATAATCAATAACTTTTGACAGTGCATGAAATGAATTTGGCTATTATTTACATTTTTGCAGGGTCCCTTGAAGTTTTTTTCTGCAAAGCGTCACTGGACTGCAGCTCGTATCGTGGAACTCAAGAAAGCCTCGGATGACGCTAGTTTCGGTTTCAGTGTCAAAGAAGATTCTCCTGTTGTTGTCACGAGAGTGGAAATCGGTGGAATAGCCGAGGTAAGAAATCACAAATATTTTCTCGAGGATAAATGCATCAAGAAAATTAATTTCTTTGATAAAAATCTATAACTTAAAATTTATATCTATGGGTAGTTCATAACAACTTAAGATGTACAAATTTAACTAATAAGTTAATTAAAATGTGTTTATATTTCGGTGATGATTTTTTAAAAAAACAGCAGAATTGAAATGGAAATCTAATCGATTTGCGGAATATTATATTTAATAAACCCCACATCTTCAGTGTTTTTTAAATAAATTTTATGAGAAGCTTTAAAAATGTTGAATTTTAAAAATGGAGGAATGTTTTTATTTATTTCTTTAAGCAATTTTTTTTGTGGTCACGGTAGCTGAATGTTTATGGTCTTAACCTCTTGGCTGGCGCTGTCAAGTCTTGGGTTCGAGTCCTAGGGCCGCTGAAGACCCAACGGGGTGACAGAAGGTTCGAGGTTCGAAGTCCACCCATTGGCGTCATGTGGAAGTTTGGAGAAGGGGCTTCCAACTAAGGTGTTGTCCTTCTCATTTGACTGAGGCTCAAAATTATGAGGTCCGTCACCCTATCCCTAGTATACCTTCAAAGTGCGATGTTAATAAAAATCAAATCAAAATAAAATTCGGGGTTCATGCCAACTAGTATCGAATCATTGTTGAGAGAAATCCTCGTCCCTCAAGGTTTTGATGTACAATTTTATATTAAGAAAATCTTTATATATATAATTCTTCTGTGCGTGTGTATATGACTGAACTCCTCCAAAACGATTTTTGTGTGGGTTCAAGTGGATTCGAGAATGGTTTAGATTCACAATTCGGTCCGATATAGCAATTAGTTAAAAAAGATATTAATTAGAAACTTTAAAACGCATAATTGTTTTATCCCTGTGTGTAGTTTATTCCGCTAATGTGCGGGAAGAAAAAAAAAGAAATAAGAAGAAAATTTTGTTTTTCGCACGCCCAATTATATGTTGCGTGTCCGAGGGTTGGCAAACCATCGCCTTTGTTTGCTTATACCCCTCAAGGATTAACCAAAAATATTGTTCATTAATTGACATTAAGATAAATTTATTTATTGTGCATTAAAATATTATATAAAATCGCTCGAGTTTTATCTTTTTTTATCACATTTAATTAAAACAAATTTAAGTTCCTATTCAGAATAGCTTCTACTGTTTTCAACTTAGTTCATAGTATACACTTACTCACACGAAATCGATAGGTCGAATTGCGGTAACTGTGCATGTGATGACGTCAGGTATTGTAATAACTTTCTTTTATAAAAATTTTCATCAAAGCGGTATCAAGTATATCAATTTTCATCAACTTATTCAAAAAAGTTTGAAATTTTCGGATTTAAGTCGTGTGTACTGGACAACGTCTATCGGGCCGTTAGTACTTAGTATATTTACAATAACTTGACTATAGCATTTCATGCAGACACCTATTAATTTTACATGTTTTTAATGCATTAAATCAGTTTTTGAGACAAACTGATTATAAAATGGAGCCTTGTTTTTGTTATGGAAACGAAATATAAAAGTACCAATAAAAACATCAAAGAAAAATCGAAGCACGTAATTCGTTTTGATACAGTTTCCTTCTTTTCTTTCCAATTAGGCTTGTGGCTTGAAAGAGGGAGATTATATTACAGCTGTCAATGATCAAGATACCAAGTGGACCTCTCATGCAGAAATGGCAGAACTGATCAAAGCTGCAGGGAATTCAATATCGCTCAAAGTTGTCACGCCCATGAACTGGAAGTACCTACACTCGAGAGGAGCCGCCGGAATGTCCATGTGTTCGAAATCTACATCTTCGAGCAGCTCTGGTTTCAGTTCATCATCAAGTCGAAATCCCAGTCCGGTAGGTTTACCTTTTTACTCTTAATTGAAAATATCCTTTATTTTTACTTTTAAAAAAATTTTAAACAAAATAACACCCCTAAAAACTTTTGTTTTTTTTTTTTTTATAAAGAACGGCGTTAAAAGGTCCTGGGGAACCTCAATTTGGGGAGAATAACTTCTCCCCCTCGTTTTCCGAATATGCTTCTCAAACTTCCATGTTTGGACCAAAATTTTTTACAAATTTTCATAACCCCTCCAAACCCAAAAATTTTTGAACAATCACTTAAATTTTTGGGCGCTAAACCAAACTGGTTTAATTTAAGGTGCCACCGCGGTTAAAAATTCCCCAAAATAAATTGCCCCGGTGATATATTATTCTTTCCGAAGTTCGACCCTTTTGTGTACTGCTGTCCAGAAATTTTTCCCCCAAGGCTTTGGAGGGAAATAAAATAGATTGACAGAGTTTGCGAAGGTTTATAATTTCATGGATTTGCTTTTTTTTTATATTTTCCCTTTTTTCCCCCCCCCCCCCAATACATCACAAACTCGCTTGGTGGAAAACGGTGGCAGTGGGAAGCGATTGCGTAACTTTTCCCGGAAATTAAAAGGGGTTTTTATAAAACCCTACAAATTATCCAGATAAAAAATTTTAATTTTTGATATATTTTTTTTATGACAATCCCATGGGGTCCCGGTAATTATTTAAAATTGTTTTTAAATTGGGATGTTAAATTAATTTTAAAATACATTTGAAAAACTGAAAATTTATAAAATATTATATCATGTAAATGTGTATTTAATTTTTTTTTTATGTCAGAAAGTATTTTGTTTGTTTCTTTCCATAAATTTAATTTTCTTAAAAATCTTTTTCTTTCGAATTTTCAATATCTCCGCCCCCCGGGGGGGGCCCCCCCCCCGGTTGAGAAAAGCTGGCTTTTTAGGGAAATTTAAAAACAGCTTATTCAAATGTTGTCATCATATCCCTAATTATTTTCTTTCATTTTTTTGATTACTAAAAATTGCAGTAGTAGTAAAGTAGTCATGGTCATGAACTCGTGTTCGGTGAGTCGTGAGCTCGAATCCCCGACCACTGAAGACCGATGTATAGGGCACAAAACTTTCTGTTGGGGGGTCAAGTCCCCCTATATTTGGTGAAAGGGAAGTCTGAAGAGTCGGGTGCCAGCTTTAGTGTGGTCCTCATGACCTGAAAGATGTTTAACATTATAAAGTCCATCACTCGTGTGTGAATGCGAGAATGTGTGGTTCCTGTGGTAAAAGTTATATTGTTAATCAAAATCTCAAACAAAAAATTATTACCACAATATAGTTGGCAAGCTATCAATTTTTACTTCTTTGCCCAATTTCGTTAAGAAGAAATCAAAAACTTATTTTGTTGCTAAATTTTTAAATTTTACTGTTTTCTCCGTTTTTATACTCATGAGTTCCCCTTGGTCTTTTTACTGTCCTTATATTTCCTCTCTTTCCTTCCAATTCTCAATAATTGTTGCAACATGTGTCCATTGTTGCCACATACCCATACTATTAAATAAATTTACCCCTATTATATTCACTATCTTAACCGATCATTTCTATGATAATTACAATTACAATTATTGGAATCCTAAAAGCCGATATTAAATATCAATATCTTTTAATCTACATTAAAGTTTATATATAGTACTACTCAGTGGTGCACACAAGGGGGGCCTGGGGTCGGACCCCCAAAGCCCTTGATTTTTTTCCCCGATTGATTATTATTATAAGTATATAGTACGTAAATTTTTAATTAAGTATTTGTTATTAATGATTAATTTTATTAATTAATGCTAATTATTTATTCAATAATTAGTTTTTTACTGTGTTTTGTTTCCAAAAATCGACAAAATCAAAAGGAGCATGATACAAGAATAGTGAACTTTTGACCCAGGAACCCCCCCTACCTTGAAAAATTCCTGTGTGCGCTACTGGTACTACTAAATATATATAGTACATTCAGTCTGATAGAAATAATCATGTTTTTTAAAATATACATGTTTTCCTCTACTCGCAGGTTGGAAGTGTAAATGGAAAAGAGGGCGAGAAACGAAATAGTTGGAACCCTTTTCGAAGGAGGAATTCTAAAGATCCACTCGAATCCAGCTACATAACGAATGTTCTGTACAGATAAAATTCGCCTTGACACATTTCATTTATGAATACTCATTTCATTGTTGTGGACAAAGATTTTCATTCAATTCAATGCCATATTTTCATTTCATTTCGACGGTCTTCCTTTCATGATGCTGAATTTGGTGGATAAAAGAGTTTTTATTTTATTTGCTTTCAAAAAAAGTAGTTCCACAACAAAAAAGTAGTTCTTTTCATTTTTTAAAATTTTAGTTATTGTTCGAACGCTTTAAGAATTGGAATTCTCTTTGTAGAAATTTTTATAAAAAACAAACGATTTTTATTTACAAAAATGTACCTTTTAGTAGAATGGTTAGAAGCAAAATTTTAGATCCTGTATGTTATTATATATCTTAAAATATGACAGGAAAATAGATTTTTGTGTCAATATCTTAAAGGAACATATTCTTCATAATGTAATTTCTGTTTTAGTGTATATGTCAAGGGATTATTTGAAACAGTGCAGTGCACTTTAAATCCATATAAAATATTTTAAGAAAATGATGCAGAACATCGTCTGCTAATTTTTTGAAGTTTATAATTTAAATTAAGAATATCTCAAAATAAAAAATATTGAATATCTCACTACGTAAGGTGAAATATTTGACTCTAGATTAGGAATTAAGTTTTTTTATGTTTACAAATTTATCAAAAATAGGTTTTTCGAATCTAATTTACGATTGTATATCATTTTAAAATCAATGTTTCTTTACATTTAGGCTTAATAAGAGTTCTATTTATTGATAAAATGGACTGTTGCACCAAATAATATGGTTATTTTGTAATATATCTTTATACTTGGTTAATTAACATACCTCTGAATATAGGAGAATAATTTTTTTATTTATTTTTTTTATTCCATTTTTTCTTCTTTTTTTTTCATTGAAGGGAAATAATTCCCTCACTAGACCTGATTCTCTTCAAGTCTATCTGAGGTTGCAGGTAGTACTAACAAAGGTTGTCAAACACTTCAGGAACTGAAGTGAAGAGAAACTTTTCTCAATGACCAGCCTTTATTTTGCATAAATTTCATGTTAATACATTTTCTTGTTCCCTTTTTTTCTATCTGTCACTAATTTTTAAAATAATGCTTTGATTGTTAACTTTTGGCTTATTAATACGGAACTAACAGCATGCTTAGTACTGAAATTTTATTCTATAAATTATTTAGAGGACCTTATTAATTTTGAAAATTTCTGAATTGTCTTGTTACTATATAATACAATATTAAGTAATTTCAAGTTAAAAGATCTTCTTTTATTTCAAAGAGACTATAGAACATTTTAAACAACTTCGCATTCATTATTGCATTTGTATATAACACACGCTTTTTCTGTGTCATTATTTGTATATTTCCATTTCTTGTGCATAAGGAAGACACTCACTATCTAGTCTCTTTTGTTTTATATATGTACATATTCACGTTAAATAAAGATTGTGATTTCAAATTTTGTGTCTCATTTTTTATATTTATTAACAGTTTAAAGCACGCCGAGATCATCTTGAAAGCCATATTAGTGGGAATTTTATATTAAGAGGATGTATAACTGAAACTAAATAAATTGTGAAATAAAATATTCTGATATATTAATAAAATTAAGTTGATATCTTTTTGCTTTGATTCAGAAAGTAGCATAACATTTTCTTACCTACGTATTAAGTTATTTAGATTATTTTTCTTTAACAAAATAAATGGGCAATTGAAAATCATTGTTATTTAACTTCCCATGTGCTCTTCTCCTCATAACGTCCCTCCAGGGCCGGCTCCAGCAGTTTTGCCGCCCCGGACAAAAATGCCGCCCCTATCTCCAATGCCGCCTTTCTCTCTCTCTCTCTCTCTCTCTCTCTCTCTCTATATATATATATATATATATATATTATTTTAAGCTTTAAAACATTCAAGATAATTCGAAATTAAGTACATAATTACTTGTTATTATATCAAACGAGTGAAATGCAAGAGAAAGAATCGTCAATTTCAGCAGGCCAATTTCTTCGAAAAATAGTCTACTGATGGTGGGGATCACAAGCGTTTGTTTTAACTTATAGTAACAACACTCAGGACAAAAATAAATATCTCCTGTAGCTCTCTATCTGTCAGAACCTCTTATTACCTTGTCTTGTTTTGGATAGCTCTCACCAGACATCGTAAGGGTGAAAGGAATGTCCTTTGTGATCTCACTCCGGGATGAGGAGAAATTTACAAGTGAAAGATAAACATGTTAAATTTCATGCTTTAATATATACTCCCACCTCAACCCCTTCAAGTTTAAACACAAAAGAAAACTGCCATTAAATATTCAAAGTACAAAATAAAAAAATAATAATAAGATACGTTAAATGCAATACCAAATTCACACCCAATAATATATCAAATTCTTTGAAACAAAAATATATATTTCAAATTCGATCCAAATGCCACCCTTAAAATTTGCCGCCCCGGGCAGGGGTCCGGATTGTCCGGCCCTAGAGCCGCCCCTGGTCCTTCCTTTTCAAGTAGCGCTTAGTTGTCGCGGTGGCCGAGTAGTCATAGTCAAGGCCGGCGTTATTTCTGTCGATTCATGAATTCAACCCTTGGTGCCACAAAAGACCCGCCATGTTGAGAGGCTGACGTATGATGAATTTTTTAAGGCTCAAAGTCCACGAATGTCAATGCAACACTGTTCTTCCACTTCAAAATGTGGTAGCTTAGTGGTAGAAGTCGCGAGTTCAAGCCTTGTTCCGCTGAAGACCCTCTGTGTCCGTTGAAGACCGCACATTAAATCTGTTAAGGCTCAAACGTCCTCCCGTTGGTGTGGTGTGAAAGTTATGAGAGGGAGGTGCCAGCTCAGGTATCGTCTGTCACTTGGCCAGCGTTCAAAATTACGAGGTCCGTCGCCCAAAACCCTCGTGCAGCTTTATAGTGCGACGTTAATATAACCCTCACAATCCACTTCAAAATGTGGCCACAGTAGCCTAGTTATCATTATCGGGATTTTGTGGCCTGTGCTGACGAGTCGCGGGTTCGAATCCTAGTGCCATTAAAAACCCGCCGTATAGATTATCTGATGTATGGTAAAAAGATGCTCAAAATCTTTATGTTGGCATAATGTGGAAATTTTAAAAATGGGTGACAGCTGACATATTTACCAAAGTTTCTCGAAATTGCGAGGTTAATCGCCATTACTACTTATGTTGTTTTGAAATGTAACTTTAATAAACAACAAATCAAATGGGGTTATAAATGTGATATTCAATTCCATCAAATATTTTTCTGAGAAAAACGAATTACATGTAAATCATTGAGCAAAGTACGAATTAACAAATATCATCTATGGCTTACAAGGAGAGTGCAATTACTCTACAACCAATATATAGCAATGCTCAATTTCAATAGCCGAAACCAGCTACCCCATTGATCCTTACCTTAATGAAGCCACTCCTCCTCCAACAAGCCAAGCTAACAACACCTGCAATATCGCAGTTTCAAGATAGGGAGCGGAGGATCGATCCAGTCTCCTGTGAAGTTCAACTTACTTCAAGGAGAGTGCAAGGTCTAGGGGGTCAAGGATTTAGTTCAAATTTTGTAGGATGATAGATTTAGTTTTCCTGTTGATGAAAATATATGGTTATAGGGGCCACCACTCAATAATTTTTTAGATATTTGCAATTCATTCGCTAAATTCAGTTCTGCAGCAAACGATTACACGTGATGGGTAATACTGCTCTAATTCTATGCGCGAGATGCTTTTCGAAATATGTTTCATTTGCTTTTATGACAAGTTTCACCATCGTACGAACAATGAGGGGTAAAAAGCTAGCTATATTTTTATACTAATTCTTTTAATCTGATAAATGTTTTATTTATTGTTACCACAGGCACGATTAACTAGCATTTAAAGGATTTCTCTCCTGTTCTTGCGAAATGTTTTATTGTTTTGTAATAAATATTATTCTGTACCTATACGAATGATAATGACAAATAAAACCCTTATAAGGTTTCTAGTTATTAAAGACATTTCATTTCCATTTTATATAAACTCCATTAAGTAACTTTATATGTAAAAATAGACATAAATTTTTTAAAAATGTTATTCATCCACCACGGACTCGAATCCCGCTTCTAACGACGAATACCGATCCGTTGCTGCTACGCTAAACCCATTACGTGTAATCGTTTGCTACAGAAGTGAATTTACATCGTCAATTGTAAATATCTAAAAAATTACTGAATAGTGGCCCCTATAACCATATATACTTCATCAACAGGGAAACTAAATCCCCCATCCTGCAAAATTTGAACTAAATCCATGAGCCCAAGACCATGCACTCTCCTTGTTGGATTTACCATTCTGTTTTGAACTTAACGTTTTTTGTATGATTCTAATGCTACTTAAACTAAACAATTTGGTATTGCAGATACACATTAGACTATAAACTTTAGTCTCATACTAAATTCATATCTTTAAGTCTTATTCTATTAAAATTTTATTACTTTGAGACTCAAAAACTATTTTGAATGCAGTACTTAAAGAAAATATGGCGCGTTTTTGAAAAGACTCTAATTTAAGTTGAATAAAGTAAAACTTATTTTAATTTTTGATGATTGCTGCTTAAAATATGATGTATATGCATAAAGATCAATCGAAATACATTTATTTTTCTTGAATTATACACAACACTAAGTGCTTGTATAAATGTTTTCGTAAAATTAACACTTGTCGAAAGGAACTACACAAACATGTGTAGTAAGACCAGCACACAAAAAACAAAAATCGACATCTTGTATCAGGTTTCATCTACAGCTTTCAACATTCCAAAAGGCTTGAAAGGTTTCTGATTTTTTTGTTAGCCAGATGTTCAGGTGTAGCACACATCCCCATATTCAAGTGCGTCTTAGCATTTTTGGTAATCCATAGCAATTGACAGTTGCATTCCCATGGATTATCTACAAATAAAAATAGAACATTTAAGAGAGAGAGAATAAGAATATTTTTTTTCTTCTAATGGGACTGCGCATTTGTATTTTGACCTTTAAAGAACTAATACATTCCCCAGGAACTAGTATCCCTTTTTAGCGTGGCACCATTAAGGCGAAACCAATAACCTCAAGTAATTTTGACACCCAGTTTCCTCCCTAGAGGAAGGCACCTGAGCTCTGGACGATGCGAACCTACACCAGGATTTAATTTTGCCGAGAGCACCCAAGCCAAACAGACACTCTAGGGATCTTTTACATGCCGTATAATCATAGGACATGGCCGCTGTCGATTTTCTGCATCATGAAAATCCACCGACTTGGGCTGGGGTCGAACCCGCAAGAAAGAATAAGAATGTTAGATTATCCATTTTTACAGATATATTTCACGTTTTTTAATTTAAAATAAAACCTTTGTGAAAAATTAGGAACCATTAAATTGAATGATTTGGCGGGAAGACCAGGTATGTTCAGGTTGCAGGTATGTTCTTCGAGATTTCATGAAATACAATAATAAATAATGTCAAGAAAATTTTAGCTCGTAGAAGAATAGAAAAGGAAAACCCCAATCTTTTAATTAGAATTTAACTTTGATGTTAGAATGCAAGAAAAGGTAACATTTTTTTGCAAGTATTATGTACGAAAGAAAAATGGGTAACCGAGTGGTCTAGGTTGCAAGCTCGTGGCTGGTGTTGACGAGGAATGGGTTTAAAACCTAGTGCCACTTTAGTGGGGTTGACGCACGTTAAATGTGTCGTGGCTCAAAGTCCTCTTGGTGGTATAGTCGGGAAGCTCGGAGAGAGGATGCCAGTTTAGTTGTCTTCCTCGTTACTTGACCGTAGTTCAGAATTAAGAGTTCCGTCACTAATTGCTCTCGTGTTGTTTCACAGTACGACATAAATTAAGTTGAAATCTAATCAAACGGAAGAGAATATATATTTCGAAATTTATGAAATGAAAAATAATTGTTAAAATAGTTCGCGCGAACACACACATACACAAAGTAGCTTAAAAGTATTTAAATTTGGCTTAATCTAGCAACAGTTTGATAATTAAATTTCCTTAAAGATGAAAAAAACATACTTACTGACGAAATCAACACGTTGTAAAGTTGTTGAAACAGACTGTAATAGATTTTGTGGCAAGGAGGTCAACTGGTTATCTCTCAAGTAGACTACTTCTAAAGCTGGCATTTCAGAAAATAAGTCTTCTGGGAGTGAAGTTAACGAATTTCCACTGAAACAATAATAGCAAGAAACTATATTTAGAAAACCTCGAAGATAATCTGAGTAATATTAAATATTTACTAGATACACACACACATACTTATACTTTTCTTACAAAAATATAAACTTCAGCTATTGAACCATAGATTATTTCTAACAGGGGTAAATTGAACCCCAAGTTTGGTTGAGGTATTTGCCAAGAAATCAACTCTTTCATTTCCAAATATTCCAGTATGTTCATGAACAAAAAAAAACACTATGATATCTGTGTCCTTAAGAAATTTAAGGTTCTTTTGAATTCTATAATATTATATTGCAACATGAAACACATGTATTTTTTAGAGTTTCTGAGGAAGAAAGGGATTCCAAACAGATTAAATACTTTGAAGCACCTTAATGCTGCGCAACTATTTTTATAGTATGGTTGATTCTTAATTCGGCAATAAAAACAATTCAATAATTGCGAATTCCCTAAAGGGGTGTTGAAAAGCTAAAATCATATATTTATATTTTTTTTTTTGACGATTTGAGATTTTTACATTTTTAAATTGTATAGACTTTAACCTTTCCAAAAAGTACCTTACTTTAATCTCTGGGGTAATTAGAAGCCCTTAAAACCTATTCTTAAATAATTGTTGAAACTGGGCCATGCCCATTTGAATGGCGAAAAATGTAAACAAAGCACTTCGTTTTTGCTTAAAAGTTGAACGTCTGATATAAATCAAAACATGTATCTTTTATTGTAAATTGAACCTTTTATTTTTTTTATTTCCTAGCCGATTAGAAATCTCACTGTATACATTAAAATCAGTTTATCTCAAAATGTAAATTTTGATGCTCGATGTACTTTTTCTGAGTAACTACTGTTCACAGGTATGAAATTGTTTTATGATATATTTACATTGATGATTAATATATACTGAAATGAGCTTTTTGTAAAAAACTCAAAAATTTATTTTTTACAAATTTTTTATATGAAAAATGGGTCAAATTTTTCATGTTTGATAAAATATTTCATAAATTATTAAAAAATTCAAAATTAGCTAAAAGCTCATTTCAGTATAATGAGAAAGGTGTATTGTATGAAAAATTTCAAGCATGTACATATAACAGATTTTGAGAATCGGTACATCGAAAACAGCCAATTTAACATTGTCGGTATATATATATATAGATAGGTTTCTAACTCTCTCCCCTAAATGGATAATATTCAATTTTAATACTACAAATGCACAAAACCAACACAATTATTAATTTTGCTTCCATCGATAAAGCAAACAAATGGATAATCTTCAACAACCCTACTGGGGTAGGTAATTACGGGAAATTCCATAGATTTAACACCACTTTCACGAAATCAAAATGGCTGGTGTAAACTTAATTACATTTATTTCACTAATAAAACAAAACAAAAAACTAAATTGCATTAATATTTCCTATAATTTTGATTATGGTAGTTTCATAGGAGATCCAACTACAAAGGGAATTTTCAACAATTATAATAGATGATTAAAATGTAAATAAATTTGTAACAAAACTGTAATATAATGTAAAATAATGTTGGTAAATATATATAGTATGAAAATATCTATTCAATATTTAAACTCGAATTTTACTCGTAATCAATTTTAATCCACTTTTATATAAAAAGAAAATTACAAGGTTCATATTAGTTTTTAATTTTTGATATCAGCAATTTATTCTACAAATGATAATATTTTGAATGAACGTAGAACAGAGAAACACATTTCAATGCTTATTTCAAGTACGTAAAATTTTGTAAGCCCAAAACGCTATATCATCCCATAAGATCGTGTCAAATTACGTATTTAATTTCTAATTATCTGTTGTTTTCAAAGCATTACAGCTACAGTTCTAACATGATATTTCTAGTGTCTGGCTTCTGTTGGTGGTAGAGTATTGAGTGTTTGGCGCCATGCTCCGTACCTGCAGGGGAGGTTTGCTATTTTGGAAGGAGAAGATGGTCACAGACTTTAAAAGGAACGGTGACAGAAAAAAGGAAGTCTCATGGTTTGGTGAGCGCGAGGCTCGGGACTGAATTTTGTGTAAAGGAAAGAGAGTCTCTTTGTTTTTATCCAGATGGACAAGAACTTGTTTTACTGTATTAAGGAAATATAGTTTCTTAGGTTTTGTTGAGAGCGGCGGACTGTGCTTGGTTAAGAAAATGAATAGTGTTGTCGCTTATAACGCGACAAAGAGCGTTGAGAAGTATCGAGGAAAATAATAGAGAAAGTTATTTCAATATTAATCTACTGTCAACTCAAATTTAAGTATTATATTTGTTAAATCAATGTTAATATACTTACTTTAGGTGAAGGAATTGTAGCTTATTTGCTGGTTTTGCAAGCATAGACCTAGAAACAGAAGTTAGCTTGTTGTTTTGCAGAGCTAGAGAGCTTAGATCTGGAAAGGAAGCGAACTGCTGGTTCTTGATAGAGCTTAATCCGGTGCTATCTATCGTTATTTTATGTACTTGACCACTTGCAATCGAGGCAAAATCATCTCCCAGAGCTGATAATGGAGTGTCGTCGATGACTAGGGTCAATTCTTTCTCTATTAAAATTCGAAGTGAAAAAAAGTTTATTAAAATCTAGTAGAACTTCGTTTTTTTACTGTACATATTTTTCAATAATACATTTGTACACTATTTCTATTCATTTTTGATTGAGGCATGCCAAAAATATCATTAATATTTATAATATTTTGTTTAAATATTTTAATTGGCTACATTGTGTGCATTCCTTAAGTGAATAAACACATTTCAGGATATTTTTTAGTGAAAAGTATTAGACAAAATAGGATCTTCTACGTTATATCTATTCTTACCAATTATTTGGTAATAACTATATTAATAAATGCATATACAATTAATGAGAGTTTTATTAAATACAAAGTTAAATCGCTCGCTACCCCTCCAAAAATGATATAACTTTACTTTATTGACAAGATGCGAAACATTTCAGTTCAAATGTAAATAATTGTTTTCAAGCAGTATTATGCAATATCACCAAATGTGCGTTGTTGTTTTTAAAATTTTTTGGCAATCACTACATGATGAAATATATCAATTTATTATCAAGATATCCAAAATTCAAATTCATTAGTCTTCAGAGAAATATTGGACTGTTGTAAGTTAAATCTCTCTCTCTCTCTAATGAAACTTTAATCTCCTCACAAGATGTAATGTAGATTTCCGAGACAAATAAGGAATAAACTTTGATTTCTCACTCTATTGTCTATTTGGCTTGTGGTTCAAAACCCAAAATTTTTCGGGCAATGTTAACCTCATTGATTGGCTCTATTATAACTAGTTTACATCAAATCATGAGAAGTTTTAGACATAAAATTGACATCAATGAAATATTACTTTAAGCTTATTTCGCACGATAGGACATGTAATAAACAATTCGTTAAACCCGTGCTTCTCAAACTTTCAATATTTGCGACCCAATACTCAATCATAATTTTCATCGCGCCCCCTTCCATACAATAACATTGTATTGAATTCAATAATGCTACCCTTTGACACTAAAATTACAATACGACTTTAACCTCTTAAGTGCTACCGGCGTATATAAGCGTCTCACTCAGCCAAAGCATTAATTGCCCCAGACGGATATATGTCTTTCCGAAGTACGCTCTTTTCTGTGCACTGCTATCCATAAAAATTATTCCGAAGGCTTTGGAATGCGACAAACGGATTTTGACAGTGTTTGTGAAAGATTTACTTATTTCAGAGGATTTGCTCTTGTTTATTCCTTCCCTCCTTCCAATAAATCATATAAGTGCACCTGCAAAGAAAATGGTAAAATTACGGAGCTAATCGCGTAACTTTTAATCGGCAGTTAACGGATTAATTACAAACGGTACAAATTATCAAGACAAGTGTTAATTTTTGTATATAATTTTATATATGACAAGCCAATGGGGTTATTTGTAATTGTTAAATTTGTTTTTAACTTAGTATTGCTGAATTAATTATAAAATACATTGCGCAGTACTGATACATTTATAAGTGCATTATATCAGTGCAAATATGCATTTTATTTATTATGTCAGAATGCATTTTGTTTGTTTACTTTTAGTAATTTAATAATTTTTTGAGTAACGCGTTTTGTTTTCGACTTTTCAATATGTCCGTGACTCCCTCGTAGAGTTATCACGCCCCCTTGGTGGGGCACACCGCACAGTTTGAGAAACGCTGCGTTAAACACTTATTCTGGTAAGAGACTGTTTCAAATATGGATTTGTAACGAATGGTAATAGAGCGTCCTATCCTGGCCGTATGGACAAGTAACCAGTCTGACTGCTACCTCGGTGAAGGAAGGACGTGCTAGAAGTCAACCTGCCACACCTCGGTCGAGAAGGGACATGCCAGTGTCCACTATAAACCCATAGTATTTGTATATAAAGATTAACTGGATTTTTTTTTATGTATTTGTAACTGTATTGCTCAATTAGAAAGTACAATAATTAAATTATTTAGGCTAGCCGCCAAGTGCTGTTTTTAGTACACGTTATAAAATGGCGCCCAGCGAGGAGTGCTTTGAAGAGGTTAATTTTAATAGGTTTAGATCTAACGAAATTATCTCAATATTCTGAACTGCTAGTTCACAAAGAATTTCTAAAAAGAATTTTCTGAAGTTGTGGCTGCCAGCTACAGGGGATTAGGTGTTTAACCGGGAGATTAGAAATTTGTATTGCATTCATTTTCACGGATCGTCAGCTAAAGTTTCTTTCGTTTTGTTTTTTCTTATTCATTTTGACTTTTGTTGAATTTTACTTGTGTATTTACATTTTTATGGCATATAACCATAATAATTTATTAGTCCTATTTTATTTGAGTAATTCCTTTCTCTGGTAAAACTCTTTTTACTTTTGTTCAATTTTCTCCTGCCTGTGGATTTATGACTATTAGTGTAGTTGATTGAGGAAACTGCTTACCCCCACACTTCTGACCTTGAGTTTTCACTGCCTGTTTTCTTTGAAAACTATTCGTTTGTTACTAAGGGTCCCCTTCTATTTTCATCTCCTATATACGCCTGGTGAAAATCAGACGTTTTTTTCTTTTTCTTGTTCATTTTACTTGGAACTCAGATACAGCACTTTCACTGTTTGTTCTGTAAAATTTGTGTCATCGATACTTTTCACTTTCTGTGACCATTAATTCGCTTGCCGGAAAACAAAGAGTGTCACAGATTGATATTACCTGTTTTGTACCTTTTTTTTATTGAATTTAAGTGTTGTTATACCGCGTTTTATTTCTAGCTATATTGAAGAATTTTGATCACATATTGGATTTTTGTGAATTTAAAAGAAAAAAATTATTATTTTTTGTTTTAAAAAAAGTATTATAGAAAAGTATTTTTTTATTCCTTCAAATTCTACTCATAGGTTTTTGACTTCGACTTTGAATTTCATCAGAAGTGCTTTTATATCAAATTATTTTTTATTTTTAAAGCCTAAAGATTTTTGCCTTCTGTGAAATATCTTACAATATTTTACAAGCAGTATTTTTATTCATTTTTTATATTTGTTTTGACTAAGTTCATCAAATTTCTCTGCTTAAGATTTTCATTTTGCTTTCAAAGTTAAGATTTTTGTTTCCTGTAAGATAATATATTTTTGAATAGTATTGTGTTCGAATATCCAATTCTTGTTCTTCTAATGATTAGTTGATGCTCAATTATAAAGGTTAACTATTTTAAAAGTGGAAATTGAAACTGCAATTGTGACTATCGGACTTTATTATTGACTCCTTTTCTAAAGTTAAAAGTACCAATGGCGTATCTTCAGCGCGCAGGGTAAGCTTAAAACACTAGCTACAGAATTAGGCCTCAATAGGAGGAGAAATGATGAAGTAGCGAGCTCTAAAATTTAATCCTAACTTCGAAAGACTATGATGAACAGTTTGCACTAAAACCCTTTTAGAAACAATTGAAGCCAAACTAGGGTTCAGGCCGAACGTGACGGGAGGAAAATGATTTACAAACGAAAACAAGAGGACTGATTTACTTTAGAACTAGAACGCATGAAGTTAAGCATGACTGCTACTTCAAGCTAACACTAGTGCTGATGCCATAGAGAAAATAAATATCCTACACCTCATACTTACCCAGATTTGTGGAAAATTCTACGATATTTCCACCTATCTTAAAATATTTGAAAGGCAGTGTGAACTGAATTTAGCATAGGTGAAGTCGATTATGTAACACATCTTCTACCTACTATGTGTTACGTATCGTATTTCTCATATTTTCTTGCGTGGACCCAGAACCGATTAGAATTACCAGCACATTAAACAGTGCTACTCCAGCGATTCAAGTTGAGTGTGAATCGTTTCGCATATGATTCAGTACTCATCAAAAACAAACCCGACGCTTTGTGGAGGATTTCGCGTACGAGAGCTTCAAATAATTTACTTGGAAGGATGGCTACACCAGCCTATAGAGTGTGAAAGACTTTAACTCCCTTGGGGATTTGAGGACATACCGATCCCAGCTTAAGAAAAGTTTCAGAGGAAGTTAAAGAACATTATTAAAAGCTCTCTGAGTTAGGTACAAAAGTGAACGATTATGAAATTGCTCGAGGTAAGACGTCGAACCATAAAGTTTTACCAGACGTAAGAAGAACTTCTTTCCCTCAAAAATAAATAAACAAATCGAAATTTTTAAAGAGCAATTGGATAAGGCAAAAGGAAGAACTAAAAGAAGAATCCTTTAGAGGACATTCGCAATTTAAAAGCCGAATCCTCTGTATACTTTATGGATCTGTGGAAAGCTCGGCTACATCCAAGTCAAAATGCCTGATTGCAATCGCTAAGGGTGATCAGCTCATTTGAATTCTGAGAGTTAACTTCTACTCTTTTCTCTCTCTCTCTTCGAGGCAGAAATGCTGAACTCAGGATCAGCATAAATGGAGTTGATTTCAGGAACTGCATTTGCGGACGGTGAATTTGCAAGTCATTCGATTGCAGGAGAAACTCTTTACACTATATCCTTCTCCAACAAGGAGCTACTTTTGAGAAGACAGCAATATCTCTATCCAGCACAGCACGATGGAATCATTACTCAGAAAGAAGTTCTACGTACATTCAAACCGTCATACTGGAAGGCAGAAGGGTTTAAAAACCCGCTATAATTTTTTGCCTGATGCCCAAAACAACTCCACTCTACTTGGGAGTTGACTTTCTTAATGCTGGGATAGTACAGATTTCCGAAAGGGCTTGTTGGACTTTTGCGACGATTCCCGAAACTCGTACAATTTCGTAACGCCTTATCAGAGTACTTCATTGTGTACGACCTGTGGCGATAAATAACTATCCTTCACGGAAGATGAAGGACAAAAGAACTCCTTGGTTCTCAGCGTGAACTAGACAACTTACTTAAAAATCATCGCACTCTATCTTCGAAGTGGGGGCTTCTCCATTTATCAAACATAGCATCAACACTGAAAACAATCCACCAGTTTCAGTGCCTCCCTATGAATGAATCCCAACCAAGAAAAGGCTGTTGAAGAAGAGCTGGGTCTCACTGCTACGGCAAGGACATCATAGTAGAGATGTGAATCTCGTACGCCTCCGTTGTTTTGATTCCAAAGCCAAAATGGCAGCATGCGTCTCTGCATAGACTACCACCAGGCTGAGCAGCTCAAACCGTCCCAGATAGTTATCATTTGCCTCGGATGGATGACTTGCTTGCCCAAACCCAGCACCTTATATGTCGATAATGACTTGCGTTCAGGATGCCACCAAGTAAAAGGTGGCTGCAGAGGATTAAGACAAAACACTTTCACATGCCCTTTTGAGTATTTTATAAGTTCACTCGTATGCCATTTGGATTACGAAATGCACCTGCAACCTTCCAAAGGTTGTGGAGCAAGTTCTGATTCCAAGATTAAACAATGTGCTAGCACTGTCATATCTAGATGATATCATAATATTGTCTCAACCTTCCAAAACATCTTTCTGACCTAGAGAAAGTTTTTAAACACGTCTTTCATTGTTTTAGCAGATTAAATGCAAATAAGAGAAGTGCAATTTCTGTTGTAAAAAGGTGAAATACTTAGGACATTACATTTACTAAGGAAGGCATCTTGGATCTTGATCCACAAAAGACAGCTCCTATCACAGATATGGCGTCCACAGCCTCTGTTAAACAAGTGCAAGCTTTTGTAAAAACCTGTTCTGGTATCGGTGATACATTTCAAACTTTTCTCAAATTGCAAAACCACTAACAGACTTAACTAAGAGGAAAAATACGGCGGGAAGTGGGGCTCTATGAACAAGAAGAAGCTTTCAGAGATCTAAAATCAAAACTAGCGTCTCCTCTGTGTTCTTAAGCCAGCTGACGGTACCAAGCCATTTTGTCATCCGAACAATTGCCAGTAGCGTAAGCCCTCGGGCAGTTTTACTCCAGGAAAAAGATGAGAACGCACCAATAGAGATACACCAAACCGACTGCTTTTCGTCCTCCAGGCGAAATTATTCTACCACAGAAGAAGCTCTTGCAAGTTACAGTATTGCCCAGGCCCTTGAAAATTTGAGGAGGTTACGTTGAAGAACAAACTATTAGACTCTTCTCTGACCACCAAAAGCCGTTAAAGGGTTGTATCTTTGAAATCTCCACGGAACACACTTGCAAGATAGGCACTACAGAGATCAATCTTATAATCTAACTATCAACTATATTCCCGGAAGATCAAACTCACTGGCCCAGGACTTATTGTCTAGACTCACCTCAGAGCAAGAAAAAAAGAAGTAGACTGCTGACATTCTTGCTGTTTTTCGTCAGTTTTCCACGCTCACCTAAGAAGTTCGTCAAGAACAATTGAGACTGAAAATAATTGAATGTTTTGAGAACAATGAAAAGGGTGTTAATTTTGCCAACGCTGTGGTTAGAAAGAGGATACCTCATGAATCAAAGGAATCTTTATTTAGCGTTACTCACCTACTTCTGAAAGTGAAGAGGCCCAGTAATTTTTCTCTCTATTGTCTGATAAGATAATGTATTTTATTCAATTAGCCTCTTGCAAACTTCCTAAACATTTTTAGATTAAAATCTTGAAAATATGTAAACCATATTTCATTTGTATTTGTGCGAAAATAATATACATTATAGATTGCTCACCAAAAGTGTCTGTAATAGTAAACGAAGGAAGTGAAAGATATTTGCAACTTCTACAACTTTATTTTTAGCCCAATTAGAAGTGAATCTAACGTTGTCAACGTCCATATGAACAGATGAGGTATCCATTTTATGCAATTGAATGTACAATCGACAGAACACCCACTATCGTGAACAAAAAAATCTTACAAATCAAATTGAAAAGGTTGATATGAAATACAAAAAGCAGATCTAAAATTTGAACTGCCTAATATATATATATAATGCAACATGTTCTATATTATATATGTAATGTAACATATTCTATATTATATATATGCAATGTAACAGATTCTATATTATAAATGTAATTTAACATAATCTGAAATTTACATTTTATTCTAATTCAGTGAGAAATAATAACTTAAATTTTATAAGAATAATTATTTGCTATCTGACTATGTACAATGCTCTTAAATATTACAAAAGATATTTGGATATGCGTTCATTTTAGATATATATTTCTGCATGTATAAGTATTTATAAAGTTTAATTATGCAAATGTGGAAATAGTAATATTTTTATCTTTATACCTATAAATACTTGAATATGCCTAAAAATTATTCTACTTATAATACTTTGTAAGAAGTATTCAACAGAAGAATTTATGTAGTGTTTACACACTTCCTGTTCTAAACATTTTAAAAGAAAATTGATTAATTTTACACTTATTTTTATTTGGAACATTTCTTTTTCTCTTTTAATCCCAAACCTGGACTTAAACATGTTATGGATTATTTTTAAGAAAATTATCACCAAATAGCGTGAGAATTGTAAGAGAATAATCACCAAGTATTATGTAAATTGTATTCTTACCAGAGTAGAAATTGCTGAATTGTTTCCAGTCCCATTCTCCCACTTTGGAATGATCAATCTTTATGACAGCCTCACCCGACGTGTAGGCTTTTGGTATGGATTCAGTCCCAGGAGGAATCAAACCTTTTACACCAGCGTGCTTGATTGTCACATCTACTGTCTTGGATGACAGTAGGACCTTCCATAATTTGGCTGGAATTCCATCTACTTTGCTGTGAACAAGCACAAAATGCACGTGACCGTCACATAAATTAGGAATGTCGCCAATCCTCTCTATGTCCTTTTGACTCGACAAGCTGCATGTTATGATGCATGCGCCATCGAAATAGGTTCTGCATGTACATGGCTTAATGTTAGTGGAGGGGCATTTTTCTTCTATGGCAGAATATGCGCAAGAAAAAATTGCAAAGAGGAAGAACAGGTGGTAAAACTGCATAATGACAAAGTGAGCACTGAGTCTTGCTGTAAATAGAAAAAAATATTCATTTTTCAAGGGATTTGTGACTTAAATTCTTTAAAATAAAAAATAAAAAATTCAAAAACTTTGTGAAGTGTGCAAAAAATAAAAAACTTATAAGAGAGAGCAATATTAATTAGTAAAATGTACTTGAACTACAATTAATGTCAAGGCTTTCAAAAAAGAAAACAAAGCGATCATTTATATATACATGACCATTGTATATATATGGAAGAAATACACTACTGGCTATTAAAATTGAAGCCCCAATAAGGTCAAATAAAGATATGAAAAAAAAAAAAACACATTTATTCGGATTATAATTAATATCATAATAAAGACGTTAGCATAAAGACAAGTTAAGCTTATGGTTTGAAAATTAAATTGCATATTGGTTAGATTTAACTAATAGTTATAAACAGGATAAGCATTTGGAGATAAATAAGTTGAATGATGAAAATAAGTTTAACCCCTTAAGCGGTCAATTTTTTGTCCAAAATGTTCCCAAAAGAAGCACATTTTTTTATTGTATATAACTAACCACAATACTTAATAGAATAAGAAAATCGGAGAATTTTATTTCAGTTTCAAAATTTGCATGCTATTTTTTTTATAATTGTAGAACACAAAGAACACACTTTTTATAAGTATACTCTGCCTTCTATGAAGAATGTTCCCTATATCTTAAAATAATTTCTCTCATACTTACAAAATAATAATAATAATAATGTTTGGGCCTCTTTCTCAAAAGGTTGAGGATTTTGTGTGTGTGTGTGTGTGCATACACAATGGGTCAGAGATAATATCGGATTTTTTGGATTATGTTTCCATTTTTATTTCTTCTCAAGCAATAAATTGCACTTTGCCTTGTAAAAATCCCTGTTCTTTATCGAATATTTTGAAGAATCTAAATTCCTGCCTTCAATGATAAATTCCAATCTTCACCTCAAAGCAGTGCCTATTTAAGCTCATTTCGGGCCCTGGGCACAGAAAATCTACAGGCCCCCTTGGGGCTGGAGGATCGAAATTTATAACAGGAAAATCTGGTTAAGTCCAGCATATCCGGTCCTCTGGGCGCCCGCCCCAAGCGCCCAGTGGATAAACCGGCACTGCCACAAAGAAATCCCGAATAAGATGTTTCAGTACCATGGACAAACTGCATTTTTTAAAAACACTACCACTAATATTTTCACTATAAGAATTAAAAATATGTGAAATATAAAAAGAAGAAAATATCAGTACCCGTACAGCGTACGGGCAAATCGATTGTGGTCACCTTTTGGTAGCCCATACGATGCACGGGCAAGCCAGTTAGGTGATTATCAATACTAATATTAATCAAATTTTTAGAAACTTTACGTGAAACCTAATATAACGTTGTCTATTGCAGTTTGTCCTGGTGTAATTTGCGTGATTCAGAGAGACACAGCATCTTGAGACATGGTGTGAAAGTTAAAGATATCGTAATATTGATTCAGAATTCTTCTTAAGGGTTCAAAAAAGTCGCGTCCACTAATTAAGGTCATTTGCTACCTAAGAGGTGATGTTCTATTCCAGTTATGGTCTCAAGACCCATCATGCTCGATTACAGAATACATATAGATTTCAAGCAATTTTTCTACCAAGTTACGTTATCACGTTAGCCTATGTGTAACATAACACCGCATTTAGTGTTTCCGCCATTAGCTAGAAATATTCATACCACTTATTCGTGAAACAGGTAAAATAAGCCTAGACACTTTTTGATGATGTTGGAATATGCTCAAAGAAAGAATTTTCAGTGCATTATTATTCTCATGCAATTTAATTAATAATTCGAATTGTGTTTTCCGTTCATTCCAATAATATTCTCTTGCAACGATGTTTGGTAGTCGACTGAAAGTTTTAAGGAAACTGACTTTTTAAAAATATATTCCCGAAGAGCTTTAAGTCTTGATGTATTATAATATGATCCCTTTGTGATCGCTTCATTCTTCATTAGTAAACAATGACTCCATCCTAGGTTTGACTATGCAAAGAAGATATCAATACTCATCTCGATTTCTTAATGCGAGTATTTATTATATATATTGCATCATATACAGATATTAATTAACAATAAACTAAAACATTGCAGGACTACTTCAGTTGAGTTGAGTTTTCAGAATTTTTAATATTATTTCATGTAATTATATCATATATTATGACCCTTCATATCATAAAAATCTGACGTTGACATTATATTTCGTGAAGCTTGTTGGACCACTGCTTTGTCGCAAAATATTTCAAGTCGCAAATCTGCCAGGAACATTGTTAATATGCGGTATTCATTCTATTGACTCCTTAGGGGAATATAATACCCAGGTTTACGGGGAATATTTTAATTACATCTGCACTTTCTACAGATTCTTCGCAGTCATTTTCATTAAATCTTATGTCTTCATGGAATCTAAAATTAGAAATTTCTCTCATTCTCAAAAAAGCCCCAAAAGAAATTGGTAATTTCATCGGGTTAGACCTTTTCTAACAGCCATCTTTTCATGGTTTTCTCTCTGCACTAAGTTCGAAATCGAAAAATTTTCTTTTTTAGACAAATAAACAAATACTATGTAACAAAAACGCTTAGACACAAAAATTTTTTAATATTCATTTCCGCTGTGAACTCAATAACCCCTGTATTCAAGGTCAAAAATAGGCGATAGAAGTTTGGGAAGTTTGTTTTACTAATGGTTTTAATTAGTGGACTATTTTTTTTGGGAATGACTTTTTTTATAATGAAAAATTTGGGCCTTTGTCGAAATGACACCAGTGGACTTCTGGGTATATTTAGTAAAAAAATACTCCAAATTAACCTAGAACCACAAAACTTTTTTCCCTTTTAATCACCAGTGAAAAAAAATTAAAAATCAAAAAAAATTTTCAAAAATTTCCCGCAAAAATGGAAAAGGGGAACAAAGTAAACGGTTGGTGTCAAATTAAACCAAATTCAGAGGGTTTAAAAAAATAAAAACGATTCCCGTCCATAAACTCTGAATTAATTTACCCTGTTGTAAAATATACAAATTCTTGCTGAAATCATGCTCAATTTTTTTAAAGTAAATAAAATTCGAATGCCTAATAAATTTTTCCATGGTAACAAATTTTTTACTAACAAAATTTTCTCTTGCGATTTAAATATTATTCTAATATTTTTTTTTCCCTACGGATTTAGTTTTAAAAGTCACTTTCGATATCTTTATTATTATTTTGTAGTTCTCTGAAAATAGAAGTACCTGATTTTTGTCATTCTTTTTTCATTTACTACTCTTTAGAATACTGTCTATCTATTTCTTCCTTTGCTAATATTTTCCCCTTCTTAAAACGTCTGTGGTGATATGTGACATCAAAGAAAAACACATTCCAAAATACAAACTATTAGCAGACGTATGTCACTACTTTTAAAATGATAATTTTTAAATGATATATTTTTTTAGAATTGATATTTTTAAAAAGTCTTTAAAGACAAGACGTTAGATTACTTCCTACCTCAATCAAAAAATTATTTTCTAGAAAACTAAGCTTTTTTCTTGAAAAAAAGATCAGTTTACATAAGTTTTAGATAGTCTTAAAACTTATTGGAAAATTTCCTTGAGGAAAAAAATAATTACTGCCAGAAAATAACTAATGTATTTTTTAAAGAAATATGGATTTCAAATGGGTCACATCTTAGTTTATTTTTAGCTTATTTTTAAATAAAAAATCAACAATTTTGACAATGCAGCAAATTTTATTCATTATGTATAACATTTGTATCAGATATTAATTTAAAAACCAGAAATATTGTGTTATATGCGTAAATTTATAATCAAAGTAAATTAATCATTACCTGTATTTCTATCTTGGAAACGAGAAACACAGCTGGTTTACACACGCACCGAATAATATCCGAAGAATTACAATTTTACTTTTTTTCCCCCTTAAGACAGATGGTGCGTTCTCATAGAATCTATCATCGTTAACATGATAAGTCCCAATAAATATGTTCTTCATATAGTAGATAAGGAAATATATCAAAATATCAAGATATGTGCTATAATGCACATACTTCTACATATAGTTAACATCCTTCATTTATGTACTCTATCTCCATACACTGTAATATAAAGTAGAATGTATAAACTATAGCAACTATAATATAAAGCAGAATTTTCCTTTTTTAGGCTGAACTGATTAACAATTGTATTTCTCAATCTTCTTATTGTCCAGTGTATACTTTGGTTTTTTATTCGCATTACTTTATTTAAACCAATCCTCCCCCTCCCTATTATTTCCATTCGTTTAAATACTGTTGATATTTTCACTAGAAAAAAATGCACTAACTCGATATTTCCTACTTGAAGTGATTGTGTGAGGATATTTCCTTCTCTAAGAGGCAAATACAATCTTCAGAAATGTTTTAATGTATATTAAGATTATTTTATTTTTATTCTTTCAAAATACATGTGCAGCCTTTTAAAAACTGTAAGCGTGATTGAATTACTTTGATATTAAAAAGATCAAACTCTTCAATCAGAGTTAAAATTTTAAAAGAGATTTATCAAAAATCAAAAATTATCTTTCGATGATTTACCTTGAATTTTATCAATTTTTATCTAGTTAACTCAAACATTATTAGGTCTTATCAATCTGATTTTTAAATAGATTATAGTTCTCTTTAGAGTACCGAAATTTTTATTTAAACAAGTAATATAAAAATTTGTTTAAAAGTCAATTCCTTTTATTAAATCTAATTAATGAATTAATATTTGAAAAAACTGTACTAACATCGTGTCATTCACTACAAATTTAAAAAAATATTTCTGAACTTGCGTTGCTCCATCTGTTGTAGTTAGTTGTAAATTCCTCCGAAATAACGCAGAATAAATTAAAATTAAAAAATAAAATTTAATCATCTAATTAATATTTGAAAAAACTGTATTAACATCAAATATCATCCACTACAAGTTTGAAAAAACGTATTTGAACTTCAGTGGATGAATAAAAAGTATTTTATTAACGCGATTGAAAATTTGAACAAGATACATATTGTTACGTAGATCCGAGGGTTCTGAGATTTTATGCAAAACAATCACAAAGAAAATAAACAATTCTTTAAGAGCGATGCGAATTTATTATCACAAATCCAATCCTTTAAATACAGGATTCAGCGGCAATATTCACAGGGTAAATATCCCAAGGTCTTCATACCTTCAACAGCAATCAAACACAGTATAACCAGTGTTTAAAAATACACGTAAGTAAAGATTATTCACAAGCACAGCCAAGCTAATCGCTAGTCAAAACAATCTTTACTACTCGCGGGTTTAATCCAGACTCCTCGCCGTACAGGCGAGCATCTTTTTATAGGGTGACAGAAACTTCCAGAAATATAGCTGCTCGTGACATTAGTGGAGAGATCCACTACTTTGTAGAAGATTCCCGGGGTTCCAGCTCCCCAACATGGTCGCCAATGACGCCAAAATGGTCGCCAAAGTCGCCAACGGCTCCCCCCAGATTTCGCCGTTCTCTTGGTCCCATTATAATGAAATTGCGGGTACCCTTTTTAACATGAAATAAATATAACAAAAGGTAATATAAATGCATTCCTCAAATAAAATTATTTACCTATTTACACAAAATTCGTAACAATATATATATATAGGGGGGTGTGTGAAAATAGCAAGAATTGAAAAGGAAGGGGAAAAAAAGAGACCGTGCTTAGCTGAAATTAAAATTAAACTAACTTGAAAAAGCTAAACTAAAAATAAATTATATTCTCAAAAATTTTTGAAATTGAACTTATGTCGAGGGATAACATGTAACACATATTAAAAAGTCAAAAATAAATTCCTTATAAAATATTCTAATGCACACACACAATTTGTTTGTTCCTTACTTTACTTTAAAACAGCAATAACGAGTGTTGTGTATACTTTGCGATGCTGAAAAAATATATATAGTAAAATCCGGCGTGTAACGCGCCTTTTATATTTTAAAAAACTATTTTTTTAATTTTTAGGTATATTTGCCGTAAATGCGCACCCCTTTTTTACGAAAAAACCGAAATTTGTACGTTCAATTTTCTTATGATTTGGTCATTATTTTTGGAAGAATTTAGATTCTCTCTCTTGAAAAAAATAGTCTTCTAGAATTTAAACCCTTAAAAACGCAAAAAAGGGGGAAAGGGGGGAACAAATCGGGACCATGGTTGGTTTTCCACGCATTTTTTATAAAAAATTGATTCCTTTTCCTTTCGTGTGATGTCAGGCGGACGATTGTTTTGAAATAAATTAGAACAAGCCCGAGACTTTTCGCTCGCTGTCTGTAGTACATTCAATACTATGAATTATATTCAATACGTGAATAGTATGTTCAAATACTATGAATAAATTAAAGGAAAAAGGGGTGAAATTAAAAGGATAAAAATGTTTGGGAAAAAGCGTTTGGGGTTACGGAATCCATTATTGGTTTTGGGATACGTTCAGATCCCATCTAACGATAATACAAAAAAAAACTGCGGGGTGCAACACAGATACAGCGTTATTCCGGCGGATTAAGTCACTGTTCAGTCAATGGGGTTTGCATCAAAAACCTTTCAAACAAATTTAAAACGACGTGGAATATGTGGGTGCTAAAAGGGGGAAAAAAAATTTTACAAAAGACCAAAAAAGCGTCTGCCGACTGCAAATGTATGTAAGTGAATAAAAAAAGAATGGAAAAAAAATTAAACCTTACTTCAAAAGTCTTTTTAAAAGTATTTCTCAATCTGCGTGGGGAACAGAAGATGATTATTTATTTATGGGGGAAGAAACGTGATGGTAAAAATATACAGAATTCGATGATGTGCCTGAAGATATAACGGAAGACGAATTTTCCCGGGTTTTTTCATGTTATCAACGTAAAAAGGGTTCAAAAGGGTATGTTATTTTTTTTAAATAAAAATATTTCGATATATATATATATATAAAAAAAAAAGTCCTTTTTTTAAATACCCCCTTAAAGCCCCCCTTTTTTTATACCCGGCGTATAACGCGCACCCCTAAATTTCGATCTTATTTTTTGTGTTAAAAAAGTGCGCGTTATTCGCCGGATTTTACGGTATATGAAATTTTATTTATACTTTTTAAAAATGCATCGCTATGTTACAACTTTATGTATAGCAAAAATATCATCACTATAGCGTTTGATTATCCAATAAGTAACCGCTTTTAGAAAAATTCTTTTTAATTAAAAGTAATAACAAATAAAATTTATTTACACAAAGAATTTTTCTTCGTACAGTTTTCTGCGTCTTCTTCAAAGTTAACTGACGAGGGTGTGTTTATTAGAGTTGCATTATAAAGCAACATTAGTACTATTGATGAAAAATTTAGAAGTAATTTTGAGTCACATTCAAATGATAAGGACAACATTTGAGCAGTCACCCTACTGTCCTAACTTTCACACCACCTAACGAGAGGATTTTCAGCCGACAGATTTAAAACATCAACCCCTCTACTTAGTGGGTTATCAGTAAAATTAGGATTCGAGCTCATGACGCCCGCCACAAGTTCGTAACTACTAGGCTGCAACTGGCACAAAAGCTGACTGATAATTTCTGTACAGATTCAAAAAGTTTGATCATGTCTTTAATTATGATTTTAATTAGTTTCAATGAGATAAAAAGGTTAATAATTTTTTTTTTCTGATTATGGTTTAGTTTTATGGAATACAAAGCAACAAAGATTCCTTGATAAGATAGATTCTAATTGTTTATTTCAATGAGAGTCTCATACAGTGGCGTAACGTACACCCCCGCATCGCGGGAGGGGGGCAGGATTCTAGGGGGCCCACAGCCTGACTTACGCCAAGTACGCACCCTTTGTAAGATCCGGCTTGGGGCCTAAAGCCTGACTTTGCAGGCAGGGGGGCGGGCTAACATTTTTCCTACTGGTTTATAGCATCATTTAAAAATTATTAATAAACTTTTCAAAAAAAAGTCTATAAACTTAAAGCCTCAAGTGTGGAAGAAACTGGCAAAATGTTTCTTTCTTCTTCTTCTTTTTTAAAAAATCTGCTTGTACATAAAATGATGAACTCGCATTTGAATTGATTCATACCATGAAATTCTCGAATGCCTTGTATTGGGAGGATCATCGTTACCTATGCCCTGGAATTAAAGTCTTAACATAGTGTGAATATACAAAATGAGGATCTAACTCAGATGTTCATGGCATCATATAATTGTGGTTGAAAGTATCGAATTTCATCAGTTGTAATAAATCGGACCCATTTATAATTGTACTTTTAAGTTAATAGAAATAAAGAGCAAAGGAAAAAGTTCAATATTTTTTTTTTTTTGCTGAGATTAAAAAATAAACAAAATTGATCTATAAGAGTTACATATTTGGAAACAAGTTCAAGAACTTTTATACTAGAAACGTGCCATTACTAAAAAGTTTATGAATGGAATATTTTCTCTGACTGTTTATGAAACTGTAACTGCCAATGTGCTAAAGCAAAATAAAATATTAAATTGACAGGAAAAAATTGTAGAATATCTAATATACTTAACTGTTAAAATATGTCTTTTACTCGTTTAATAACATTTTAGACCAATGAAAAATTCAACAATAGCAAGGATATCTTTTCGGTCTCGTGAAATTCCTGTTATGGGCCTCCAACTACTTTGTTTACTTTTTCAAAATCTTACAGTCTAAAGAGAAAAAAAGTTGGTTTATACTTGTATTGATTGTAAATCTTATTTAAAACACTTTCGATAAAAACTGATATTTACTGTTTTGTTTTCTTCGCAGGAATCATCCTTTTTTCATTTACCTGAAAGTTTTACTTAAAAGTATGATAAATTTTGTGGTTATCCTAAAGCCACATCATTATGTCAAAGATTGTTTTAAATCGTAAGTGATTTGGTTAAGATATATATTGAATTCTTCTTTGTACTTCAAATTATAACCTTTGAAAGGATTATGTTGTTATTTTCAATAATGTATAAATGAGGTTTCATTAAAATATGTGTTACATTGTTTTTGTTTTCAATTTGATTTAGTTTTGTTTTTTAAGTTGCATTCACACATAAATACAAGCTTGAATGATGGCTAAATATGTGTAATTTTTTACACCTTAAATTTCTCTTTATCAGATTATAAAATAAATGAATATTGAAGAAAAAAGATACGAAAATGATTTGACTATTTCTTCCTTTATATCTAAATGTGCAATGAAATTCTATATATATATTGTGAATTTTTTTCAATTCATGATACCATAGCATATGTTGCATGGTTTGAAAAATAAATGGTACATATTTATTTCCCTTCAATTAGACTGAAATGGATTTATTTTCATGAAGAACATAAGTTGAAATAAAACTGAATTTCTTATAAAGTTAAAAGATGGTAGAATTAATTTTTAAATTTGGACATTGTGTGTGCCTGGATGTAGAAATGTAATTATTAAATTTTTATTGTATTTATAAAGGGTAACTTTCATTTATTTATTAAAATATTTTAAAACCATTATATTTATATTTATCTTTGTATATTTGACAATTATTCTATTGATACATTACATTTTCATCTTTTCTCAAATGAAAGGATTAAATAAAAATATATGTAAATAATTAATGTTCCTTTAAAATTAATTATTTCAAAAGTAGATTACAAATATTTTTAAAAGAAGTAAGACAGTTATGAAAAAGGAATTTCAATGTATTTCAGAATTCAAATTATATATGATTTTTGGCATTGCTATACCAGCTGATTCATAAATAGTATGACCAATTTCAGAAGATCATAAATTTTTATTGAATAAAGTTATTTACATGGAATTTTCAATGTGGTTTCCCCTCACACAGTACACTTTTCGTAAGCATTTCGGCTAAGCTAAAAGAGTTTTTTCGGTCATTTTGGGTATTTTCCCTCTTAAATTGTTTTTTGAAGCCCTTGAAAGGCTCTTATTTTATGTCTTTTTTATTGTTTTTTTAAGTATCCCCATAAAAAATAATTGCAAGGAACACAGACAGGGGATAGTGATAGTCATTTATCAGGAGGTAGAACATTTATTTTTTAATTTTTCAGCCATTTTATAGTTAATTTTGCTGTATGAGTTAGTGCAGAATCTTGGTGAAAAACAAAGTTTCATTGAGGGTAAAGACGTTTACTTTTTTGATCAAGTGTTTCAAAACTGTACACTGATAGTAGTTAGCATCAATTTTATAGTTTGGTTCTTCAAGAAATTGTTTTGTTAAGTATCGAGAGGACATTTCCGTCCATACCGTAACACCTGACGGCCAAGGCCAAGTTGCATTTTTCATAACAACTGCGTCTTTGCAACGTTTTTTGCGTGAAATATGTTGAGTCTTCGTTTTGCCAGTTGTGAATGACAGATGAAACAGTGCTTCATCAAAAGTTATCCATGTTTTGTATCTACCTTTGCGTAATATTAAATAGAGGCGAAGAATGTTTTCTTCGTTTTTCTATGGTCTTAACAGACATTTGATCACAGACTGGAAAATTTACTTTTTTATAGCCAATTTTCTTTATCTGACAATAAATTGGCAATTGCTGTATTTATAGTTTCTTTGCCATAAGTTTTGGGGGCAAGGGATTTTCTAAAGTGATAATTCTTTTCAACTTCTTTTTCTTTAAGGACTTCCTTTCATTCACACTTTTTCCCTGGAATTTTTTATTGTGAGCCAAATTTTATTTCTTTTTGAAGTTAAGATAGTAATACAATAGAAAAATATCGTTTTTGATTTTTAAATACTTTATTACTTACAGAATTTGAACAACCATCCTTTAAAAGCTATAAAATTTCGTTCCAGGTTTGAAGATCTTATTTCAGTATTGTAATTTACTCCCACTAATAAAAGTGGTTTGCAATTTAAATATTTCATTTATCATGTAAAACCAGTAATAAAATGATGGAAATTCATCATAAATAGTTATATGCTTTTAAAATTGGTCACACTAATTTTGAATCAACTGGTATTGGAAATAATTATAAATCTTTACAAAACCTTTTAAATCCCAAGTTAAAATAACTAAGCAAATCTGTCTTTAATAATTTTTGAAGCAATTGTAGAATTTTTTTTTATTTTTACAACCTTTGAATTTAAAACCATCTTTAATTACCATTCTGCAATTACTTTGTTGAATCTTTTCATTTGAGATTTGTTATGTGTGTGTGTAATATACCTGAAATTAGAGAATGAATAAGACGTACTAAAAAAGTCATTCTATTAAACAATGCTATCATTTATCTAATACTTATCTTTTATAGCAGTCTTGATAACAATTAGTCTGTTTTAGATGCAAATCTGATAATTCTATCCATACTCACAATAGGTTATGATTCATCAGATCTAGAAGAGATTGTGATTGTTTTGTAAATTAAATGAATTGTTTTTCTTTATTAATTAAACTGATTTTTTTATAAGTCAATAAATATGTTTGAAACAATTCTTAGACTAATTCTTTCTCTTTTCTGTCGTGTTTGTGGACTACACATTCTTCTAAATCTTTCAAATTTCTTTAATATTGAAATACAAAAAGTTTATTTCAGTTAAAAGCTGTAATGTTCTAAGTTTTTTACCATTGTGTTCTTTATGAAGTTTACATGTGTGGAATTGGTATTAATTGCACTCTCTTAAGCAGTGGTATAATGGAGAATATTAGGGCTCTACTGTGCAAAGTCAGGTTTAGCCTTTAATGTTTTATAAATTGGTTAAATATGTATTTGGTGTCAGTCAGGCTTTGGGGCCCCTAGAGTCCTGGCCTGTGAATGTTTTACCACTGCTCTTTAGTTAGGAATAAACCCCAATTATGCTTTTAGTTTTTCATGATTATTGTGTTTCTTCTAAACTTCTTTTTATCAAATTTTCTTTTTGATTTTGTCCTAGGATGAATAAATTTTGTATATACCTTTTTTTATTCTTCTGACTCCTTTTAATACAAATTGTAGATATGTTTATTTTTGAGAAAATTTGGTTTTTAAAATTTTATTAATAAATAACTATATCTAGAGACTGCATGAGCAATAAACTGCTTATCCCAATACTGTTTTAAATGTTACCCAGTTTTCCATAACTCTTAAGTACATTTTTATAATTATTGAGGAATTATCTTGAGAGCTATGTGTAGTTTTCTTAAAACTAAACTGTAAATCTTAAATATATAAACCCAGCTGTTTTCAGTATATTATTTCTGTATAGTATTTGGGTTTTCTATGTAAAAAAAAGAATTAAATATTTATTTTAATTGCTACTGTCTCCAAATTCTAAAATATACTGAAATAAAAAACCTTGCTTGGGAGATATAATCTTGCGATAGTATATTATTAATGAGTTTTGTGAACTTGGGGGTAATGGCCACAAGATCATATCTGTTACTGTTCAATTATAAATTATGTCTTGCTATGAAAATTCGGTGAGTGCGATTTCCATTAGTCATCATCACTTGATCACAGTTGAAAATTTTAAAAAAATCCACTGTCAATAGCTCTCGAGTTGCTTCTAATGCCTTGTTAATGAACAATCAATATTAATAAATGTTATATTAATTCCTTAATTGAATGTATACTTATGGATATTTTATATTTGTAGTTAAAGAAAATAAATTTTTCATTCTTTTTTTCAGAAAATAACATTTCTTATGGATATTTTGTGAATTGAAACCACATTGGATCACATCAGTATGAACATGAGCATTCAGAAATTTCATTAATTGCTACATACATAGAACTCATTAAAAAAATGGGCTTCAAAGTGCGTTTAAGAAGCCTTGATTTGTATATTTATCGGCAACTGCACTTATGCAGTTTCTTCTTATGGCTTATCGTTTTCTGTACAATTTCATGTGTTTCCATAACAGGACAGAATTATTCAAGTTCCAATAATTTCCTTGTAGATTTTTCATCAGAAATAGTAGATAATGGTAAGAAAACTTATTGTAATTTTTTGTGTTCCTTGTTTGTGCTTTAAGAACTATTTACTATGATTCATCATATCAGAACTAATTTTGCGTTATTTTCAAAATATCTTGGTAAAATCCTAGGAGAGCCCACACCATTGGCGATAAATCGAAATAAGCGCCAAGCCAGAATGAGATGGCGCCAAGTGCAAACGACAATGGCGCCAAGTGAATATAGCGGGATAAGGTAGATGCGTAATGAAAATATATGTAAACAATACTGAAATTAAACATTTGAGATAAATAATATAAGAACAGCACTTACTTTCTTACTAGTGATCTTTTCCAAGGGGAGGGTAGAGCGTAATAACAGATTTTAAAAAAGGCCTTAAGATCTCATCGCTAAGCGAATGATCGTGTGACCGCCGCCATATATATTCTCCATTCAAATCCATCCAAAACTGCACTCTTTCTTTTGCATAATCCCATTCGCTCATTACATTTAAGACATTCATAACTCGAAGCAATCAATCCTTCCTTCATATACCATTCAATCAATTCTTTCTTACCTTTCACATTCAACAAAGTAAAAAATTCTAAGGTATATTCACTCACACACGCAGCCATGCTTCCAGTCCAGTGTCCAATAACAAAGCGAAATTCGAAATGTCCACCGACAAAATACGAAAATTCCAGAAATAGTTAGGTTTATTTTATCTAGTGTATCAAAGTAGGGTTACCAAGATGGCGCAATTATCGCCAACCAAAATAATTAACGCCAAGGGTGTGGGCTCTCCTAGGACTGAACCAAATATCTTACACTTAATTATTATTCATTCAAATTTGCATGGGATTAAATACAGATGGAAAAAAAATTAATTTTCTACTTGTAAATTTTTTAAAATTTGTTTTTAGAAAATATATCCATTATAAAGTCTTTAATTAAATGTAATAAATATTTTAATTGAATTGAATAATGGCAAACTCAAATATAAAATGAACTTTTTTTAAAATTATGTTGCATAAAAGTACGTGTCATTTAGAATTTTTAAGCTGTGAGCTAATTTGAACTGTAGTAAATAAGTTAATATGAAATTTTTTCTTGTGAATTAGTATTGTATTAGAAAAAGTATTCAGAGAAAAGACTGGGTATAAATAAAATTTTGCCAAGCTAATGGCTCAAAATTAATAAAATATATTAAATTCTATTGACTAACTCATTCATCACATCACAATTACAAATTACAATGATGCTCGTGAAATTTAAAAATATTTTGCTTCAATGTATAATATTTGTTTCATGACTCCAAAGATCTGTCAAGAAAACTTCTATAGCAGCTGCACTTTTAACCAGTTTTGGCTGAACCAGCCATTTTTTTAATTGACTATTGATTGAGAAGCCTTCCAGCCAGTATGGTGGATATGACCCTTGGCTTGTAACCGAGTGGGTTTGGGTTCAAATTCCTTGTAAAGCATGGTTGTGTATCTTTGGGAAAAGAAGTTGGACTTTTGCCTGTAATGGATTCCCATCTCAAATGGAAAGCAGCACACCCCTTCTGCTATATGCTGGGATCATCATTTGTAATAAATGTCTATGTTCTTATGTTTGTATTGTATGTTTCTGTTCTTCCACTCGTATTTCATATGTATCCCAGGATAAAAACACACAACATTGATTGAGAAAATGATTTTCATGATGCTTTTTCTCTATGTATTTTCATTGTGTTTTTTTCTTTCTTAAATATTCTCGTAATTTAAAAGTTAAATGTTATATCTTTTTTTAAAAAAATTTATTATTAAATTATTTTTTTTGTATGAGTAGAGTATAAAATGATTTCTTTTTTGAAATTGTAATGAAGTGTGCCAAATAATTTGTTTCTTAACCAAACAAGTAAAAAAAAAAAATTGCATTAGACAAAAATCTAATATTGTAGAATATTTGGACAAAAATGAATCAATTAAACTCCAAGGAAGTGATGAACTAATTACACCACAGTTTTTGAAGAAATATGTATTGAATTTCATGTAACTTAGTTTGATCCATCTTTTTGACACTGGGCATAGCTCAGAGCTATTGTGGTCAAATGCTTTCATTTGTATTTTTATTTTGTAATTTTTTTCATATGTTAGTCGTCCATGAAAACATTATAACATATAATTTTAGTAATATATGGAAATGTTTCTCTCATTAATTTTGGCCAGTGTAATTTGAGTAGCTAATTCTCTAAGTAATTTAACTGTTTACAAAGTATTTCCAGAATATAGGTATAGATATGGATAAAGAAAGAGTGGTCGAAACAGGAAGAGAACCATAATTGCAAGATAATTTTCATTAAGGCAGAAATTAACATCCAGACTGTAATATTTTGAAATTGAAAAACTAAAGGACATATTTTATAAATTTTTATTACCTTCAAATTTTTTTTTCAAGATATGGAAGTAATAATGTTATGAACATATGTAGTAAAACTTCTTAATGGTTATAGATGTGAAAGTATGTGCACAGACATTTATTTTACAATAATACAGTAAAAAATGTTTTTAAAAGATTTTTTTGCTGGCATTATTAAATGAAAAATCATATAAATTTTCAGAAATTAAGAGGACTTTAAGAATTAAGTCTGTTAGTTGTATACTAAAATGTCCTCAACATTTTAAGAACAGTAATTCTAACTAACAAACGCAAATGCATTTGACAAAAGAAAGTAACTAAGAAAGAAATATATATTTTACTAAAAAATGTTAGTTTGTGATTAGTTATTATCAAGAATAATTCAGCTATTGCAATGTTCATTACCTTTTAATGATTAGGTCAAGGTTGAAGAATTTTAATTTGTATTTAAATGAGGGCATGGAAATTAACATTTATTGTATAATTTTAAGAGGTTTTACCAAAGTTTCTAGAATACTGTTACTTTAAATAGAAACATGCTGTTCAAAACCAATCTTAATGCTTTGCGAATAAAAGTTCTCTAGATCTAATTTGTGTTTTACTGTAACAAATGGGATCAATTCACTGTGTATTTAAATTTGTAGAAAGTAATATAATTCAGTGTTTATAATTGCCAGTATAGGAATCATTTAACTTCGGATGATGTTAATTCATATAAAATTACATAGATTGTAGTCTGTTTTTTTAAAGATAATTAATAAGTAGGGATTGCAGAATTCACTAGTCAATAATAATTTCATGATGCTAAATGAAATTCAAGCCCTATCATTTTAAATCAAGAAGCTAGAGCTATAAGTATTTATTTGAATACAATAAAAAGCTTAATGCTAGGAATTATGAGCAACCAGCAAAGTGGGCGGGTTTCAGCTAGTATATTTATATATGTATGTATACATTTGTACAGTTTCTTTCTCATTATTCTGTTAGTTATTTGTACTGATATATAATATTGATGGATGATTAATTATTCATTTATCTAAAATTAAATACCCGTATTCCTATTGCTAATTGGATTTTAAAAAATATAAAGGAAAATTAAGGTTTAACTATCGCACAGCCCTTTGATATTAATGAATGTTTGTTTTTTTTGTGGAAAATTTTGAATTGAATATAATTTTGTTGAAATATATATTGTTTTTACTTATAGTAAATATTTCTTTTCAGAATACATTGTAAGTTTCAAACAGTTTTATAACTATGATGCTCGGCTAAAGTATATTAAAGCAGCTTTAAAAACTTATGCTCCAAGCAGTTGGCAAATTTTACCTCGTAACAATCCTGCAAGCAACTATCCTAGTGATTTTGAAGTTGTCCAGGTATGTCTTGTTTACATTTTTTTTTATAGTACATATAATTTAGTTTAAAATGTATTTGAATTTGTACCAATATGTGGTTCATCAAGTATTACAAATCTTTTCCCCTTTTTTAGCTTCAAAGTGATATTGTTGAAAATGGCTTGCCTGCTTTAAGAAAACATCATTCCATAAAGCATGTCACACCACAAAGGAAAGTTACTCGAACTTTAACCTCATTAGATGGTAAGACTCAAATATATATTTTTTAATTATGTTTTTAATTTTACAGATTATTTGTATTTATGAAGTAAAACATAAATTTTGTTCAACTTGTCTTTCTTATTACTTATTGGTAGCATTTATTTTGAAAATCTTTCTCATGTGGTATGTGTGCTGAGCTAATCATGTATTTTACTATTCATCTTACTTTTTTGATTTTGCATTCATTCTTTTGTTAAGTACTGTAAATCAGTGGTCTGTTTAGTGCAGAATGCATATAACAAACTTGGGTATGCATAATGATACTTGGATATATGGCTAAGAAGTAGGCCCTTGTGTATATATATATATATATATACACACACCACTTATAATTATCATTTTAAGGGTACATGATCAAAAATACTGTAAATAACTGCTGTAGATAGCATTGATAAACAAAAATTGACTTTAAATTTAAGGGAAAAAGTAAAATAAGAGATTAATGACTCTATTGATACAGTCTTGAGCACATAAAAAAGGCAATAGATATTTATATTTGATTCTTATTTTTATGAAAGGAAAAGAATATATTTATGGGTTATTACGATATATCAGAGATCTTAGGTAATAATGGAATAAAATATTCTGTTTATCTTTAGTATGTCTTCAGATATTTTGTGCAGCAAATCACACTTCTAAGTGCAATAATTTAAGTACATTTGTTTCTATTTTTCCATTTGTATTGTTGATATCTTCTTACTTGATGAAGTAACAATATTTAGCAAATGTTGGTGCATTCCATTGTGATTGATAATGATACTCCATAATAGTTATCTATGGGTGAAAGAGCATCCTCATCATGTGTTCATTGTTCTTATATTTGTAAAAAGTCCAGGTATGAGTGTAGGAAAGGAAGTTTTAATGACATGCAACTATCTAAATTTTAAATTTTTTTCACATGTTTTGAATTTTACTCTTGTAATTTTTTTCTCAGAAAATTTTCCATGATATTTTTTTAAATAAAGGCTATGCATCTTTTTTAATCTTTGTATGAAGAATTTTATCCTGGCTATCTTTCCTAAGTTTCCAAATATGTGGACTTTTGAATACAACTTTTATTTTAGAATCTGATATTGACAGGATCAAGTCTTGTATTAATGCAAATGCTTTACCATCCTAATCAAGGGCTTTTATTAAAATTTTTATCCATCCAAACTTGATGTAGAGTGATATAAGTAGTATGTTTCCTAATGCTTCTAGAGGTAGATTAACTGATTTTATCACGAAACCCATAAACTTTCAGAAAGGCTACTTTTGTTCACAAAATTGTTTGCTTTTATGTACTCTCTAAGTTTTCTGTTTGTGAACTCAAGCTTTCCTCCATATCATTGGTGGGACAAAAGATATTGAGAAGTCATTTCCTTTTATTCCCTCTTGAAGTAGGTTAGCGCAGCATAAATAACAAAAATATTATGCCCATGGCTTACGTTTGTCACATCAAAGATAATTTTTATGGTAAATTTTCATAAAAGAAATCATGCATCCTTGAAAGCAATGATTCAAATTTTCCACAAATATAACAAAAATCATTAAAAGAAATAACATTCCTTACAAGGCATTTTAAATGTGTCCATTCGTTGACATTAAATGCTGCACTAATTAAAGATTTATTTCAAATGATTGAAAAAACTCCTATCATCTCACAATGTTTGATGAAACTTATTGTAGTTTATGCCTAAATGTGTTGCTTAACTCGCATGAGAATTTGTATGATCTTGAGATTATCCAGTTGTGTTTTCTAGTTTAGAGAATTATTTTTTGTGTGTCAAAATCTGAGCATCTTTGCCATTATGATTTAGGTTTCAGTGACAATAGAATTATGGAATCATCTTCAACTAGTGTAATTTTTCTTTCTTAACTGTGATGTAGAATAAATTCAACTTGTTTTACTTAGGAATCTCATAGAATTAGCAGTGGCTGTTAAGCCATTACAATTCCATTGAAAAAAAAGCATTTTAAAAGGTAATAAAATAATGTTATGTGATAAACAGAGATCTCAAAAATATGAACTTCGCTTTTTATGCATATTTTTTTTTCATTCAGAAAGATAAGTTTACTTAAATTTGTTAAAACTTCATTTGAAGAAATTTCTTGTGTATCAGAAATTGATTGATTATGAGCATTATACATTCTAAACAACATTAAGACTATTTTGTAGGTCAGTTATAATTATATCTATTTTTCACTAAATAATTTTTAATTGAATCCATTTGATAAACATAAAATTTATTTTGAAATTTTTTGTCATGATTTGTTTTTTTTTTGGAAAAAATATGGGGGAATTTTTTAGGTAACTAAATATTTGTTATAGAACATCAGTGTTCCTTTTTGCGTTGATACTGAAGGAACTAGTTTGTTATCCGGGGTAATGGCGCCAAGCAGCACTTTTTGTTTCTAGAATGGAATCCAATATGGCGGCCTAGCTGTAATTTAATGATACACAATAATTTTAAAGAATTGCTTTGAAATACATTGAATGTATTTCAAATGAAGGATAGAAAGAGATTAAGAATAACCTAGATCAATCAATAAATAATGAATATCAATATAATACAATAAAAAGTAACATGTACTAATAATAGTATTATAAGCAGTGTATAATAATCTTATAATATAATTTTATCATAATTATATATAATATTCATATAGTATGATTTAATAACAATTATTAGAAATAATAATCATGTGATATAATTTAATAGTAATTATAAAAGAATAATCATTGCATTGTAAAAAAAATAAAAAGAATGCATAAGAATACTCATATAACATAATTCTAAATAAATAACATAAGAATAGCTGTAAATAAACAACAAAAATAGTTATAAATAAATTACATAATAATAATAAATATTAAAGAAACAATTATAAATAATGAATATTATATGATTATTACATATATAGTAATAATTGTATTTTTATATTACATTATTAATAAAATAATTGCATAATATATGTTAAAATTAATAATGAATATCAATTAAAAAGTACTGAAAGCTTGCAATATAAAACTTGCATTGCAAGTTCCTTCAACGAATTTCATCGAAAAAAGAACGTAAAAAGAAAAAAAAAAGAAACATTTTTAAAACATAAAATAAATGATTTACGGCAATAATTAAAAGCACAACACTTATTATTTTAAGAAAAAAATATTCTAGAACTCACTCTTATTAGAAATATCCGTATTCAAAAATAGCACAAAATAGAATAGAAGACCCTAACAATTGAACAATTACACTGAAAATGGTTAAATTTTTAAAGAAATCGTCTGAAAGTAATAGGGTTACCGTGGAAAAAACCATTAAAAGTTATTTCTAATATACGTTATCCCCATGGCAACCACATTGACAGACGATAAAAATATCAAGGTAACCATATTGTAATGTTATCGCCCATCTTGGCGAACATAAACAACAACTTGGCACTATTACCCTGGATATCAAACTCGCACCATACTGAATCCTTAAGGAATATTCTGTGTTCTATAATTATTTTTAATTAAATTGAGTTTTATGTGGAATTGTTATGAATTAATTGTAGTATTTGTTTCATGTAAATTTTTTAATGCATTGAAATTAATTAAAATTTTTATGTTCAGGTAAACCCTTAAATTTTGATGATAATGAAATTAAGTCACAGCAAGGTTGCCAATTTTTCCAAAAATGGCACTCATCTCGTCCATTTGCAAAACGTTCAAGTCTTTCATTGGTATGTCTTTCATTTTTATTATTTAATTACATTTAATTTATAAATTCAATGTCCACAATAAAATACTGTTCTTAATATAAACAGAGTTCTTGATATATATATTTGAAATTGTTTCTGACTCTTTTGAAGTAAGTTTTAATTTTAAATTGTACAAACATTTCTTTTAAACATTGAAAAGAATTAAATACTAACAAGATGTTAATAATAATAAGTAACCATCTACTCTACTCATACAATAAAAAATAATTATAGTTTATATTTAAAAAAATCTGTTTTGCATTGAATCTGTGCTACAATAAGTATACTTAGTTTAAAGGATTAAAAGTTTTTTGGTATTTTCTTTTAATTCTTAAATGCTAAAAAAAATCATATCAAAATTTTAATGTAAATAAAGATTTTAAAGATAATTTATAAAAGTAGAGAAAGCCCATACAACACCGGGCCATGCAGCTAGTAAATTGATAGGAATTGCATTGTGTGATTCAAGGGAAAAGAAATAGAACACAATTCAAAGCTTCAAATTAGTGAATCAACCAAGAGTGACATAACTTATGTTTACATGGATTTTATTTGATTTTTAATAGTTAGTGTATTTTTAATGAAATATTTCTTTAAAACATCATTTGTTCTGTTTTTAAATTACTGAATTTTTGAAAATTTGAAAGTCTGAAATGAAAAATTTGGTCTTTTTTTTAGAAAAAACATTATGATGGTCATTCTATTCTGAGATGCAGTTTAAAATGAGCACCTTCAACAATGCTTTTATGAATGAGAAAAAGAATAGAAACAAACTTAATTAAAGAATACAACAGATTATTGTTATCTATAATGTTGACATTAATAAGATTAATGAGGTCATTGATGAATTGCTTAGTCTGTTTGCACAAGTAGAGAAAACTTAGTCTCATAAAACATTGTAAACTAGGTATTTCCACTGTTTTAAATTACTTTGTTAAAAAAAACTTTTTGCTTTCCAAATTTCAATGCCTGTGTATTATTCATACTTGATAGTGTGGAATTTTTAATATTTTATGACAGGGCTCCTCATTTTGGGAAACGGCTGGAAAATTTGTTCGGCGACGCTTAATGAGAGCATTACCGCGTCAAATTACAAGTATTTTACAAGCAGATGTTTTGTGGAACATTGGAATAAGAGGTTTGTACTTCTTATTTTGCTTCTTTTTTGTAAATGTGTTAATCTAATTATTTAATCTTGTTATATAAAGGATACTTATATGTGTGTGTGTATTAAGTTTGATAAAGAGAAAATGATTAATTTTGTTTTAGTTTAGAATTCATTACTTATTATCTGCATTTTTTATTCAGTACAAGGAAATTCAGTAAATATTTATTTTTAAGTGTAAAATTTACCTAACATGTTTTTCTCTGATGCAGTGATGTTTTCCCTTGTTATTTTGTAAATATTGTTAAAAATATATACTGCTAAATTTGATTCTTAGTTTTAAATTATTTATAACAAAGGTTTTTAATTTAGTGGAAATTGAAATTTATTATAATTTTGATTATTTATGTATTGTTCTTTGTTATTTATTCATTTCCTTCCTTTTGTTAGGAGCTGGTGTTAAAGTGGCAGTTTTTGATACTGGCTTAGTCAAAAATCATCCTCATTTTAAGAAGATAAAGGAGAGAACAAACTGGACTAATGAAAAAACATTAGATGATGGTAAATATTTGTATAATATATTTCAAATAATGAATATATATATATATATATATATATATCATAATTTTGTTCTAAATTTAAATATTTTGCATTTAAATAAAATAAAATAAATGTAAGGAATTTTTTAAAAAAATAATGATGTGAATAAAATGAGTACTGACTAGTTATCCTTGATGTCATTTCTTAACACAATTTTCTCTTTTTCACTAACTAATACAATGATAATGTAATTGCATTTATTTCTGCTTTTTCTGTTTTTCCCTTTTTGTAATTTATTTTACCTTAGAAATACTGAACAGTTTTTAATTAAATTATACTGGTCATATTTTTTTTATCATGGGATTTTAAATTGTAAGGATATATTCATTGTCTTTTGTTAATCAACTATGCATGTATATATATATATATATATATAAAGAACAAAATTTCTGAGAATCTGAAATATAGAACAATGAAAAGTGTACAGAAAGTCATTGGACTATTATGATTTCTTAAGCTGTCACACTGATTTAGGACAGTGAAATAGGGTTAAGCATTGCTTTATAGGATCCAACATTCCCCTTCAGAAGAAATTTTTGATATAATAGAAAAACAGAACTCTGTTAAAAATTAGGCCTATATCTACACATTCAAACCATGGGCTGGGCAAGGTTGACTCAGCCTTTCATCCCTTCAGTGGGTCGATAAATGACTACCAAGTTTGCTTGGGAACTTAACACTGGAGTTTTGCGTCAGACTGACAACTTAACTGGAACATCTGCTCATGCACCTCAGGGTCCAAGGTCGTGTATACTGAGTTGGGCACAGTAGGCCTTGACCCTCATGGGCTGTTGTACCACTGAGTTAAGTTATATTACATGGGATGAACACACACACAAAACAAAAATAAAAAGAATGGATGAATATTGAAAATAGGAATTTTCACAAAAGAGATAATAACAAACAAGAAAAATTCAAATAAGAAATTATATATATATATATATATACAGATGGGTGACAAAATAATACGAACACCGCGAAAATGG
>BMAV01005923.1:62300-99973 GCA_019973955.1 Trichonephila inaurata madagascariensis
TCATATTCCATTAAAAGTTGTTCATGACCACTATGCGTCCATCCCACGTCGCATACAGTCTGTAATTCAGTCAAAGGGGGGTCCAACTCCCTATTAATAAAGCATTTCTCCTCTTTCATAGGTGTTCGTATTATTTTGTCACCCATGTGTGTATATATATATATATATATATATATGTACCATATTTACTATAATCTAAGTCACCATCAATTCTAAGCTGCACCCTAAATTCTAGATAAGTTTTGTGAAAAATGAAAAATAGTGTCAAATAGTTTACCGGTATCCAATTTTACGAAATTTAAATAAATTTAAAATGAGAACAAATAAGAAGTGAATAATTCATTTTCTTACCAGTATTATAAACTTTTATATATGTACATGAATTTGCAATTGTTCTAATTGCCCCATCCAACGAATATTTTTTACTTCGATTCGAAGCCGCACTCGATTTTCAGTAGCATTAACAATAAGAAAAAAATTGTGGCTTAGATTCGAGTAAATTTGGCGTATATATTTATATATATATGTAATAATTCCCTCTAGCATCCTTTTAACTAACTCTTTTTACTAACATTTAAACAAGCTTTAATTCTTTGGTTCAAAAATAACACTTGAATCTTAATCGTAATCAACTAGTATCCGAAATCCCTGTCCTGCCCATTTCAACCAATCAGGACTATTACATAATAATCACATGGTTGTCACTGCTGGTATATAAAGCGAAAATCTTGTGTGATCACTCTCTTTGTCTTTGGGTTTTGTCCTGTAGTATGTCGCTGCTGCTTGTCTCTTTGCTTTCATCATATAATCGTCGCAAGTTTGTCTCCAGCTCGTTGTCTTGAATATGTGTAAACGGCGGCAGCTTTATATCTTTTTGTGAGCACATATTTTTGTGAAATTGTAACGCTTTGATGTTTCAAATGAAAATAAAGAAGAGCCAAACGCAATCTCAAGTTCTTGACTTATTTGAAAAATAATACAACACTGGCCACTACCCTACATATATATATATTTAAAATCCACTATAAAATTTGTTTTTGCTAAATACTGTATTCAGAGCATATTATTGGTACTTTGTGTTTTTCTAGACAAAAGGTCTAACTCTAATCCTCTTGTGCTGAACTATCTTCGAGTCAATAATTTTTTGCATCTTGTCTGGCATTGTCAAACATCAAAGTATTAGCAACAACAAATAAAACTTTATTTAAATGGTCATAAATTGTAAAATTTCATTAAAATTACGTTTTACTCAATCTAAAAATATTTTATGCAAATTTAAATATAAAAATTACTATATATATGTTTATACTAATTATTTATTATATGTTTATACTAAATTTCAAATACTCAACTATTAAAATAATTATGCTTGATTTATTGGCATTTTTTAAAGAAAGAATACAAATATTAACTCAAATTATATACAAATATTTTATATTTATATTACATTTTTCTGGATCTTATTGATATTTTACTAGTCTTGTTTCTGTTTTTGTTTTAAAGAGAGATTTTTACAGGATTAGGTCATGGGACTTTTGTTGCTGGAGTAATTGCTAGTAATCGTGAATGTATGGGCTTTGCTCCTGATTCAGAGTTGCATATTTATAGAGTCTTTACTAATAATCAGGTATGTATTTTCGAGGTTATATTGCAGTTTATATGTCCTGAAATTTATTACACTGTGTGTGTGGAAAATCTATTTAGTTTCCTAAAATTTTTGTCCTTTAATTAAAACCTTCCATGGTATATATGAATGTATAATCCATATTTGTGCTGTTGATATATTTTATCCTATTTTGTATTTGGTCCTTTCAATAAAGTGAATTAAATGAAAAAAAAGACAAATTTGGTAATTAAGCTTCATATTAATTATCAACTAGTATTTATTTAGAAATTTATTTAAAAAAAATTCTGCATCATAATTTATTATTTTAGAATTGCAAAGCTGTGGTACATATACATTGTTATATAATACAATTGCAGAGTTGCCTTAACTTATGACCATTTTCAGTGTTGATTAACCAGTTGCAAATCTAACTCTTCAGCCAGATTTATATTTTTTAAACTCTACTTTCTTTTAAATGGGTTTTAAAAATTTTACATAAACACAAAAATTCTTTCTGTGCAAATGTAATTATTGAACATAATATGAAAATACATATTCTATCTTATGTTCTATAGTGGTTTAGTATGTATTACATTAGCTCCAAGTAATTTTTGTTCCTTACCAGTGTAGTTATTTTTCTTTGATTTTCATTTATTTTTTGCTCATTATTCAAAGAGAAAGCATAATTATGATTTTTAATCCAATAAGAATATATATATCCATTTTTAAAATAATTTTAGACTTTTGAGTGATGTTTAGTAAAATTTAATTATGGAATATATGTTATGTAATTAAATTTTACTAAACACTGCTCAAGAATCTACAAAATTAAATAAACAAATTAATAATATGAAATATATGTTACTTATCTTTCATTTGTCCATTTAGTTCTTTTCTCTCTCTTGGGAAGAGATCTCTTTAAATCAAGATATATTCATAAATTTATTGTAAAAGAATGTTTAAATTGTGGGTTTTGATTTTTATACACATGTATAATTATTTAAAAAGGAAATTAATTTTTAAATCGACATTGTACATGATTTTTTGAAGCACATATCTCAGGTTTAAATTTGAGCTGAATTTCTGAAATTGAGTGAAACTTTGTCTTGTTTTTTTTCCCTGTATGCTTTCAAAAGCAAAGTTTGTCATATCATTTAATTTATATACATATATATAGTTTTATACATATATTTTACTAAAAATCATAATGATTTTTAGTAAAAGGCTTATATTTTTAGGGAAAAAATGTTTTTTTGTTTCCCAGAATAAAAATTTATGGATTTTATTTGCATTTAAAAAACAGTACTCTTCTGTTAGTTTCAATTTATTATATAAAGTTGTAAGATTACATTTTTTCTCTCTATTGTATGCTATCTGGATTATTCAGAAAATTTTATCACAGTGTTATCTGTATTATTTTTAGATTATGTTTTTAATAGAAAAATAATGGAATATATTAAAAACTAGTTGAAATATCCCCCTTCACCAATTTTATTAAAGGAAAGACATTTTTAATATATGATAAAAGTAATCTTCATTATGTTACTAAAGATATTTAATACACTTTTCTTTTAAAGGTTTCATATACTTCCTGGTTTCTTGATGCCTTTAACTATGCTATTTTGAAAAAGATAAATGTTTTGAATTTGAGCATTGGGGGCCCTGATTTTATGGATCATCCATTTGTTGATAAGGTATTTTTATTTTATAAATAACTATACAGTCTGGTTAACATTTTTCTATAAATAAATTAATCACACCCCTGAATTGACCACATTTATAGATTGGTTTGTATATTGTAATTTGATTATAATATTTCCAATAGTGTTATGTAATGTAATTTCTAATATTTTTTAATTTCCTGAAGTTATTGAAAGTTTATGAGAATCTTATGTATTCTGTATCATTAATATTCCTTTATTAATTATGATGTATTCCTTTCTTGTATATCATTTTTCATTTCTCTTCAAAATTTCCTGTAATAAAAATAAGCATTATTTAATATCACATGTATTTATTTAATGTTTATTTGTACATAGGTATGGGAACTTACTGCTAATAATGTAATAATGGTGTCAGCTATTGGGAATGATGGACCTCTTTATGGGTATGAAAATATTTGTTGTGACTAGTATTATGATGCTTGAAATTTTCTGTATTTTTAATTTAAATGTTTCATTGATTAAAGGAAATTCAAAATTTTATCGAAAAATATTAAATGTAATGTTAAGCCTTTAGTTTTTGTTTATTTGTATTTTAGAAAGGTATTTTAGGAAGTTTCTGAACTTATACAATTTTTGTTTTTCTATCATTAGAGAAAAAAAACATTTGATTTTTTAAAAAAATATTGTATAAGATTTGAAAAACAGGTTTCCAACCTATGAGCTAGCTGCATGTAGCCCAAGCAAGAAGTGTGGAGTAAAAAAAGAAGAAAAAAACCTGCCCGGTATTTGAACCCTGTAAATGTAGCGTGGAAACTCAAAATGCTACCACCCAGTCACTGGGCTTTCATCTGTACAATATTTCAAAACTTTTTTTTATCTTTTGCATTTCAGTTAGTTAGCTGAACACAATTTTAAAAATGAAGAAATGCACAACCATGTTTTATGATTTGATTCAAAAATGGAAAATAGGTTTTAAGCTTTTAAAAAAAATGTATTTCCTTTTAAAATCAGTGTAGATATGCCATTTAGAAATTTGCTAAAAAATTGCATACAGTTATTATCTGACATCCATCTTAAAGAGAAATTTCATAAAGTCTTTATTGAACTTTTGTAAATCATACTTGTCCAAAGACAAATAATTCTCATTGCACAATCATTCATTATTCATGTCATCATTGCTTTGAAACTTGTGCATTTATGAGCAACTATGTCGAGAATGAATTAATACTAAGAGAAAAAGAAAAACGAAAATGCTTTTTTAAAATCTTACTTCTGACTTGGGCATGACCACCATCAGTTTATGACAGGCAGCACAATACAGTTCAGAAACATGATAACAGCTGCATTGATTTTTAACAATAATAGCTGTTGCTATATTGCCAAGTCTGGAAAAGGGATCAAATGGTCTCTGCTCATGGCTGTAGCATTACTTAAAAGGAAAGCTGTAGAATCTTCTAAACTGAATTTCTTCAGTTGTTTTGCGAGGTAATCATGTCCAATTTTAATTCTAAAGTTAGCGATACCGACAGATCTAGGCAGGCCACAAGGAGTGAGACTTTCGATTAAACAATTCCAATGAGCTTTAAATCCAGCATTGATGATTCTTTTAGCCCTTTGATAACAAACAGGAGGATCAAATCAAGGAAGGGCAAAGCCAGCCCTGGCCAGTGCATCCAGCAAATTCATTACCTGTGATTTCATGATGATTTAGAATCCACTGCACTTGGAACACACTCTTTTATTTGAAAAAAGAAAACAGACTATCAGATGAGCTCTTGCAAAACACCCCAGGAATTACAATCATTTTTAATCAAACTAGATATGGATGCATCAGTTTTTAAAATTCAATACCAAATATCACATTAATTTTATGTCTTGTTTTATTTATCTTAAATTTTATACCGAAATTTGATATGTAAAATGTCTTAAGATGTGTAAAACAATGTCAAATTCATTCCATGTTGAAGCCTTTATATTTATTATAAAAGTCATGAATTAAGTTTAAACTACTTAAATGTATTAACAATATATTTTATCTTTTTGTCTACTGATGACCTATTGTTAGTGTATTAAAGTTGGATTTATTTTATGTGACTCAAAACAATGTCTTCTTTCAGTGTAGTCCAGGGAGGCAAAAAAATTGGACACCCCCAGATTAAAATAATGTTTTTTAAAGTATAACATATAATCAGTATGTATTATAAACATTTTAATGTTGTGTAATTCATATTGGTTCTTAAAATTTGGATCTTGTTTCTTTTATAGAACCTTAAACAATCCTGCAGATCAAATGGATGTAATTGGAGTTGGTGGCATCAATTTTGAAGATCAAATTGCTCGTTTCTCTTCCAGAGGCATGACTACTTGGGTACATACTTTTCTTTAATTTCTTGTACTTATAAAATTTAATGTTTGCATTTTAACTAAAATGAAATTTATTTTGTAAATTCATAGGAATTATACCATATTTACTTGAATCTAAGCAGCACTATTTTTCAGTGTTGATGCTACTGAAAATTGGATGCAGCTTAGAATCAAAGGCAAAACATTTGTTCGATGGGAGAAATTGAATTTTCACCCCTTTCAAAAGGAAAAATGTTACTGTCAATTTTGTCTGCTTGCATTGTTTAACTTATCCTATTTTACAATTTATCTCCAATATTTATTCTATACTAAACATTGTTGTCTGCTCGTATTTAGGATTTTTTTTTGTATGCGCTTTCTTTTAATCACCTAAACATCAAAGATATCAGTAATAAATCAATATGAGTTCACTATGATGCAAGTTTGAAAAGGAAGTCAATTTTATATGCAGAAAAAAACTGATACAGAGCAGCGGCCACTATAAATTAGACACGGATGAAGCAAATATACGTTGATGGTATAAATAAAGTATAATTTTTGCTTGTAAATATTCAACAGACTTTAAAAATTCCTTTACATTCTTCTATAACAAATTCTTTGAAAAAAAAAATATTGTATAAAAAATGCATTGGATGGCATGAAAGATGACACTGAATGGGAAAATAACAATTGTGGTACCAATTCTGAAGTCAGCTGTGACAATGGGATTGACAAATCATTTTCAAAATGTGATACTGACAGTTAAAGTAATTATAGTTCATGTATGTATTTTGGAAGTTTTTGATATTGGCAAAATAAATTAATTATAAACTTATTGTTTATTATATAATTTTTTTTAAAAAAAATTTCTTAAGTATTGTACGTTGATGAACATTTTCCAATTTTTTATATTTTTTCTCAAAAACATGCAGAGAATTGGGGATGTGGCTTAGAATTGATGGTGACTTAGATTCGAGTAAATATGGTATCAATTTATTATTTGTTAAGTTCTTTAATCTATTTTCTTTTGATGCTATAAATTTCTGTTCTAAAAAATCCCTATGAATGATAATTAGAAAAATTCTATTTATCTTGATATAAACTGTCTTATTATAGGAATTGCCTGCAGGGTATGGCAGAGTAAAACCTGACATTGTTACTTATGGATCAGCAGTCCGTGGATCAAGCATTAAGTACGAATCTTTTAAATAAATTCATATTTTTTTTTTCTGGACTAAAAATGATTAACAGTTCTTCTTTAAACTAAGGAGCAAAATTGTTTCAAGTATATCTAATATTTAGTAATTAACATTTGTTTTTCTTAAAAATATTATTTTATTGTGTTTAATTCTGTATTATATATGACTCTTCATGATGAAATTCATTTTTAAATAAATAAGCTTAGAAAAATGTTTTCTTTACAAAATTTATGGTTATTTTTATTTACCTAATTTTTATTTAATATTGAATATTACTGACACACTAGATTGAGTATTTTTCTGGCATACATGGTTTAATTAGTTTGTATAGGCTGAGCTAATGTACAAGATAATTTTGCTCTCAATAGCATTATTCTTTGGAAAGTATTTTATTACTATAATTTTTTATATTTATCTTTGATTTACATTTAGTTAAAATATTGATACACATATGAAGAAAAATGGGGTAGAAATATTTTGTAGTTTGTTTTAATAGGTTTTCTTTTCTTTCCAAAATTTATTAATTACCATTTAAAGAATTAATTTATTTAATAACATTTACCTTAAAAATATTTCAAATTTAATTTCACTATTTTAAGTGATTATTTATTTGCTCTGAAAAATTTTTCATGTACCATTTTTTTTAATAAGGAATATTTTTTCAAGGCTTATAATCTGTTTACTTATTTTAGAGGAGGTTGCAGATCACTGTCAGGGACTAGTGTTGCCTCTCCTGTTGTTGCCGGTGCTGTTACTTTGCTTATGAGGTCAGTCTAATTCATATAAAAAAAATACATAATCTTATGTCACCCACCTCCAACTTACTTGGAAGATAGGTTCTATAGAAATCCATGTAAATTAAATTAATATATTTTTATATGTAATCCCATGTAAATTGAAAACAAACTAAAATGTGCAGAATTCAATCATTTATTTCAGCATAAAATAAAATGAAATTGTTATTTTATTGGTATCAATTAAAATCTATTTTTGAGTAGTGTTTTATAGCCATAGCATTTATTCCTTTTGTATATTTTCCATTGTAACATCTCTTACATATGTAGCCATGCTCATACTTTTAGAAGTTTCAGCTGCTGTACTTTTTCTAATGGAGTCTTTATCCTTATTGTGGTTTCATTCATGGAATAAAATTTAGCTACATCTTATTCCTCATTATGTAGACAATCAAAAATTTTAATTTTGCTTTCTTAGGATGGAATTTTTCTTTTCATTTGTGTTTTTAAAGTTTCTTTTGGTATAAAATGATAAAAATTTTGCTAAAACTATAATATTTATCACTAACGGTAAATATGAAGTTTTAAAGAATTTAGAATAAAACTAAATGTGCTTCTTCCTGCTGCTAAAAATTTATTGCACTAAATCACATTAACAGAAAGTTTACAAAAAAAAAAAAGCAAAAAATGGGAAATCTCCATTTTTAGATTGGATTAAATGGAATTCAGAAAAGAATGGAGTTAAAAAGTGATTAGAAATATAAGTGTTACCAAGTGTGTTAATTACCAGTGTTACCAAGCAAACAAAATTAAAAAATGATTGCAGATTTTAATTTTTTCAAATATCATATTTTAAAAAATGCTGTGTAATTCAGAGGGTAGATGTATTTTTCAAAGCATGATTTTTTTAGCCTTTTCACAGTACTATATTTTACAGTAAATTAGTGCCATTTGTTATGAATTTAGTAACTGTGTCAATTAAACAATAATTACTTTATGTAAATTGAATCTTGGTCACATCGTTTGGATGTCCACCTACAGAATTGTCATTTCATTCCTCAAAATTTTCATAATCATATCTGGTCAAATATTACTTATTGATGATTGTATAGAAATGTATTTAAAAAATGATTTTCAAATGGGAGGAGGTCATTTGTTATTACAATATACTTGCTTTGCACATATTATTTTTCAATACATGTTTTCTATAAATACATACAATCCTTTAAAAAATGTATACACTTACAGTGGTGTTATTCACCTGGGTGGAGCTATAAATCCAGCTAGTATGAAACAGGCATTAATGGCATCTGCACGCCGGTTACCTGGAGTTCCTATTTTTGAGCAAGGTTGGGGGAAACTGGATTTAGTAAGAGCTTTTCAGGCACTTAGAAGTTATCGCCCACAAGCAACTCTCAGTCCCAGTTATTTGGACCTTACAGAATGCCCTTATATGTGGCCTTATTGTTCACAGCCACTCTATTATGGGGGCCTCCCTACTATTGTCAATGTAAGTATTTATAATGCAATGCAGGTAGTTCAGTACTTAATTTGGATAAGCTCTTGTAGCAAATATATTTTAAAACTTAGTTGTATTTTTTTCTTAGTAGTATTATCTTCAGTTTTTTTGTTTTTTTAAATATATTGAGGGAAAAAAACTGTATTAATTGTTATAATACAATTAATTTAATTATTGATGTTGTGCCATAATTAAAAAGTAAAGAGAGTGTATAAATATATATATTAATGAATATAAAAATATATTTGTCTGTGTAAAGAGATTTACGTAGAATGTGTTCTGCATTTTCTTCAACAATTTGATACTTGCTTGCATTTGTACAGCTAAAAAAATTACAACACAAATTTGCACATTCACAGACAGAAATTATTTTGAAAATAAAAACAACTGTGTTAAGCACTTGTTGCTGACACAAATTTTGAAAAAGTGAAAACAGCCAGCAACTGCTTAAGACTGGGGGGGACTGCAAGGAGGAGAGAGGAGAAATTAAGATTAATAAATTTGAATTCTGAATATGATAATTTGCACTTTACCCTGAGAAAATTCTTTTGTAGATGATTTTGCAGATTAACAGATTTTGTTCTCTAACTGTAGAAGATGTATAATTAAAGGTTTATTTTTAAAGCTTTTTTTTATTTCTTATATTTACATATATTCAGTACTTTAAATTTATTATTCATTATAATATTAAAGTATTTTTCAAACTAAAGTAATTTTACAGTTTCAGATTTTCTTGTTTTTATCTTTATGAAATATTTTTTGAGGCCAATTTATATATTTATTTTTATATGGAATTTACCTTTAACTGTAATTTTGCTAAGTTGGTAAAGATGTCTCCTTCAAATGTGACTTATAAGGTAGTATGGAAAATGCTATAGTTATTATTTTGTATTAACATGGCAATTTTTTTAAATCTAATTGAATTGATAAATATTGATTTTATTGTATTTGTGTGTGTTTCAGGTAACTATTTTGAATGGTATGGGAGTCTCTGGAAAAATAGTAAACAAGGTAAGCAATGTGAGAGCATTGTATTAGACAGTTTTTTTTCCCCTTCTGATTTTTTCATTCAAAAGCATACATACATACATATATTTAAATTTCAAAGTATTTTTCATTATTCTTAATCTGTGAATTAAAAAATTATTTCAAGAAGAGATAGTTTTTATAACAAAAGTCGCAATGGCCTTGAAAGTTTATTCTATCTAATATGCTGTAGACTATTGCCTAGTGAATGTATAATAAAATTATGTTTAACTATATGAGCATGGTACAGATGTTTGCATAATGTTGGACTAAATATTGTTCATTGTATGATGTGTTGATTGAACCTTTAAAAAATATGTGTAAGAATTAAATATTTTTAATAGACATTTAAAAAGGTTATTTAAATGTAAACTGTGTAGTAGTTAACTTTTATTTTCTTTTTATTGATTTTTCAAGTAAAAATATAAATTTAGTTCATTTATGAGTATTTCACATAAAATGTAAGGATGCGTTGATTTCATTTTAGCCTCAGTGGCATCCATATACTCCTCAGTATGGACATCATTTGGAAGTTGCTCTTTCTTATTCTGACATTTTATGGCCATGGTCTGGTTATATTGCTGTTCATATTTCCGTTTCATCTTTGGCTGCCAATTTTGAAGGAATTGCTCAAGGTCATATCTCATTTACTGTGGAATCACCTCCTGAGGTTTGTAAAACTTTTTAAACATTCAAGTTGTATTTCAAATTTTTATTTTGTATTTTCTAAGATATTTAATGCTAGTGGGATCGACCTTTCCCAGCCCGGGAATAGAACCCAGACCTGTGGTGTGGAAGCGTGATATGCTCACTGGGCATTCAGGGATATATAGCTAATATGTTATAATAATTTAATGAGAAATTATGAATATCATGAAAATGTGATGGTTAAAATCTTGTATAAATTATTTTCTCAAATAGATCTTAAAAATATTTTTTGTTATTTGATTCATTGTTACTGAAGGAAAATAATTGTAAAAATTTCATTGACAAATGATTATTTCCTCTAATTAAATATTAGTACTTAAAGTGCCTGATCTAATGAGAATTAATACCCTATTATTAGGAAGGTGAAACTGAAGTACGACGATCACATGTAAAGCTGCCATTAAAAGTGAAAATAATTCCTACTCCACCAAGAAGGTAATTATCTTATTTCTCTCTTTGATTTCTTTTCAATTGAATGGTCTCTTTATATTCATAGCACACATCATATTCATAATTAAAATATAATATTGAAATATTTTATGACTAAAAGAAAAGAAACTATAAACTATAATAAAGTAATACTGCTCAGAATTTCTTTGAATTCAGAATTTCTTGAATGGTTATGTTCTACACATTTGAATTATTGGAAAAAGAAATTCAACCCTTGTAATAAATATTCAGTATATATGTAATATATATGTATGTATAAGTATCATTTATTTATAACCAAAACAAACTCTATTTCCCATTAAATATTTATTTCCCCTCTGTATGTATTCATGTATAAAATTAAACAGCTAATATTTTCTCAGAAAAGGTCATCCAACCTTCTAATTTCAATCCCATCTCATTTCCTTTTATGGCCTCGGGCCATACTTTACTTCCCATTCAAAACCTAAACTAAAAGGTTATATTTTAGTAATTATTGAAATAAATATACATTCCAACTTAAAATCAGTTGGATTTCATTTGCCTTGCAGTTATGCTGTTGAAAGCAGTCTTTGTGAATGAATAAAAAACTGTTTCTTGAAAATAGAACTATTTTTGAAGTTTCTTTCAATGTAGTATATCCTTATAAGAAAACATAATTGGGTTAAATAAAATAGTGTGCCCTTAATATTTAAAAATATCTATTGAAAGAATTTATGGGCGATATTTGTATATATATTTTCTTTCTCAGTAAACGAATTTTGTGGGACCAGTATCACAACTTGAGATATCCACCTGGGTATTTTCCAAGAGATAATCTACGAATGAAGAATGATCCTCTAGATTGGTAAATTGATTTTATGTATTTCCTTCTTTCTATCAAAAAGTACATTAACATTTCAAATCATATATGTTTTAACTTAAATAGATTTTTAATTCATGTCTAATTAAAAAATATTGTATATATTAATAAAAATTAAAATTATTTTTCTTTCAAATATAGGAATGGAGATCATATACACACTAATTTCAAGGATATGTATCAACATTTAAGAAGCAATGGATATTATGTAGAAGTCTTAGGTTTGTATTCTGTTTTTTTTTTTTTTTTTTTTTTTTTTTTTGTTCAAAGTAAAAATAGTGTAAAATATTTTACTTCATGCTTATTATTATATCCAGTTATATATAATTCTCCTTATTTTAAAATTTACAGGTTCTCCATTTACTTGTTTTGATGCACAACAGTATGGTATGTGATGATTTGTACACTCATTTTTTAAAATTAATTATGTAATCTGGAAAAGCAATAGAATCATACTGTTACATTTACCTGTAAATATATATAAATCAATTTAAAAACAGATCTCATTCATAGTTTATCATGTTCAACTTTGGAATTGTCTCAGAGACTCCTAAAGTTTTTACATTAAGTAATTTCTTATATAATGTATTAAAATCGATACAATACATTTATGCTAAATTTTCGCTATATTTTGTGAATCTCGAGTTTTTAGTTGAATTAAATTATTTGATTGGATTTCTTAGTAATTTAATTGTAAAATGGTTAACTCTTTCTTGAAATATTTTTTGTTTTGTTTTTCAGCTTAATTAATATATTTATATTGAGAATGAAAAAAATGTTTTCCGTTCCTTTATAGATTGCAATTTTTCACGTAATGACTACTTTATATAGAGAACTAGTAACAGGAGTATTTATGATGTTTAAGTGCCTTATCTATTTTCATTCTTCATTATATTTATCTGTTCTTGAATTTTCTTTATTCTATTATTAAATCAATTTCATGCTAGTACTTGTCATATATTATGGGCTTCATCAATGTATCAGGTTGCGTTTTTGAGTTATTCAAGATGGAATTGTATAACAATAATATTTTATTTAACAGACTTAAAGATTGATATAGATTAGATTTGATAAATGTTTGTTGCTATTTCTCGGTATTCAGACTGATAAGAGTTTGGAGCACAATCAAGCATTGGAATTGAGGCAAGCCCCTAAAAACAGTTTTTAGGGGTCTGCTTAAGGGTTATAGAAGCATACTCTAGTCAAGCACCAATAAAGAAACGTCCATTGCATGTGAGGTCTGAAAATGAGAATCAGAAGATAAAGCTTGAAAATCACTTAGTGTCAACAATTTTGCCTGTCTCTTTTAAAAAATTGTTTAAGTTATGCTTTCTATGAAAGATAATGGTGTAGAATGATTATTAATGAATGTTACCAGAGTTATCATAGACATTAGTCCCTTGTCATCCCTCATATTATGGATTTTGATCTCAGAGTTGGGAGGTCTTGGGGGAGAATTCTTTTACCTTCTTGCACTCCTTGACTCACATAAGGTCGAAGGCTTACTCCATTTACAATTTATGTTTGGAGATTGTCTTGTTCTGGTTACTTTCCCATGAGAAACTAATGAGCAACCATTGAGTTTCTTTTGGAAAAGGAGCAATGCCAAAAGAAGCTTTTGCTGACAGTTTTTAGCAGCTATATAGCTAATGTCAAAAATGTATTATCATTACTGACAGTTATTTTAAATGCCAGTAAAAGTATTTCACTGAAGTCTTAAAAGGAACCCTGTAAATATTTCGTATGGCATAACTTATTTTTTAAATTGTCCATATCTTGTAATGTTTATTTTGATGTTGTCAAATGTAGTTTTAAGAAAATAGTAAGTTTTGAACCTTGTAAATAAATAATTTATTTAAAGTTTTTTGGCTTTTTTTAATTTTTTAAAAATTGTTTTTTTTTTATAGGGGCTTTATTATTAGTTGACAGTGAAGAAGAATTTTTTCCTGAAGAGGTCTCCAAACTTATCAAAGATATTGATAGTGGTCTTTCCTTAATTGTATTTGCAGATTGGTACAATGTTTCTGTGATGAAAAAAGTCAAATTTTATGATGAAAATACCAGGTTAGTATTGTTAAACAAATATAAAATGGCATAAGTATAATCTAGAAATCATTGCAAGTTTCAATTTGTGTGAAATTTAAAAAATATGTATAAGTGAGATAATTTTTGATGATTAATTCATCAAAGCTGTATTCCAATATTCTTTTTTTAATTATTTTATGAAGATGAAAAAATATTGGGTATGTTATCTAAGTTAGAAAACTTTTAGATTTCTTTTTAATGCTAATTTGTGGAAGGATTTCAATGTATTTTTTATCCCTTTTTTAGGCAATGGTGGATGCCCGATACTGGAGGGGCAAACATACCAGCATTAAATGATCTTCTTTCACCTTGGGAAATGGCTTTCAGGTGAATACATTGATAAATAGTAAAGTCTAAGATGGCAAATAAATAATTTCTTGAAATTCAGTAACGTTTTTCCTGGTAGAGTTATTTCTGTGTGGAATCAAGAGATTAAATTTCTACTAAGTTAATCTATGAAAAAGTTCTATTCATTATTAGAGACATAAATTTCCAGTTGAAATGACTACCCAAATGGTATTGTGATGACCAAAATTATTGGTCATTAAAACATATGGATAAGCAACATATAAACAGATTGTCTTTCTAATAGCATAGCATATGTAAATGCATTTGGCTGCAGTAGCCTAGTGGTCAAGGTAACAGACTCATGGCCGACGTGTCATGAGTTCGAGCCCAGTACCACTGAAGACCTGCCATGTAGGTGGGGGCGATGCACATTAAATCTGTCGAGACTCGAACATTCTCTCATTGGTGGGGTGTGGAAGTTAAGAGGGGGGGGGGCCGCTCAGGTGTCATTCTCGTCACTTAACCATGGTTCAAAATTACGAGGTCTGTCACCAAAAGCCCTCTAGTAGCTGAACAGTGTGATATAATTCACTCACTTACAAGCACATTTGAGAATGTAACTTTACATAAAGTGCATAAGAGATATTGTTTATTGTACATGTTTTATGGGGAGGTGCAATTGTGATGATAGCATATGGTCATTGATGATTTTATAAATTCAGGAGAGGAAGCAAAAGTGTTTTGCACTCATTGAAGAGGTCCTGAAAGAAGCCATAAAAATGTAAATAAGTCAAAATTAGTTAAAACTTTCAATTTTTCACAATAGTCAAGACTGTTGGAAGGATTTTTATTTAAGAAGTTGTATTATTTGGATGGATGGTTTTATCCTGCTCTTATTCTCCTGACTTGGTGCCTGTTGACTGTTGTATGGGTTGACCTACCTTTTCATCAAAGAATTTTTGATGATCCTAATGATGCAAAAAATATTACCCAAGACTTGTTTCACTCTAAATCTCTTGACTTAACTGATGTGGGATTGAACTCTTTTGTGAAAAATAGCAATAGGTCATTGTTGGAACCGTGATAAATGATAGATGTGTGTATATTGTTTTGTTGATTTTTTTTTTTTACTGAAAGGATTCTTGGCACTAGTGTGTCTTATGTAGGTTTAGTTCTTTTTTGTTGAATATGATTTGTGTATGTTTGTCAATCAAGTGAAATTTGTAATAATTGCTATTGTAATACAAGATCTTTCAAGCTGTTTATGCTTAAGGGGATGCCATTATTTAAAAGTTAAATTCCTGTTATGTTCAGTATTATTTTACACCATAAATAGGCAGACCTCATTAAGAACATGCTGGTTGTCTGAAACATCATGTTATCACAGAAAAAAGTAGTGAATCTGCAAAGTCTTAGTTTATATAAACTTTTGTCTTTTGCTCTTTATAATAAAAAGCGAGTAGAGCTTTTGCAATTATCCAATATATCTTATCAAATTCATTGTTAAGACAATGACTTTTAACTTAGCTGTTCTTAACATTTTCCATTTTTTCTAACAAGAAGCATTTAGGGATTTACCTTTTTTTGAGTATATCAGATAAAAAATTGTCAATGACTTGCAGCCTGTTATAATAACAATACTATAACAGGCTAACATTGCAATTATGTATAAATATATTTAAAAAATTGAATCCTGGTCATGTAATCCAATCTTTTCAATGCTTCTTATTGAGATCTTAATCAAATTTGAATTGTTTGCCCTTTCCTTAATGGAAAATCTAGATTGTAATAAGGTTTTTAAAATTATAAAACAAGTATTTTGAAAAAATTGCTGTTCGTAATTATGGTACAGCGTAAATTCTAACAACTTATCTTTACAAAAGCATCGAGTGTTTTCTGTAAATGTTTGTTTTGAAAAGAATCTAAAATAATAAATTATCTTTATTTTTATAGTGATGAAGTTTTTGAAGGAGATTTCACTTTGGGAAATCATGAAAGTATGTTATTATTATTATTATTCTAATTTTTCTACAGGTGTATAAATTACTTACTTTCTAAACACAAATCTTTTAAATTTTAAGCCATTTGAATAATTAATGTAAATGTATTTATGGAAATTTCTATATATAAAGAGTTGATTTTTTTTTTTTTTAATATTATAAAAAAAAATACAGAATTTATAGTGAGCAATACTAATTCAACAAAATGCCTTTATTTGGGTTATCCTGGTGTTTTATTTCTTTTTTTAATTTTTCGTATGTAATAGATTTTTAGTTATTCCAAATATTTTAAAGTGAAGTTAATTTCTTTTTCTGCATGTATGTGTGTTAATTTGAAATAAATGACACAAATGTAAATTCCATCTAAATGTTCTGATGGTAAAATAAATAGTATGATTTCGTTGGTGTTAAAAAATTTGCTCATTGAAATATTTTTAATAATTTAAAATTTTTGAGATGATGCCTTTATGCTTCATTAATGTATGTTCATAATGGATGATTGTTAATAACCTTTTTAATTAGAGATTTGTTCCAAGAAAATTATTCCTGTTTTTCGTAAAATAATTTTTATTTGGAATTTTTTTTTGTTAGTTGATTCTATTGTAGAAATGAAAAAAAAAAAAAAAAACTTGTCTCTTCGAAATTCATGACATATTAGTAATTGATAGGTACCTACATCACAAATTAAAAACTGAATATATATTTATATTTAATTTAAAAGCATTTTTGTTTAATGAGTTTGATTTTAAATTTTCACACTAATTGTTTTAGTTTGAATCCATAAATAAACAAGTGTTCTTTCATATATCATAATGCTACATGGAAATTTTGGGAAATAATCATAATTTTTTTATGAAACCATTTTTGAATTTTTTTATTTTGGTGAGTTTAATTTATCAATTGGGTTTTTTAATATATGTTTATATATATCTATTGTTTTTATTGATTTGAGTATAAATATGATTTACACAAAAAAAAGTATTCAGTATTAATTTTAATTTTTCTTAATATATATTTGATTCTAAATATTTTGATTCAATGTTTCTTTTTATATTTTGCAAAAAAAAAAAATTTTTTTTTTTTTTTAAATTTTTTGAAACTTTTAATTATGTGTTTATTTAATTTTAATAATTTTTTTTTTTTTACAATTTAATTTTTAATAAAAATAATCCCTTCTTTAAATCTTCAATTATTATATGCATACAGTACATTTTAGCATTTTGATTTTAGTGTATTATGCATCAGGAACTAGTTTGGCCCGCTTTCCTTCCAATGGTTTGGTCATTACAGAGTCTCTTAATAATCAGGGTAAGTAACCTAATTGTGTTTCATCAACTAGTCATAAACAAGATTATGGAAATACTTAAAATCTTCTTTATTATACAAATTAATATGGTGTTGGTCCACCAAATAATGAGCATTATGGGCCATAACAATTCAAAGTAGAATGCAAAGTACAGTTTAAAAGTTTCTGTGGTTTCTAAAAAGTAACTAATTTATTATACTTATTAAAATTAAACTACATGCCTTTCAAAATAGTCTCCTTTTGAACTTGTATACTGTTTTAATGTTCATAGTTTTTCAAAACATTCCTGGAATACATTTTTAGAAAGCTCCTTCAGCTAATTCATCACATTCATTTTTCTTTTTTTTCCCTGAATTTTCAAAATGGCACCCTTTTTATCACATTTTTAGCCTTGGAAACAGGTAAAAATCATTAGCTATTTCAAACACATAGGGTGGTCAAGTGTGGTAACTTTGTTTTTCAAGATAGTTATTCACCAATGATGGCCAAGATTCAAGGACATTTTCAAGAAGTAAAACTCAACTTTTTTCAGCCTTTTTTTCATAACTTTTGGTTCTGATAACTTTTTATAATTTGCAAAGAATTTACATCTAATGTTTATACAGTCTTGCCTTTTTGAAGGATTTGTACCTTTGCGATAAAAGAAACACCTCCAACATCACTTTGTCCCTGTTTTTGCCCATGTGCAATTTTTGCTGCTTTAAAGATATTCTTGTTTTCCATTCAGTTAGTTGTTTTGTCTGTTGGACAATTACTATATTTTTCAGAAATTTCATTTGCATGTATCATATTAATGAGATTTCTAGCCATTGACATGCAACCTTTTTTCTGCTCAGAAAACATTATTCTTGAAACTATGTACAAACAAACATAATGTATATTCAAAGAATCATAAAGAATGCAGTAAACAGTTCCATGAGATAAATTCGCTTGAGATACAACTTCATCAATTGTTAATCATCGCTCTGCATGAATGATTTGATGAATGTTCTCAATGTTTTTATATCAGTGGCAAATGTGCAAGACCGATTGCTGTGAAGGGAGGGGGATTTTTTCCCCCTCATATGTGGTCTTGTAGAAATGCATGTGTCATTCAGACACTTGTTATTTTATTATTGCCTCACTTTCATATGCTGCATTTAACATCTGAAGAGTTTCAAAAGTGCTTTCCATAGCAAAATAAAAAAATTTAATGTTTGGATGCATTTCACATGAAGACATCTTTAAATCCTACAATATAAAGAAAAATTGTCTGAAGGAAAACATCTGCTGTAACAATGATTAAATAAATGCTTCTTCCTTTGTTTACTAATGAGATAGTTTTCAAAAAATAAAAATTCTATTCTGCAATCATTGTAGTGCCATCTGGTAGCCAATCCTGAAAATTTTTTGTTTGTACCCATAGATGTATCTAGATTGCTAATTGAAGATAGCTGTATTTTATGCCATTCCTCCTGTAATATCAATTGTAATTCTGTGAGTGAAGAAGGCGGAGGGAAAAATGTTGTTCTAACTTATTGCTCAAAATATTCCCTGAAATATTTAACTATGTTAAAGTCTGGTGATGGAAGACACCAAAGTAACCATTTCACTTCATCCTTATGCTCATTTAACCATAACTAATAATGCACTTTGCTGTATGGATGTGGAAATATAATCTATCTGAATCAAGAAATAATCATTAAGAAAGATTGTTTGTACCATTAAATGAACACTTCTGGAGTACGCTCAAATAGGTTTGAGCTGTTACCCGATCTTTCAAAGTTATTGTTGGCCCTAAAGAATTCCAAGAAATAGTACAATATGCATCATCACAATCTCAATATTTAAAGCTGGAACAAACCTGTCAATGTGGAATGTTTCTATATAAGCTATCAAACATAATCTTTGAGTGAAAAATGAACCATCAGATCAAATTATCTTTCCAATCATCAAAATTCCAATTTTGGCTCTCTGTATAACATTATATTCGTTTTTTTGTCATGTCTAATGAGAAGTTTATAACTTGCTACTTGGCTATAAAAATCTAATTTGTGTAATTGCATATAAACTGTTATTTTTCAAATGTAATCCTTTTTATTGACGTTAAATTTATTTACTCTGCTAAAGATTTACTTTTTTTACTAAATAATTTGTGACTTTGTTCATTAATACGTGTCTGACAGTTTTTGATGTGTAACATCTTTCCTCTCGGTTGCTGGATATTTGTTGGGAGTGATTTCGTGAAAAGGGACGGATGTGTGTAACAGGATGTTATGTAAGCACGCGCTACTTGATTTGACCAATGAGAGTGCATGGCTGTGTCTTTTTGCTACCCTCGCATGGGGGTCCAACTTTAGTAGCCATCAAGCACTCGAGCGCTTGACTCTAAATCCGTTAGTCAGGATATTGGGGGGCATAAGAGCGGCAGAATGCTTATTTGAAAATGGACAAACAGTGATTTCGGTGATCGTATACATTTTTTCAAATCAAACGGTTAAAAAAAATTAAAAGATTTCCTGCACATTTTGTACTTTTACCATATAACAAAGGTGACTATGCTCTTTTAAAAAAATTATCACTCGCTTCCCCTGATTTTGAGTGGTGATTTTAACTAACTTCAGTTTGCCCAAAGCTGAGCCGCTCATAGCTTTTATGAATGATGAACTCAAGTTCGAAATGAACACAAATTAGAATGTTTTGAAAGCTAACAGTGGTACTGTTATTGATGCTGTTTTTCAACAGTTTTTAAATACTTTGAAATCACAAGTATATGTGTCATATTTTAGTTATCATAAGTCTATTGTCTCCGCTCTTCCCCAAATTGAACAAGAATAATTATTTTTGATAAAATATTGCATTACTCCTTTTGTTAATTAAATACAATTTTCATTAAAGATATAATTATTCAATAGAAAATATTATTTCCAATCATACCTGATTCATGTTTTTTTCAGGAAAAAGTTAATATTGCTTATTTACCACAATAACATGTCAGATGTTACACATCATATGCTACTACTGTGACTCGTTTTTTTTACCCATGTCTAGACTTAATGCTTAGAAGTAATGTATTGGTAATGGTTTTTTTACACTTGACCATAATTGTGTACCTTTTACCACACCCACAGTTATAGCTAATTTTGATTTAGAAGTGTGCTAAATGAGCACCAGTAATCATACCTTCTACAAATTTTTAAAATTTAGCTTTTTAGAATAATATTACAATTGATTTATCAGTAATTGTACTTTATAAGATAACTTTCTCACTTATTTGTGTGTACAACAGTGACACCTAAATCATTAAAAAATTTTAGAAGAGCCTCTTTTGCACTTCTATGTGGTATCCATTAATTTTTCTATTGTCTGTATCTTATAGATTGAATTATAATTAAAAAAGAAAATTTTTGCATAAAACCTCAGTCGTTGCAATTGCTATCTCATTTTAAAGTATAGCATATTTTCTTTTTTCTAAATTTTTAATTTTTATAATAGGTATGGAAGTTCTTAAAGGCCAAGCTGATAAAGTTGAAAAAGTTCCTATACTTGGACTTCATCAAACTTCACATCATCCTTCTGCTGGTCGTATTGCTGTATATGGAGACTCAAATTGTTTGGATACAGCACATATGCAAAAGGGTATATAAAGTATTTTAATACCATTTAATGATGTTTAATCTAAATATATTTTCTATGTTAACCTGCCTTTTTGGGTTTTGTGACAAGTATTGCATTTTTAATGCATTAACTATTTGTCATTGAATGATTTTTAAAAAATTAGTATTTGAGTTATAAAAATATTTTATCTGTGGAATTTTTGTATTTGTTACTTATGCCATCAGATTGACAGTAACATCAGATCATGGTCCATCACAGCGAAGGGCTAGATTTTTACGTCTGTCCATAACCTTAATTTTGAGCACCATGCTGGTGACAGTACGATTTTGCCCGGTTCTTCCCCAGTTTTGAGGGAGAACTCCCTGAGTGTGTTCAGGGGCCTCCCTCTTCTCTTCCCCTTCCACCAATCTCACAAGAGGACTTGCAGCTCAATGGCTATTTAAGAGTACCCCCTTGCAGTGAAGACACTACATTTACAACCATCCATGCCTTCTTCGGGATTTGAACCCAAGCCCTACGGCACATCGGACAAAGTCACTAACTACTATACTGGATGGGTGGCTCTTTATTTTATTTTTATTTGTCATTAGACAAAATAGTACTCTTTATTAAACAAAATGCCTTTTTTCCCCTCCAATCCTACTCTTCTCTTTTTCCAAAGCTTGAATGAAGTATATCATTAAGTATATTTTAGCTATTTATTTAATAGTAAATATTTTTATTTCAGATTGTTTCTGGTTATTAGATGCTTTATTGCAGTACACCACAACAAAGCATGTCCCTCCTCTTTTTGAAGAATTAAAATCCGATATTGTCTTGGATGCCAAAGAATTACCTCAAAGGATGGAAGGTATAGTTCTTTAGGCATTTCCTTCTCTTTTGTTTAATTAATTTTTTTTAGTTTTGTCCCTTCTAAAGTAGTACTTTTTGCAGGAAATCATTTGTATCGTTATTCAAAAGTATTAGAGCATCACCTTGGTACTCCTCATACACGTCCACTGCCAGCTTGTCCCAGGCTAAGTTGGGTTCGTCCACAACCTCTTAATAAATCTGGACCAAGGTAGAAGAAATTAATGTTTCCTTGAATTTTACATTACATCATTGTTGATTTTAATCATATAAATTTGTTTACATTTATATCATTAATTAGCCTCTTCCACTTGTGAATTTTTTTCTCCCTTTGGCAGTACTTAATTTATTAAAAAATGACATTTTTTTTTACAGATGCATTGAAAATATTTATAAAAAATGAAGCTGTGAATTAAATTGATTTCAAAATACTGAGTAATACATGGATTGGAATTGTTGAAACATTAATTAATTGTTCTCCCCTTTTTACGGTATAACAAAGAATCTTATTAGGATCATAAAAATTTTCTTTACATTTTGGAGAAAGTACACATACATATGAATTTTAATATCTCTTTAATATTAAAAATTTTAATAACTACAGAAACATCCATTTTAGTTGTGTGTTTGCTAAAGTAAATGTGTGTTGTATATTTATAATTTGCTTAGTCAGTTTTGCAATTTGAGGAATTCCTTAAAAATCATAACAAGTATTTGTGTGTGTGTGTTCATCAATCAATTATGTAATTTACAGAATTTAAAATTATTTGAATTTTCTCAGTTTTTATAAGCTCTACAAAATTTTTGAATTTTCTTTAAACAGATCCCCTCCTGCCTTTAGACTTAAGTTGTATAAAAGTGATTAAAAACCATGTACAGGGGGGAATTATATTTTTGATCTCTAAATTTATAGTACAGAAATTAAAATAAAAACATATTTGGATATTATTAATAAATTATGCATATTAACAATTGGAATAGTTGTTGTGAAAGGTTGTTGAGGAAATCAATTGGAAAAAATGTAAATGTAAAAATGTGAATATATTAAACATAGGATTTAATTGGAAATGAATTTCATCCTTAGAATTTGTATGTTATTTTATTTTACATTACCTTATAATTATAGAAGTAATATTCACAGTGAATGATATATATCCAAATTTATCACTATCATACAGGAAAAAAAACCTTTTTGCCATAAATAGAAAGGCACTTATCAAGAAAACAAGCTAGAATAAAAATCTGTTATAGTTGGTAGTTTATTAATTTCCACTACTAGTTGAATATTTATTAAACCTTGATAATGTCTTTTTTATCAATTACAATAGGCACTTTTTCAACTGAATACTCAGACAAGGAAATTATATTCATGTGTATCCTATTGTGATGTGTTTGCTTCTGAGATTTTTATTTTGTTTAGGTTATATTAACCCTTTAACTGACCACGGCGTATCTCAACTGGTGCATTAACTGCCTCTGGCTTATATATATGTCTTTTCAAAGTACAATCCTTTTTTTTTCCGTTGCTATCAGTAAAACTATTCCGAAGGCTTTGGAAAGCAATTAAAAGAATTTGGTAGGGTTTTCGAAGAATTCACTTATTTCAGAGAAAAATTTGCTAATTTATGCCTTTTCTTCTCCTCCCCCAGTACCCCTCACACGCTCAACTATGTGAAAAATAGTGTCACTGGGGAGCAAATCATGTAACTTTTAATCCGCAGTTAAGAGGTTAAAGTATTTTTTTTTTTTTTTTTTTGCCATGGCTTTCTTTGAGGAATATAGTGAAATGTATACAAAAGTTTGCAAAGTGAATTTATTCAGCTTTTCAAATTACAGTACTATTTGTATTATTGAATATATATTATGTATTTTATTCTCAAGGTACATTTATCATTTCAGCACACTGTACAAAGCACAGAAGCTCCTGTCGGTAAATCTGGATGCACCTTTTCCTTTCCGACCAGGTCCTGAACCCCAGTTACCCAAACAACCTTGGGACTCTCCACAAACAGTGAGCAACCCTACCACTGAATTTCAGTGGAAATCACTCCATATATTTATTGTAGTAGCCACTTTTATATTTGGACTATCTTTGTTTTACAAATGGTTCCATTTGAGAGGGCGTCATCGGAGAAGAAAACTCAGACCTAGGCGAACTGTTCGGACACCACAGGCTTCTCCTGGTAGAGATCCTTCAGTCTGAATACACTTAAACATTGTAAAATTTCTTACAAAAATTGTGATATTTGTAAATAGTCTTGTACGCCGTTGTCCATTTTTTTTAATGGATGTGTAGCTGTTTAAAATTTCATGTGGAGTACTTTTACATCTTGTGAAAAAATTCTCATATGGTATTTCTTTCTTTTTTTGTTTGGCACAAATAATTTATTGGATTTGTAGTGTAAAATATTTCTTTTTTTATATTAGATAATTTATTAGAAAAATGATTCATCGAATTGTTACTCAGTCTACTTCAAATGACTTGAACTTTTAGGTTGTAAGTAAACTGTTTTGTATCGTTTTTTATATTGTCCTAGAAACTATCATGCCTCTAATTTTCTAGTCTGTTTTGGCCTCAGTGTATCAAGTAGAACTACTTGTTGGTATCTGATATTTGGTTGCTTAGGATGTCTTTTTTTATTATTGTAGAATATACTATTTTATGCAACAACTTGTGATAAATGTTTCGTTGATAAATATATACTCTTGTTTATATTCTAGACTTGTATGTCTTCCATTACATTCATGTTTACATGTTGTAACTTTGTTAGACTTTATTTTTTCTTTCAGAGGAATGTGAGTGTGTTTATTCAATTTATAGTTTCCATTCTTTTAAATTACCAGTCTAAGACTGTTGAATAAATTTAAAGAATAATTACAGTTATTTAACTTTTAACTGGAAAACTTTTTCTTCTGGAAAGTAGGCATGCTTTATTACTTAAGTTTTCCTTTTTAGAAATTCAATGGGTGGTTTAAAGTATTTTGAGAATTATACAAACCCAGTATTAATTTTTTAAACCATTTTTATTTGCTTAGCATTTTTTTTTTTAATACAGTGATAATTTTATAAATTGTCATGTACTTCACAGGTTCTGAAATCCAATGACTAAAAATAGTTAATGTCAGCAATTCATAATTTTTTAAAGTTATCAAGATAATACATTTATTTAAATCCTAAACATACAATTTTTGTTTCACCTTTTAAAGTTATATTTCAAGAGGACATTTTTCTTATCAAATAATACACTGAATTCTATAAACTAGTAAATTATAGTTGTTTATTATAATCATGCTTTTAGTATTAAAACTATTTGCTATAAGATACTCAATCTAGCTGTTACTTATTTAGGTCGTTTCTACTTAAAATTCCAAGCACATGATTTCAATTCAATTTCAGTTTTTTAAATAAAAGGAAAATTCAAAATACAAATTTCAAATTTGTTCTTTTCAGACAAATTAGAAATTTATATGTAGTTTTAAAGATTCTTAAATTGTGGTTGTAAAAAGGTAAAGGTATTCTCTGAATATTATCATTTCTTTTACTTCATGCAGTTATTTTAGGGAAATGATTTAAATTTTGTATTTCTTTTTGTATGTCCTCAAAAATAACTTCCAATAATGTGCTATGCTATAGCATTAACTATTGCTAATATATTAATAGTGCATTTGCATTTTTTAATTCTGAATGTTTTTGTGAATTTGGATGTTATTTTTAACATGCTTTACATTTTTTCATTTATTGAAATTGTCCTACTAAACTGATCCATAATGAATGTTCCAAATTTGTTTGTATTATTTTTGTTAAGTTTTTTAGATCTCTTATCTGTAGCTCTGCTTTTAATCATGTATCAATAATTCAATATTGCATAACTGTTTCTAAACTTTTAATTAAAATAACATGAATGTAAAGCTCTATTTTACTTTTTAAACTCTGTCAGTATTTTGACTATACTTCTGAGAAATTATTTACGTGTAGAGATTTCAAATCTTTGTGAAATATATTTTCTGAAATAATATTCTAAATAGCAAATTAACATTGTAATTAAAACGTTTCATATTTGCGAATCTGTAAAACGTTTCTCGTATTAAATATTTTATGGCTTTACTTATATATTATTTATTCATGTACTTATTTAATTAATGAGAACTATTACTTTTAAAGAACTCTGAACACTCTTATGTTATATTAGCCTCTAAAGCAGAGGTCGCCAAAGTGGTGGTCCACGAGAAATTTCGCTGGTCCCCTGAAAAATGAGGAGTATATTTACTCATCACGTTAAGTTATGTTTTAAGATGCATTGATTGTGTTCTCAGATCACAATTTTTTTTATAAATATATTCAACACTTAAAAAAATCTAATTAGTAGTCCGCATGACTTAAATTATGAATTGACTGGTCCGTGAGGTCAAAAAGTTTGGTGACCGCTGCTCTAAAGTATAATTTTTCATATGTTCAATTTTCTTAAAAATCAAACATTGTTTAATTTTTAATCAAATAAACATATTAGTGAGTGAAGTTTGAAAATTGTTATCTGTATAAAGTTTTATCTTTAAAATTATTTTAAGAGGAGACTTTGCTAGAAAGTTTGCTTGGTACTATTTTTAATTATTCCAACTTTTATTTTAACCTTTTGCGACCTCCACAATTTCATTAAAATTATGGAAGCCACAAAAGGTACTATAATTCATTGAATTTCATTTTCATTTTATTGGGAGGAAAATTTCTGTTCATATATATAGAGAGATTTAGAATTTCAGTGTTTTAACAAATTAAATGTATTAATTATCTTTATGATAAAAAGAATGTATTCCAAGGTTATCTTGAATGTTTTATTATTATTATTCTACAACATATTTATCCACTGAATTACTTAATTTCCTTTGTTAAATATTTTTAATTTAATTTATTTTTTGTTGGTTATATATAATAGATTAAACAGTTGAGAATCTGCAATAGGGTTAAACCTATACTTTCCAATGTTTTTTAATGAAATCATTTTTTTTTTTTAGTGATACATTTCTCATTGTTTGAAAGTATGTGTTCTGTAAAAATCATTTCATAAAACTTATTTGAGTTTTCAATAGTTTTTATTCTGTTTTGAATTTAATTTTCTTTATACCTGGGGTATTAGCTAAAAACTACAAAAATTAATTTACATGTTATAGTAAATTGTAAAAACCAGTACACCTAAAAATTAAAAGGTTTTATTCTGTAAAAATTTAGTTTGTTTAAATTCAATATAACCACCATTGCTTACTTCCCTCCCTTATGTTTGTTTTTTATCATAATAAATTTATTGTTTCTTTTTAAGCTTGTGGTAATTTATTTTGAATTTTTAGTTGTGCATAATCTATTTTTACTAAATTATCATTCATTTAAAAATATACTTTTTTTAACATAAACATATCATACTTTATTTTGTTGTCCTTTATTTTAAGAATGCCATGTTCGTATTCAGTGTTAAACCTTGTTCCATTTTTCAAACATTTTTAGCAATTTTTTTTTTTATTATTTTGAAACACTATAGGATTAAGTATAAAGAGAAATCTATATATATAAAATGTTTTGTTTTCCTACATGGCAGTCTTTATAATATTTGTGGAGTTATTAATTTATTTAAAAAATATTGTGTGGTTAGAGATACCATTTGTATGCATTCTAAGATGATTTTTTATATATAAAGAAAAATTGTCTTAGGATTTTTTTTTTGTTTTTAACTTACTAAATTTTAAATTACTTTTTTAAAAATATATATTTCAACAAATGACACTTGTTTAAATTATTACTTAATTTTTAGAACTTTTTTGTTTGTGTGTGTTAAAAAACAATTTGTAATGGGGACAATTGGGGAAGTGACTTAAATTGCAATGATTTTTAAATAATTTAAATAGGAAGATAAGCATTCATTTAAAAAGCTAAACTGTTCAAATATCTTGACTATAGCTGAACATAAATTTAAACATTTTTATTTTGGATAGAATGGTGTCTGGGAAATTTTGTCTCTTGAGAGAGTATTATTTAAAAAATTTAGTAAAATTTGAGTTTTAAAGAATTTTTTTATTTGAATTGTATTAAAAATGATATATATGTTTGACACACACGAATCTTTTTGGAATGATTCATGTTTCTGTACCATAACAAATAAACTTTCTATTTTTTTTTCGATGAATAACTAAAATATTTAAATTTACTGTATTTTATGAAATTTGATTTTAGGTATGTTTTTAGAAATTATTAATAATTTATATTTTTTGAAATTTGTACAAAATTTACTTTTTATTTTGGATTAGATAATTATTAAAGTATGATTTTTCCTTTTTATAAAGCTGCTGCTATTCTGAATTAAGTTTAAGATTCTGTGTAAGTGGTATATATGATAAGTGATGACAGCATTTGCTTAATCTTTTCTCTTGAACTAATCCTTTTTGGTGGTGGTGGAACAATTTCTTGAAAGACCACATTTTTAAGTCAGTATTTTTCATTATTTATGCAGGTTATGAGTGAATCCTGGCACCTGTCAGATGGCACACGTGTCCTGAAAAAGTGCCACTCTATTAATCGATGTAGACAATTAGAATTTCCATTTTCACCCAACGTTTTAAAGATGCCAGATATAACAGAGATACGATGCAATATTGAAGTTCATGAGCAGATTCAACACAATTATGATATTTCAGAAAAATTTTCTGATTTTCATGATTATGAATTTCAAGAGACTTGTAATGATTACATTTGTCCCAATTCAGAATTGGACATCAGTAATAAAAATTTTGATGAGTCATTGGAAAATATATCTTTAGGGCAGAATTTTGAAACTGATGATGGGTATAAATTTAGTCGTATAGCTGGTCATCATGTTGAAGTTCATTATGAATTGGTGATTCATAATGAATTATCTGAGAAATATTGTCCAAATGTACAGTTCATCGATGTCTTAGAATTATATTTAAATTATAAGAAAAATGTATGTGATGCAGTTGCATAAAAGAATGCTATGTGATTTATATTTTTGAGAAATGCATAATTTCATTTTCATTCAAATAAATTAATTAAAATGTTCATAATTTACTGCTGAAATCACTTGCCATATATAATTTTTCTGTGATTATATGTATCAAATTTGTAGCAAATGTGTATGTGTGAAATAGAGCCAAGAAGAGAAAGTTGAAAATAATTTTACTAATTTAAATCTTGCTCAATGTGGTTGTTTTTTAAATTAATGATAATTCTAAAATTTAGTCATCCTATTCTCTTAAATTAATGAATATTATTAAAATGTGTTCCATGTTTTTATTTTTGATTTTACTGTAATTTTGTAGAAGTTATTCTGAAGTTTCATCTATCATAATTAAAATTACAATGAATAATTTTTACATAGTTAATAAAAAAATTCAATATTTTCAAAAATTGTTGTGTGTTAAATAGATTAGAAAAATTATATAAATTAAAAGAATTAAAAATTATTAAAAGAATAAAATATGTTAGGATAATATGATTTTTTTTTTAAATGATACCCATAAAGGAACTTTATATTCTATGAAAGCTTTGAAGATGTGACTATTGCTTTTTCCTAAAATTTATCCTTTTTTTCTGTGGTGTTATGAAAACTAAATATTTTATATTTTCAAAGACCCCTTTATTCTTTTATTTATATATATATATATGTATATTAATTTGTTTTACAATGGCTGATTAATTTAACATATTCAAAATCTAATATATTGATTTGAAATTTATCTTCAGATGAAACATTTTCTTTATTTAGAATTTTTATTAAATTCAGCTTAAATTAATTAGCTTGTTTTATTGAATTATACAATGAGTAATTTTAAAATTATAAAGTTTTTTAAATGTTAGCAAGTTTAATATTTTTGAATGTGTGTGTATGTAAAAAATACTTAAAAATAAAAATTCTAATATTAGAGACGTATGTGTTAAATTCAATTTTTATTAAAGATATTTTTCTGAGAATGCATTGTCTCTGTAAAAAATAAACTGTAAGGTTATTGTTGAATTATTATTTTTTAATTATAAAATATTTATAATGAAAATATTTATAGTGTTTAATTTATCCTTGAATCGAAATAAAGAACTTAAACTGTATAAATTTAATTTCATTGAATTAAAATGGCAGTTTTTAACATACTTACTGTAAGTACTCAATGAAGGTTAAATTAGTAGATGATGACGCATCATTCAAACTGTTCCTCTCTTCTTGATGAAAGGAGTTTTTTTTTTTATTAATGTGTTAAGACTTGCTTTATATAAATAAATTGTAGTAATTATTGATTTTTTAAATATTTATTTCATTTTAAATTTATTTTTCATTGATTTTTTTAAGAAATTGCATATAGTTTTTTAATCTAAAAATATTTTAATTTTACAGTAATTAATAATTCAGATATTAAACTATGACTCTCTTTAAATATTTTTTCATTTCAAAAAATGAAAATATTTGTTTGAAACTCATTTAATATCATTGTAAAAAAAATTAAATCTTTCTTGAACCAAGGAAAATCTTGCATTCAAACATAAAAATAAAAAGCCTATCAAATTGTAATATCTATGTCTGAATAAATTACAATTTTAGTAAATAAATTTTTTGTGAATTTAAATTTTGGTTAATGTTTTAAATTTTAAATGTTTTATTTACATTAAAATATATTTCAATGGGACCAATTGTTAAATAGAGTACAAAATGAGATAGTGTAAATATTTAAATACTTGTGTCCATTTACAGAATATTTCAATAGACACTTTTTACTTAGGCTATAAATAGGATTTAAAAGTTCATGTGTCTTGTGCAGAATGCTTTTTAATATTTTTTGAATAAAACATTTCTTTAATCTTCATAGTTTTCAATAAATAAAGTATGTCTTTTTCTTTTGTTAAGTATATTTTAAATTAAATAATTCCATGTAAAGTAGAATATTAAGTTAAGTTTTAGGTGAAGTAGTACTATCAACAAAAGTCTCGGATAAGGATTCCTCTGCTAAAGAACAATCAAGTATAATAAAATGCTCTAATGCTTATTTGCTGCTGGTAATTATAAAATAGTGTAGAAGATAAAATGCATTTAATTTAGATTTTATGTATATGCATATAATTTTTTATGTATTGAAAATTAAGATTTCAGTACTATGATACTTTTAATAATTGAGGAAAGGAAAGACACACTGAGTTTGTATTATAAAATGTGAAGGATATTTATAATTTTTTTCTCTCCTAAACTATTTTATAACATTCATTGAAATATTAGATATATATTTCACAAATATATAGAAAAATTTTATGTATTTTATTATTTGAATTTTTTGTTTTGTTTGATAATGGCCGTTAGAATTTTAAAATTTATGTTTACTGTTATCTTTTATTTCGTTTTTAACTTCAAAACCAATAATGTATACGCATTAAGTAATAATCTTTATAATTTGTAAATTTACTGCCATTTTAATATGTTTCCTTATAATTGTTCCAATTGAATAAATAAATATATCTCTTCTTTATGTATTTTAAGTTTTATTAATTTTCGTGTGTGTGTGCAAATTTGTTGGTACAAGACTACTAAATGTGTAAAGACTGTATAGTGAGATACATTTTTTTTATTATTATTTGTAACTTTTTTAATGTTTGAATAGTTCTGTTATTTTAAAAATCATTTTTTTTAAACCTAAACGAATATAAACTATTTTTAAATATATTTATTACATTAAAATTTTCTTTTATTGATTAAATTTTTTTTCCTGCTAGATTTCATCTTAAATATCTAATCTACTTATAAATGTGTAAAACTTTGTAAAATTTTTTATAAGATTTTTGAATTTCTAGCATTGGTTGAATTGTATTTATTAATGTATGAATGTAAATTTATTTATTTCATAATAAAATTTTTCATATTGTACACTTGTTGTTGATTACTTTTCCTGAAATATTTACTGTAAATAAAAAATTAATTTTCATATTCCTAAAGGTCCTTTCCTCCTTCAATGTAAATTTTATGTATATTAAATATATTTGCACTCTCTTTCTTCTAGTATTAGAAGAGCATTTAATTATGTATAAAGTAGTTTGAATACATAATTTTTTTTAATGTACTGTTTATAATTTTTGACACTATAGTGTAAAAAAAATATGGCTTAAAAAAAAAATTTTTTTTTAATAGTATTTATTATAAATGGTTCTTTAAAGTAAAAGTTATGAAAGATACTTATATTAGCATTTTGAGCCTCTATCATTTACTCCATTCACAAAATTTAATTGCTAAAAAAATATTTATCAGATTACTATGTGTATTTTCATGTTTTGAATGCTCAGATAATGTTAAATATTTGAAATTTTTTTGTAGTATACATGTTACTCGCGCGACATTAAATAGAAAAGGTACCAAACATTCGTGGATCATAGCTGCAACGATGCAACCAGTGCATTTTAGAAGTTACTCGCGTGTCTTAAACAAGTTTCTTCATGTGACCCCACAGAAAATAATGGAAAGGAGATCATTCAAGTGATCTGGAATGCCATAGGATTGAACGGCCACGCTTAATTGATCGGTTTCTAAAGGTCCGATCTAAATGGTCACTTTTGTGGTATAATGTTATGGGACCTTATCTTGCTAAGTGGTAGTCATAGTGCGGGTTCGAAACCTAGTGCCATTGATGACCCGCCGGGTATCGAGGTTTTATCTTTGGAGACCCAAAGTCATCCCGTTGGTGTGGAAGTATAATGAGGGAATGTCATCTCAGGGATCGGCCTCGTCATTTGACCGTGGTTGTAAATTCGCGTCGATTTCTAAGTTCAAGAGGTTGGTCATCAACAGCCCTCGTGTTGCTTCGTAGCGCGACGAAAATTAAACACGAATCAAATCAAACTCATGTTGAAAGCATATTCGGCGTCGAATGCATGCAAGCATCAAGTAATTCTGAAAGAACCTCCTGAAATAAGATCAGATACCACTTGGATTGGGTTTTCAGGGTAAAAGATACGGACCGAAGACACATTAACATTGAAATAGTGTGCGGGTTGTCTTTGGCCGTCATGTTCGTTGCTGTATTTAAAAAAATTTCACATGAAATGGTGGCTTCGTAGTAGAACTGGGAAATTACGAGTAAGCTGCAGTTTAATGCAGAAACCATTGAACACGTTGAGTGCAGGTGATAGGCATGTAAATCCTCACTTTGTGGGTGACAGGCATGTAAAGCCTCACTTTGCAGGTGATAGGTATGTAAAGCCTTACTGTGCAGCACGCGACAGGATCGTGATCGATGGAAAAGGAAGGTTTAGAAAAAATCACACCTTTTTTCTTTAATCAGGAATGTGCTTGCGGCCTCTTTGAAACATCAGTAAAATTTCCCTTAAGAATTTTGAAGTCATACGGATCCAAATCGTTGATCTTATAAGTAACCAATAAAACAAACATTCGAATTTATATATAAGATAATAATTATTAGTGTTAGAAATGTGATTTTTTTTGTTTTAAAATTGAAAATAACTATTCAACAGTTTCTCAAAGATATTTATTTAAAACTTATTTTCCTTTTTACAGATATACACTAAAATGAATTCCATAATTCATTTTCCATAAAAAAAAAACAACACTTCAGACTAGGAAAAAGAGGATATTTCATTTGACTAGCTTCATTTGAGAAAGAACAGTGGCAACGAAGATTCAATGCAAGTTTAGTTTTTAACAATTTAAATTCTCATCTTTCATTTTTATCCCTCCGTTAATATATTTATTAACAAAATCAGTTTTTTTCTTTCTTTTTATATTCTGGCATATATACTGATTTACATGCATTCCATGTAATATTTCCAATTGATCAAAAAGATAAGCGTGAAAAATGCCTGTATTTTTCTTTTTGCAAAAACAAGTTTTAGTACTTGCGTATTGTTCTGTCGACTCATTTCGTCAAATCAAAAAACGTAACCAAATGTCGCGATATGCAGCTAATAGTAGAAAACTTTCCCCGTCCATGTTCAACCGCAGTAACAATAATAACGGCAGCAATTGGCAACGTCTTTCGATTTGGCGAAATTGGTCGACGATATAATGTGTAAGTACTCAAATTTTGTAGTAAAATGATCTTGATTGAGTTGAAGAGCCTCTTAAAGTAGTTATTTTTTATACTCTGTGTGGAACTTTATTGGATGTAAATATTTAGTGTGTAATTGTATTTGTCTGGAAAACCTACTCTCTCATTTCTTTCCCTTTTGTAAGTCTGTTAAAATAATTATATTACTTGAAGAATTATATATAATAAAAGTTCTAATTATTTTTTATTCTATTAAATATTACACCTGCAATAAGTACCGAAAATTATAAAATATTTCAATATTTAACAAGATGTTTTTTTATTTTAGTTTAATTTCAAAATACATCCCTGCAAAGTAATTATAGAAAAAGTTTTGAAATATTTTGCTAATTATATTAATGTATAATAAAGGGATAAACGTTTTCCATCCTATTCTGAAATTCATATAAATTAATCAGAAGATGTTAAACAGTTGGTATGCAAGACATTTCTTTTATTGTTAGATTATTTTTATTTTCAAAACAATTTTAAAAGTTTTGAATAAATGCGTGTTTCAAATGAAACTTGAAAACTTATCTTTATGACTTTTCTTGCTTCCTACATCACTTTTACGTGATTACTTCATGCCACTGTTCTTTTCCAAGATAGGACTATATGTTTATATCTAAATAGGGTTGAAAGAATTTCTACATTCTGGGTTTTGTATAAAATTGTTCAACCATCTCAAAAAACACTTTGAAAATCTGTGCATAAAAGATGAGTTTCAGGTGGTGGATCTCACAGTGTGGCAATTATATTGCCGTGCTGAGATATTGTTGTCACCTGGTATTTATTAGTACAAAATCAAAAGTTCATTTTCTTCATGTTCCAATACCATCTCCTAGATCAAGACCACCTTTGAGCGTTCTCCTTACTGAAAAAGAAGTACTAGTATTAGTTTTTGTGAAATTAGTTTTAAATTGTGAAGTTTTTTCAACGTTCAGTATCCGAGAATGTTTAAGATGAATTGTTTTTATTACTTTAGTTTTGAAAAACAAAAATCTGCAGGTTAAAAAATAGCAAAACCATATCAAATGTGGTGGATTCATCACAACAGTACTAGAAAAATACAAATTTAATTTCCTGTTGGTTTTGTTTCCTAGGATCTTTAATACAGGATTATTCATAATTCCCTCCCGGGTTTCAAAGCGTTATATCAAAAAATGAAATGATTACAGTAAAAAAGAACATTTGAAAGAATATGGAGAAGCAATTCGTTTTATTTACATACTATGTGACAGAGCTTTATCGGATTTTCACATAAACCCTCTTTGAGGCCAGAATGGCGTTATTTCATATCCAATCCTCTCAAGAAGAAACCGCGATATACAGATTAGTTAATAGATATATAATGGAGCTTTAGTATTCGCGTGGTAGAATGGAAGAAAGAAAGCTGATATGCTGATCGCCTGGAGCTGATGGTAAGACATTAAATATAGAAGCGTAATTATAGAACGGGTTTTAGCGTGTTAAGGAATCTAAGGTAGATAAATTCTTAGGATAGCTTCTCATAAAGATAGTGGTTAGAATTTCAAGTGCTATTTATTTAGAATTTCGTTATATCACTCCTGATTGCATTGCTATAGTAAGACTTGTTTGGATCAATATATTGGAATAGTAATAAATTATATTTATTGTGGCGGATTTGGGTGATCAGTCATTTCCTCCTACAAATCTAGGTCGCGTAGAGGAAGAGATGATAGCCCCGGGAAGGGGGTATCGCAACTTTACTAGTGTTCACTACGTAAAACCTTGGTTACACGACATACCTCATTGTGATAGTCCAGTTCCTGCCACATCTACTCAACATGGTATATTAACGTTATTGACAGCACATGTTAGCCTTTCATGCAGTTCATCTATATCATGCTGCAAATAGGGACGTCTTAAGGCATGCGTCAACTGGACCTCGGCCGTAATGGGGGCTTCGTCTCGTTTTCGACTCAGCCTTAAGAAGATCGAAATTCAAATAATTTCAAAGGTAAGATGTTATTTCCGGTTGTATTCTCCGAAAATTTGGGAATTTCGGACAATGTGTCACCTCGAAACCTCGGGGTAAGTTATAAATACACCTGTATTTACATGAATGTCACTGTATATGAGATGACAGAGAGTTAAAAGAATTTTTCAAAAAACTATACATGTTTCCTATAAAAATCCATTATTTATATAAAAGATCGATTAATTTATTGTACTTTCTGTTAGTTCGATAAATATTTCAAGGGAAGTTACGTGATTTCATGAGAAGTAACTTACGAGACTTTCTGTCGGCATAGCGAGCCTTCTTCCTTGTCCTGGGCTCTGTCCTGTTGGGTTGGGCTGTGGCTGTCTTCACCAGACTTTCCAGGATCTCATCGTCAATATCCGTTGTGCTCTCGTATGGGGTGATGTATCCACCACATCGATCCAGCATCATCACTGAGTTGGGACGGCTCAAGGTGCCACCTGAAAAGTAAACGATCTTAATAAAGCTGTTTAAATAGATGATAAAAACAAGAATAGTGAAAGGTAACTTTTTTCGGTTGACTGTTTGGCAAGGAATTTAGCAAAAATTAGTTGTCTGGTTAATTATACAATCTTTTACTGAAAGTAAGTTATTGCTATCTCTTGTTTTGATTTTAAGAAAGTAAAAGTTGTAGAAGAAATACCTCTGCTAAATACACATACAGTGGAACCTTTGAAAGATGTCCATCAAACGGATTGAAAGAAACAGGTTAAAATACAAAAAAAATATCCTTTTGTATTGATTTCATACGTTATAACCTTTACGATATATTTATAGAATGTATAAAATCCTATACAGCTAACCGTCGAGCTACAGTGGATACCATCCCATGTAGATATTGAAGGTAATGAAAAAGCAGATCTATTGGTCAAGAAATTTACTGAATTATTTAGGGCCAAATTCCTTTGGATTTCCTTAGGAGAAGTGCATGAGAAAATATGTTTGCATACTACACAATTAAATCAATTAAATAGAAGGATATATATACGGTGAGAGAATATTAAAAGGATGATTAGAATGAGTTTATTTGTAGATCACGTAAAGAGGCTGTGGCTAATTTTATATTAAAATCAGGCCAAGATTTCTTAGCTGAATGCCACAGCAGAATAGTAATTAATACTGACAAAGAACCTATGTCCTTGTCGTAAAATAGACAAGATGAATAAGCAACACTTACTCATCTGCCCGGAACTTAAATTACAATACATAGTGGATGTTTACCCGCTGTTTCGTGTAGTCAGGAGGCTCATGTCCTTATCGGAAGATTTTTTCCCTCTAGACAATTGTGTTTTCGATTCTTATAGTTTTAATTATGTAATTTTTGCGTGTTTTTTGTTTTCGGTTTTGACATGTTTTAACGTTATTTTTATTTTTTATTGGT
>BMAV01005923.1:114973-192932 GCA_019973955.1 Trichonephila inaurata madagascariensis
CAGAAAAAAAAAAATATAGTTTATAAGCTCTGACGTATTTTGTGTTACTTAATTTTACCTTTCACTAAAAATAATTCTTCTTGTTTTATACATATATTTTAATATATATATATATATTAAAAATCCGCATCTAGCTAATTTTATGCTCATAATATGGCATTGTAAAGAAACAGAGAGAAAATAACACACAGAGAGAAAATACATCTTCGAAATGTACATCATTTTGTTCATAATACCTACTACTACAATAACTCCAGCAGACAAAACGTATTATTTTTCATTTTAGTCAAGTGAGAGTTCTTTTCACGTGGGAGGAAAGTTAATCAGTATTTTAGCTGCATCATAATGAAATCAATTAAGGGATTAATTTTAAAAGAACCATATCAGTTTATTGTATGTTTCAATTACTAATATATTGAATTGGCGGAATTTTCATTTTTAAGAGTACAGTAATGCCCCGAACTTATGTGATAGGTGGGACTGAGTGATAACCGAGTAATTCGAATTCGCGTAACACGAGTATGATTTCGCACATAAATACATATAAATTATCTTTAATTAGGTCGGAGACAAAAGAAAATAATAATTTAGAAAAAAAGATGTTTAATAAATTCTTAGATATCACAAATACAAAATCGCCAACAAAGTTGTTTTGATCTAGATCATAGGTTCCCAATCTTTTTTGAACCCGCGCCCCCGGTTTTTGGGGATTTTTTCGATACCGCCCCCCTCCCACTCCACAGAAATAAGAGCATACATAATACATGGTGAAAACCAGGGGCGTAGCTCTACCACCGTATCAATGATACGGGGCCCCTAAACTAGAGGGGTCTCAAAATGCATAAATAAAACATCGCAGACTGTTAAAGGATCCCTAAAAAGAGCCCCCAAGGAATTTTGATACAGAACCCCTCAGAAATAGCTACGTCAGTGGTGAAAACACAAAAAAATTAATTTTTAAAAAATATTCTATTACTATAATAGAATATGTTTTTTTAATTTAGTTTTTTTCTAAAACCCCCATTTTTCTTTTTTTTTCACTTGAAAATCTGAAATAGCTATTGTCACGAATATACAACTTTAAATGCATACAATCAACATAAGGTTACCAGTATTAAAGTTTCCTTTTGTTAGTACATAATCGGCGTTTTTTTAAGCCTTTTTTAGACTATCTTTAGTTAATCTGCCCATGCCCCTACATACCATCTAAAACCCCCTAACTTATTCTGGGTTTTTTTACTGCCCCCTGAAAGCCTCAAACGCCCACAAGGGTGCGTTATCGCCCACGTTGAGAACCTAAGATCTAGATCTAGAAGGTTTCATAAAATTTAACAAGTAGTCTGCTGGCTAAAAGATTTTCTTTTCTCCAGTAAAATTTCCTCGTAGCATGCTAATAATTTTTTTAATTCCTTATTTTGTTGAAAAAATACTCTTTGTTGGAGCATGTATTTTCTAAATTTTATAACCCTTTTTCAATTAAACTAAGGCCTATCAACTTCCTACCCGTCATTCGATCTTCTGATTGAACTGGGTCTAAAGACTCAAATTCTTCAATGTCTTGTTCCTGTTCATGCATTTCCATGAGCTCATCAATTGTCAGCTCCTGATTGTGAAAATCCAGCATCACTATCAATTTAAGGTATCCGACTACGTTCGGAACCGTGATTTTAAAAAAGAGCATAAATGGATGATATTCATGATATTTAGTGTCACTTAGATTAGAATTCATGTATAAAATTGTTTTAAGGACATTATGACAAAAAAAAAATATTTAAATACAGTATTTTGGTAAGAAATTCACTTAGAACAACCTTTTTTCAAAAAACGTTCTTCTTTTATAAAAAATGCTTCTATAATAATAATATTCTGCTTATATAAAGTAAAGACTTTTCCAGAGAGGAAATCTGAACTAGGATTTTTGAAAAATTCACATTATTTTCAGACTTACCACCAATTAAAATAAAAAATTATCGGCATTTTTTCCTTAAAATTTCTCCCCTCTGTTGCAGTAAAATATGGATAAATCCACTTCTAAGTTATATATTTCAAAAATTCTCGTTCAGCCACTGTACAGATGTTCGAGCTATATACAGACAAAATGTTATTGTAATAGAAGCATTTTTCTTGAAAGGAGAATGTTTTGAAAATGGGTCATTCGATATTCATTTTTTGTCAAAATCTTGCACTTAAATCATTTTTTATTGTAATAATATTCTTAAAATAATTTTATATACGTTTTCTAATCTAAGTAACACTAAATATCATAAATATTATCCATTTATACGCTTTTGCTACGCGCTTTTTTTTTCCCCACGGTTCCGAACGTAGTCGCGGATACTTTAATCTTGAACGTCATCACTATCCACTTTTGAATTTATTTGCTCGGCAAGATCGACAACTTCTTCAATCAAATTACCAATTTCATCAGGCTCCGGCAATGATTCCGCCTGAGTTTTTAATGATGGAAAAAGAAAAGGAAAATCGCGTAACTCCAAATTCACGAAGTCGGGGGAGCTAAGTCGAGAGAGAGGTATTATTGTACTGTGCTTTTATCTCGTTCAAAAATTTGTGTTTATTTGTGATCGTTAATAAGTTTCGTTACATACCAGATGAAAATCATTAGTTTAAAGACAAGTACTTCTGAATTAACACGAGGAATTAATTATACTTTTGATTAAAATACTTTTTTAAAGTTTAAAAGCAGTCCAGATGTGTGACATAAAAGAATAAAAAAGTTCTCATTTAAAAATATAATTGAAATCACCATCTTACCTGGATTTATTAATTGGAATACCATCATGTTTCGTTACTGCTTTCAGATATTCCCACGAAGCTTTGCATTCTGTCTCCATTTTTACCAAATTACAAGAAATCTCGTCGAAGTCCGCCTATAAAGAAAACAGTTCATTGCTTAACTGTTAATATTTTCAAATGGTGGGATTATTTATAAGAATGTTTATTTTCTTTACAGTCTAATGTAAAAAGAAAGAACGCTATATGCGTGGAAGCTCATTAACGAGTGATTAAATTGCACGGAATATGAGCGTAAAAAAAATTAATGTTAAAATTAAAGTGTTATGGGTACAAACTTTTTTTAGTAATCTCTAGACATTATTAAATGTGAACAAAACTTTCTTTTAAATTAGAACAATCGGTTTCAATTTGATTCTACCGTTTCCATTTCTCTGAAATGTTTCTATTATTTTTGACTTCACATGCTGTTTATAGAATATTGATAGAAGATTCTAGAATATTCATGCATTTTATCTACAAGATTTTGGTTTCAATATCAGCTGCTGTTCCGTATACTCTAATATACAAAAAGAAACAATAGCAGTGATATTACTGCAAAGTTCGTTACAATTCTCTAAAAGAAGAGGCTACAATATCTGTGAAAATAAACGACGGAGAACAAAAGAATTTGTATGCTCTAAAAGCTTGAGTGAGTGAGTGTTCGTCGCATTATAAAGCAATACGAGGACTATCGTAAATTTGAACCTCGGTCAAGTGGCGAGGACGATATTTGAGCTGGCATGTTCTCACTGAACTTCCACAACACGCTTATGTAGCCCCTCTACACAGGTGTTCAAGGGCACTAGGACTTGAACTCATGGCGTGCTGATCACCAGTCCGTGACCATGAACCCTAGGCTACTGCTGCCTCTGTAAAAGCTTGAAATATCAATTCAGGAAAGCATCAACACCTAACTTCGGTTTTAAATCTTTATGTATAAAAATGGATGTTCGTATATATGAAATCGCATCACTGCAATACCGTACAACCGATCACTATGAAAATTGACATGTATGTGTATTTTCTTGTGGAGAAGATTTTTGGGCTATCCTCTTTCTTGCGCATCCCCACCAGGTGGCGATGCATCATATCAATTTCTGCACCATTCAATCAATCGCCAAGTTGCCAACAGGGTCGCCAAAAATGATGCCAACTTGGCTCTATCGCCAACATTTCGCTACGTTTTCATTGAATCGCCATTATAATGTAAGGAACGGCGTTTGCTTGCGAATCTTATTTTGCAGAGCAGAGATCAGCTTAGGAAAATGTTTTCAAACATTGACCCACAAGAGAGTTACGGGGGCGTTATCAATACAAAAAAAAATCCTTTTTATCAATTTATTAGGCTTAATTTTTCAATTCACCCGTGCGAAGAACGGGTATACCAGTTAGTCTTCTATATATGTGCTAGGATATAGCTAAAAACATTATAAAACTGTATTGATTAACTTTTTGATCTCGATGTATTCATTTCACTCTATTATTACAAATGTAAAATTAAGGTCAACTCGAGAAGATATGATTATAACAATAATTTAATCGATTTCCCATTGAATTTTTAGATTATTAAAAGGTATTTCTTGACGCGATGTTCAAGTTACCTGAGAGAGACACCTTCTCAGAGGTGCCTTTCCGTTGCAAAGTCCTTCATTACGATTTAAAATTATGAAAAATATCTTTAACATTGGTTTGAAACTAATCTTACCTTGGATGCACGAGTCACTGCACCGAATTCCGAATACAAATTTGTAGTGTCGGGGAATCTTTCCATGACAATCGTGCAGATGTGGTGAAGTAAGGAGTGTTTATGAACAGTATCTTTCACTTCGGGGACTTTACTTAAGTATTCTATACTAAATCCTTTTGCCTGTTGGTAATAAAGTATCATGATTAGCAAATATTTTTTAAAAAGTTGAGAATACGGTGTAACATTCATTCTTTTGATAATGTATGCTGAACTGAGAAATTCATACTTACGCTTGAATTATTGAGGAAATTTCCTACTGAGAGAAGAATTGACAAAATTATTCGGAACGTTTTACTATTCTCTACTTCGACAATGGCTTGTTTCAGATCCATCAAAGGCTCTGCAACTTCCTATAATATTAAATTTAGTTTCTATTAGAATTATTATTTGGAAATAAATTAATGAAGTATATGAATAGCTATTGATGAAAAGATCGTAAGAGGGAGAAGGTGAAACGCGTAAATTTCACTTTGAAGAGAAACGTGAAATATGTATATATGTTACCGTTAAAGTGTATAATTCAGTTATTTTATAGAAGAACTAGGTATTTTATGAAATAACTAGACAAGTCAAAGTATATATACCTAGTTATTCTAAGAAATAACTAGTTATTCTATGTAATAACTAATGATATACCGTTAAAGTGAAAAATAAGCAATTTCATAATTATTTTATAAATTAACTGATCATAAATTGTAAAAATTTCTCAAAAAATACATTTTACCCCCTATTGCGGGCAATTAATTGATAAATAATAATGAAAAGTGGATGCGATATCTAATTTATTATTGTTCATATTGCTAACAATAGTTAAACAGAAATGAAAAAAAAGAATATGTTGTGCAGAAATAGTTATATTTAAATATTTTCAAAAAAATACAGGCTGGAAAAAAACTGTTGTTTCATAAAAACATTGTGTAAACTTTTTCAAACAAAATGTAAGAGAATGTTGATTTAAATTTTATGAAATACCTTTATTTTACTCTTTTCATTATTTATAAGCTAAGGATTGCTGTGATGACACTTTGAATTAGGGTTCAAAATTGAATAAAGATAACAAGAACCAGTTCAAAGAACTTTCGAGTGCCGTATTTCATACTTTAAGGAACAAATAATCGCTATTCTATAGAATACCTAGTTAAATCATAGAATTCAATAATTTTATGTACTTTAACTGTCTTGTCAAGTTATTTCATGAAATACCTAGTTATTCCATGAAATAACGGATTTCACACTTTAATGGTAACATAATGTATGTAATAATTGATCATTTAAATTTTCTCTCGAGGAATGTTGCTAATTTTCAAATATGTAACATATAGTTATAAAAATTTTTGTAGAAATTAATCTTAAAAACTTTTGCCAAAGGGGAAAAAAAATGGAATTTTCCCTATAATAAATATGCATTAAATTTTTAAAATATATTTATTTTCTTTTATATTTGTTAAAAAAATAACATTTTATATATTATTTTAGTTAACAAAAATTGTGAAAGCAAAAAATTCAATTTACAGATACATTCTTCGGATTTTAAGAAAAAAATTTCAAAATATTCTGTGTTTAAAATTTTTTTATTGCGATTCGGAATAAATTATATTGACCCACCATACATTCACGCCCCCTTCCCCTGAACCATTCCTAAAGAAGTTTTGTCTGTTACTGTTCTAAACAGTCTACTGTTTATCCATTGGGCGCTTGGGGTGAGGGCCCAGATAAGCTGGACATTACCAGATTTTCTGGTTATAGTTTGATAAAACCAGATTTTCTGGTTTCGATCCACCAGTGCAAGGGGGCTTGCAGATCTTCTGCGCCCAGGGCCTGAAATGAGCTTAAATCGGCACTGGTTCTAGAGGACATTTGAAACGTAAAAATTTGCCTTACAGCACAGGAATGCCAGTAAATATTAATAAAGTTTTGTGCATTGGAAATAAAAAAAAAAAAAATTTCGAATCTAAGTCAGAACAATGTAAACTATTGGTTATGCAGTGGAATTGAAAATACTTTCTATGGAAAAATGATACTTTTCCTTAAGAATGGGTTCTTATGGATAAATAAACTGATGCACACCTACACCAAGAAAAGCAGAAAAAGTACTCATTTTTTTAGTAAGCCACAAATAAAATGTAAGCTATTCAGATTTTTACACCATTTTGAATTTACATTCTTGTATAAATAAAATTGGAACAGGTTACAAAGAAGTACTTTTGAATCTTATTATTTTTTAATTCGCTCTAATGTTTTCAATAAGATTTGTTTATTTTAACCTTTATTCATTTATTTGTCGAGATTTTTATGTCAAAAAAGCACTGGACCAGTTTTGAGAATTAAAGAAAAAAAAGAAGAAAAATCTTACAACATGTAATTTTTTCCCTCCCTTTGAAAAGCAAAACTACAGATTTTTTGCGAGAAACATATACTCTTTATATTGATGAAAATACCTGTACCCCCACATTTTGTAAGGTGACTAAGCAGAAGAGAAGAAGGGGGAGTGAGAATGCTTGTGTGTGCTTACAATGGTAGGAAAAGTTCTGTATGTGTATGTGTGCCAGGTGGTTTTTCCAGTCATTAGAAGTAATTTCGCAAAACCCGCTAAAATAGACATAACAGTTTACATAAAGGTATTCGGTCTCGTCGCCACCATAGCTCAGTGGTTAGAGCACTGGTCTCGTAAACCAGGGGTCGTGAGTTCAAATCTCACTGGTGGCTGATATTTCCTTTTAGCTGCAAGCGTCTTCAAAGAATAATTGTCATAATTTTTTTTTATTCCCAAGGTACATCTGATTTTTACGTTAGTTAGTCAACTGATTCAGATAACATCTTCTCACGACAATATTCAAATTTATTATAATTTTATTTGTTCTGAATCTACTCTCCCGATATTCAGAACAAATATAATCAGCTGCGTGTTTTACTAAGCATGCACGATGCGATTCTGATTGGAAAAAAATTACACGTAGGACATTTATTGTAAGATATTATAAGACTTTTATAAGATTTAGGAGATCAGTCGGTACTTAGAATGTAAAGGGGAAAAAAAAGGAATTTTGTTTATATGAATTATGAATTTTTTATGAGTTGCATTTTAGTTCGTAATTTTTATGTATGTATGTTTTATTTTTTATTGTGTTACAGTTTAACGGAAAAACATTTGTAAAACTAAAAAGAATTGGTTTTTAAGTATTTATGATATGAGACTCAATTTTATAAGAGATTGTATTCAAATATATGTAAACGAATTATAAAAAAAATTAGCTAGCAATTATACTAGCATTTTTTTTATATAAAAGAGAATTATTGCATTTGAAAATGATACATAATATATGCAGTCGGACTTCTGTGTAATGAAGTCGTTAAATCTTGAAAAGAGTTTGTTATGTGGAAAATTCATTAAATAGAGATTCATTTTTTAATATATTTTATAATCTTGATTCCAGGAAAAAATTCTCATATTAGGGAACAAAGGTTCGTAAAATCTAGATCCAACTTTATAAATGTTAGAAAAAAATTTACAAATAATAACTGGTAATTAATAAAAAACCAGTAGCATAACAGGATTTTCAATTTAAATTTTCTAATGAAAAATGATTGAAAATAAACAAATAAGTATTAGAGCTAAGAAAAGTGAGAGCAGAAGTAAAATATAAAATTCGTTAGTTACAGTATTGAGTATAAAGAAGTATGGCTATATTTATATTTTGGAAAATAATATTCCTAAAAGGTTTTTATGATTTAAATATATGAAAAATAGATTAAGAGAGTTGGGGGAAAAAATGTTTAATCGTAATGTTTTAAAGTTATATTTATTTATATTAAAAAACAAGCCAAAAACTTAAAATATACAAAATATTGAATTGAAAAATGAATATTTAAAATGTTTCGAATTTGGACCTGTTTAACATAAATCGAAGAAAGACAATATCTCAAGCAGTATTGCTTTTATATAATGCTTTGTATTCAAGGTATTTTTAAGATTTCATAAGTATGCGTCTTCATACTTTCTCCATTGTCTCATAGTCCAATCGGAAGGCCCATAGCTTTAGTCTTGCTTCTAATTCGCTGATGGAAGCCAGGGTCAGTAGGAATTGTTCTGCGGATCCTAACGGAATATCAGGATTGGCTAACTGAGCCTGAACTATTTTGTTTTTCTCTTCTTCCGTTGGCATCATAGTTGTCAATATTTTCTGCAACAAAGAAATTATGAAATTCTTAAATTAAAGTTTCTATTTATGCGTTTGCATTTTGTGTTTTGATTTGATCTTAATTTTTTTTTAATATTAATGAATTTATTATATAATTACCGAAAAATCCTATACTTTTTTTTTTCAAATGGGGTTGCGGACTGGAAATTATCATTTTAGACCGAGTACATTCTCCGGCAGCTGGTATCATTTTTTAATGTCGCACCATGTAGGTGGATACCAATTGCCACAATGTAATTTTGACACCCAGTTTCCTCCCCAGAGAGAGGCATCTGAGCACCCAAGTAAAACAGGCACTCTAGGGATCTTTAACATGCCGCATAATCATACGAGATGGATGCTTTCGATTTTTTCCATGAAAATCCACCGACTTGGGCCGGGGGCAAACCCGCAAATTTGGACGTACAAGGCTAGAACCTAACCAACTACGCCACCCAGCCGGCGTACCTAACTTTCAAGCTGCATTTTTTAATTTTTAGGTATATTCGCCGTATAACGCGTACCCTTTTTTTACGAAGAAACTTTAAATGTACGTGTGCAATATTCTCATGTTTCGAAGTAATTTATTCGAGATATTATCCTAAGCTTTTGAAAAATTGGTATACTTCTAGAACTACAACCCTTTAAGTTGATTAGGAATGTCACATTTCTTTTAAATAAACAATGTTTTCACATATTTAGAAATCTAAATTTTTTCCCCCTGTTCATCTCTTTTATTTTATTTTATTTTTAAAGCTATCATTTTTACACTTGGTGTATAATGCGTGCACCCTTAAATTTCAATTCTTATTTTTTGTGTTAAAAGTGGGCGTTTTACTACAGATTTTTCGATATACGAGTTTAAATATTTTCATTTTTTTTTTTAATATTATATTTCTTTTATATACATGGTAAAAGTAATTGATTAAAAAGTATTTAACTTTTCTTTTCAAATGGGTCTTATAAGAATTTTTGTTCACATAAAAACAATTTTATGTAAAATTATTTCAATTCAATTAATACATTCAAATGGTGAATTTGTTAAAGCTAACATTTTGAAATTTTTGACAATCATATCTTTAATGAAAAAATTTAATGGAGGTATATAAAAACTTTTGCATTAGTGAGACAAGATATTTTTTAAAGCTTTTTTTTATTTATTTACTAGGTGAAAAGAAAAGCCTAAATTATTGTAATTATAATTGTTAAGCTGATTGACACAAAATTTTCATTTCTTTTATTTTATGAATTAAATAGCAATTATATTTTCATCTAAACTTTTTTTCTCTCAAACGAGATACTTCTGTAGTTTAATAAGTATCTAAGATATTAAGCTATTTCTAGGCGTATTTAAATCATCTATTACAGAAAACATAAAATCTTATATTAACACACATGCTACGACTATTTTCTTACTCGATTCTGCTGTTATAATTATCAAACCTTAATTAATTAAATTATTATTTTCAAATCAGCTTTGCAGAATAATCAATTTTCGCAATGTAAAAACAGTTATATTTCAAAATTATTTTTGAAAATATTATATGATTATTGTATTATCCTTGTCTCATAAATCCGTGTTTTTTAAATTACCTCAATTCCTTCTCTATTCATAATAGTAGTATCCATTTTGAGTATTGCCGCTTTGATGGCACCTTTGGGAGGGAGTTTAGTCATTCCGATGTTAATTGCGTTGGAACGTTTGGTGTCCAAAACTATCAATTCAGTTTTCTTGCTTCCATCTTGAACTTTCTAAGAATGAAAAGCATTACATGAATAGTTGTATAATGTTATTTGAGTAATGGTGTGTGTGTGTGTGTATGGGTCTTATTTAATATGAAATTCGCTAAAAGAGTTTTTAAAAAAAAAGATACACGAAAGTATATTCTTCATGGTTTGAATCAGTTTTAGATTAAAATTTTAAAACGTTACTTGGAATATATTTCTTAACATTTATGTATCATTATTTCACGTTATTTGAAATAAATAAATAGCAAACATATAAATATTTATCGAAAATGAACCATGCAAGCACGGACAAATAAATTAACTAAATTGATTTTCATCAATTAGTGTTTTACTATTTGGTATGTTTGCGATCACTCATTCAAAAGAAATTTTTTGAAACATAATTTGATGTTAAAATAATATTTACAAAAAATATTTTTCATCATTGCCTATTTCACATATGCCCTATACTTCGAATAAATTGAAATACATTTTTTTGCCCGCGTTTGTTTCGGAATTAAAATTTAAGAAATATATATATATATATATATATATATATATATATATATAGGCTTTTTTTTCAGTTTACTTGCTTGGTGCTATTTTGAGTTAGATTTGAAATTTCTATATTCAGCGTTATTATATTACAACCTCAAATATATCCCAAAGAACGTTTTGTCTGTACATTTACATTAATTAAATTTCAACAAATAATAGCACATGGAAATTTTTTTTAAAAAAAACATACGCATTAAAAAATTTAAGAAATACAATTAAAAATGGAAAGCCTTTTAATGAACATTTTAGGTAAAAGATTTAAGTTAACTGGAATTGTTTAAAACGCAGTCATGAACTGTCAAGCTTGTTTTAAGATTGTCTTAATATTTTCATTTGTAATAAAAAATGACAAGAATTACAGAATATCAAGAATTTAATACCTCTGTCCATTATATCAGAAGACTAATATCATTTTTGAAGCGCCATTTGCATTAAATTTGGAATGTGAATTGAAGAATAATTTACTTCGGAACAATACAACGCTTTATTTAAATTATTTACATTTATCTTTTTATATATTTTAGAAAATAGCATATTATTATAGCAAAATCGTTATGATGCAGATGGTGTATCTTTAGGCTTAAGGTATCCGACTGCATTTGGAGCCATGACTTTGCAAAAGTGTACAAACGAATATTTTTTTAATATATAGTGTCACTCAGATTAGAATACACGTAGAAAATTGTATTTAGAACATTATTACAATAAAAAAATATCAAAATGAGACATTTTGGCAAAAAACGAACATAAAATTATCGATTTTCAAAACATTCTCGTTTTATGAAAAATACTTCCATTATAAAAATATTTTGCCTTTATATATCTCAGACCTCAGTACAGAGCCTAAAAACTAGAATTTTTAAAATATGCAATTTCGAAGTGGATTCATCCATATTTTAATACATCAAAGTGTAAAAGTTTAAGCAAAAAAATACTAATTATTATTTTAATTGGTAGTAAGGGTGAAAATAACGTGAATTTTTCAAAAATCCTAGTTCAGGCTCTCGAGCTATATATAGGCAAAATATTATTATTATAAAAGCATTTTTCATAAATAGGAAGTGTTTTGAAAATAGGTAATTCTATGTTCCCTTTTTACCAAAATATTGCATTTAAATAATTTTTATTGTAATAATATTCTGAAAACAATTTTATACTTATATTCTAAATATTAAAAAAAAATATATTCGTTTGTAAGCTTTTCTAAGATCTCGGTTCCGAACATAATCAGATACCTTAAAGGGAATGCTAATTTATGTTATTTAACTTAATGACTAAACACAAAATCAAATTTAGATATGAATGAAACAATTTTTGCTATTCGAGTGTTTCTTCTGAACATTTTTCAGTTGAAAGCTCTTAAAAAGTGACCTTACTTTGCTGAGAATGTCTTTTGCTCTGCTTTCAAAGAGATTTTCTAATCTCGATGTGTCAAGATTGACTGGTTTCAGGTCATCCCAAATTGTACGTTTCTTTCCTGCTCTTTCCATCAACATTGGCTCTTCTTTCACCTGTAATATTTAATTTTTTTTATATCCTTTATAAGAACAGAATATTTCAAGAATATTTTGAGTACCTTTATGTTATTTTATTTTGAGTACCTTTTTGTTTACTTTATGGGTGTAAAACATTAATCCCATTCTTATTTTTTCGGATTTTATCAGAATCTTAAAATATTTTGATAACTGAAATGGGTTTCATTTTCGACGAATACCGATAAAAAAAATTTAAAAAAAAAAAAAAAAAAAAAAAAAAAAAACACGAAACTTTTTGTCATCAAATTTATCGCAATTCAATCGAATATGTCGGTTCTACTCGAACATTTCCATACTAAAAACTTCTAATCTTACAGCAATACTTCGCAAACTTTCAATATTGGCGACCTAATTTTCAATGAAAATTTTCATCGCCTCCATACAATAATAATGTGTTGAATGCAATAAAAATATTGCATTCAATAAACAAAGTATTGCAAAGTTGCATGCACCATAAAAGTATTGTGTCAAAGTAGATTGACGCTAAAGATACAATACGATCTTAATTATAATCCATACAAATTACCAAGATAAGTATTCTATTTTGTATATGTTACTTTTAAGTAATAACTATTTTACTTTTAGGTATTAGAATAAGTATTATGTTACGTTTCATAGTTCAGAATGTATTTTGCTTTGTTTCCTTTCCATAAAGGCCTTATCACATGTACACGTTTCAAGCAATTTTTCGTCCAATTCGTGCAATTTTTACTCAGTTGCTATCGCAACGGCTTTCGAACAACTTTTTGCTAGTGAGCTCAAAAAATTGTTCCAAATAAAAATTGCTTGAAATTCTAGCCAATGGGGTTCTTCGGCGCCCCACGTCATAAACAAGATGGCAAGCTTCGGTTTTGTCTAACACATCAGATATGCCGTATAATATTTTAATGGTGTATAATGTTTTAACGGCGTATAATATTTTAAACAGGATGGTGCTTGATTTCTGTTTACGCCCATCAACAAAAGCTCAAGCGAAATAATAAAAAAAAAATAATTTTGGATGTTCGTTTTGCGAAGCAGAAAAATCGGCGAGTAATTTTTCAATGTGGAGATAGAGCCCGGCTGATGTCAGAGTATGATGTTTTGTTTACGGCAACCCTTCCCCCTCAGTAGGACGAAAAATTGCTGGAAAAAATTGTACCAAAAATGTATGTGTGATACGGCCTTAAATTAAAAATTCAATATGCTCGCGTCCCCCACCTACGGTTATTATGCACCCCATAGTTTGTGAAACGCTGGCTTACAGGATATTTTGTCTATTAAAATATATATTTGCCTATATAACATGCCTTCATAAATACAATAGTTTTCATTTTACACTTTGCATTTATTTCTTGTATTTACCTCCTTCCAGAAAAGCTTGACTGTTTTCACTCTCTTGTTGAACTTGGAATCATCGGCAGGTGATGGTGCATTTTTCCTGATCCAGGGAGGAGGTGCAGGAGTACTTCTGTTCATTCCCGGAGGTGGTGGAGGAGGTGGTCCTCCCATGCCAGGAGGTGGAGGTGGAGGAGGAGGCCCTCCCATTCCAGGAGGAGGTGGTGGAGGCGGAGCACCTCCAGGCATCGGTGGAGGAGGTGGAGCACCAGGAAAAGGAGCAGCATTCACGGGCCTCATAAGGATGCTCACGTCGTCATCGTCACCGAGATCAGTGAAATCGAGGTCATTTATGCGGAGTGGACGTCGCATAGTTTGCATGAGCTGGTCCCATTGGAGCTCTTTGACACCGCTGGCAGATTTTCTGAGATCATGACCCTGTAAATGTCATAGAATTGATCAACATTAATGTTAATGTAAAGAAAACGAGACTACTTTTTATGCTACAACGAGAATTTTTATCAAACTTGTATAACAATTATCCAATTATTTGAGGATGTCTCTAATGTAATGAAACCTTTCTATTGTTTCTTTTAAAATAATTTAATAATCAGTCTTATAATTTTGAACTAATTCAAAAGAGAATTAAATTAACCACTTTGGTTGTTAATAAATAATTTTATAATTAGGATTAAAAAGCTATTAACAATTATATTAAAAAAATATTATTTTAGAGTACTTTCCTCTAACTCAGCAAAAGGTTTCATATTTAACTTATGATATTCTTATTTCTCAACTTCGCTTGAATTTATTTTTACCAACACTATACATTAACACTTCTAATACCATATGAGTCATTTCATGCCCATTTGTAAATCATGAATAATGAACATATAACTTGATTATATCTTTGTACTTTGTAAAGCTTTACCAATCCCGGAGCCCAGAGCTTTTTTCTTATGTAACATCTTGCGTACTATGTAACCATTAGCTGATGTTACCGTTAAAGTGTGAAATCCGTTATTTCATAGAATAACTAGGTATTTCCTGAAATAACTTGACAAGTCAGTTAAAGTATATAAAATTATAGAATTCTACGATTTAACTAGGTATTCTATAGAATAAAACGATTACTCGATCGTTTAACTATGAAATACAGCATTCGAAAGTTCTTTGAACCGGTTCTAGCTGCTTCAGGAAGGACTTTTTCAATTAGAAACTAGAGATGGCCGAATAAAACAATTGTACTCTGGATATCAATTCAGTTTATGTCAGCGAGAATTGATTTCCATTGAAGAAGTTCCAAATATTGACACAGCACTTCGATTTGCTGCAACAGCTCAAAGTTGCGGTACTGGACAAGGATTTAAAAAGTGCTCGTGTAAAAAAACATGTGTAATAGTAAAAAGTTTCAAAAATAATAAACAGTGAAATCCAAAGTGTCATCACAGCAATCCTCGTTCTAATAAATAATGACAAGTAAAATAAAGGTATCTCATGAAATTTAAATTAATATTCCCTTATATGTTTGTTTTAAAATGTTTACACAGTGTTTTTATGAAGCTACAGTTTTCCTTCCCAGTATGTATTTTTGTTGATAATATTTCAATATATTCTATTTTTGCAACATATTCTTTTTTCCTCTTTCTGTTTCACTAATGTTAGCACTATGAGCAATAATAAACTATATCATCTGCTTTCCCTTATTATTTTTTAATTATTCATCCGCAAAAAGGATGAAATGTATTTTTCGAGAGATTTTAGCTATTTATAATCAATTAATTTATAAAATATCTTTGAAATTGTTTATTTTTCACTTTAACGGTCTATCATTACTTATTACATAGAATAACTAGTTATTTCTTAGAATAACTAGGTAAAGTAGGAAATGTTTCATCTATATATTCTTTAACTGACTTGTCTAGTTATTTCATGAAATACCTAGTTATTCTGTGAAATAACAGAATTATACACTTTAACGGTAACAGATACATGCTATGTATAGGGAAAAATCCCATTGTAATCTCATGTGCCTACTTAAGTGTATAGCCAGTGTAGCCAGCACAAGAGACATAAGGTAGATTTTCATTTATTGGGATTGTATAAAATTAAAAATTTAAGTTCCAAAATGTCTGGGTTACAAAAATTTTAATTCTAATTTTCCTGTTTTTTCAAACTACAAATCTTTGTGAAATTGCTCGAAATGTTCCTTGAAACAAAAAGCTTTTCCACATGAATTACATAAGCGTATTGTCATTTTTATTTCATTTCTTCATTACAAATAGATAAATCCGTATCAGCGACACTGTCATATTCATAGATTTCTGGCAAATATATTCTCATTCAGTATAACTTTTGTTGAAATTGAACGAATATGTCATATTGGCAACGAAAAGTAAAAATAAACACAACAAAAAGAGTTTCTTAAACTTTAGAAAGCAAAACGAAATCTAAGCGAACACACGCTGTAGTCAGTGTCAAAAGGAAAAATAAAATGTGCGGTACAACGTCGATGTCAATATCCTTTGAAATCTGAGATTTGCGAGTACGCTAGAAAGCGCGGTCTGATACGCAAGGGGTTAAATTATTTTACAGCTCTTAAAACATTGTCATCCAATTGAAGAATACTTACAGAAGGTGATTTCAATTCATTTCTCGTGGTTCCATAACCAGCCAGACCTTCTTTTGCTCTATTAACCACTCCAGGGGTTGTGCCATATCTTTGTCTTTGAGGCTCTGTTGCGACTGTATTCTCTGGAACTCCGTATTTGTTTTGTATATCTTTGTGACTACTGTCTTTTTTGAGTTTAAATGTGGGTTGTGGAGGTTCCTCTGGTGTTACTGTTTTCTGAGCTTGTCCCCATGTGGGCTTAGGCGCGACTTGATATGGTTCTGGAGCCGGTGCATAAGGTGCAGGACTTCTGTTTTGTTGCCCATAGAAAGGTTTGGGAGCAGCTGCAGGAGGTGTAGTTGGCACAGAACCTGCACAATTTAAAAATTTTAAAGAAAAATAAGTTTTCGGTATTGAATAAGTTACTCGTATATATATTAAAATTAATCTATGACAAAAGTCAGCAAAATTGAACTGGCTAATTGAAAGCAATTATTCTCGTTTCTAAATCTCAAATTTTACAAAAATGTTACTTGGATATTACTCCACGATTTAATGTTGTACTAGTAAGTAGTAATTTTGTTTTAAAATTCCGTGTATGTAATACTGTTTTTCATTCATATATTGATTAAATTACATGAATACGTTTTGTATACTGGACAGAGTATTGAACTAATACATTGTACTGATGAAAGTTAATTTTATTTTTATTTAGATTTTAAATATTCATAAATAGAAAAATTATCCAAATATAAAAAAATGCTTTATTTTGTATTTTGTTTTAATATATTACATTTTAATTATCTCCTTTATTCATCATTATCATTCCTATTCAACTTTATGTAATTCTGATAAAGCACTTAAGAGTTCAATTCAACAGGATCATAGAATATGGAGTATGATACAGTTCAATGGTTTTCATATTTGCCTACCTTTGGTTTTCCAGTCGTAACTATCATTAGATATTACACGAGTTTTTATCGGGCAATTAGATTTTTATTCATGATAACTGGCATTTCTATTTTTATATAAAAAAAAAACCCTGATTTTTTTTTAATTATACAGAGTGTATCAGTACAAAGGTTACAAACTTTCAGGGCAAACAGAGAACCCGTAGATGATGGGAAATCGCACCGCAATACATGGTCGGTAACGCTTTCCTAGAGTGGTAGTGACGATACAAAACACAAGACAGGTCACGAATAAGAGGAGAAAACACGTTTGTTATTCTAGTACAGCCTAAAACTAAGAAAAAAGAACATTAAAAAGACAACAATCACCATCAAAGTAGGTGTTCGAAATTACGACTCCAGTCCGTGATACAGGCCTCACATCTCCAGCTCATTGAAGATCGAACGTTAGGGAAAGTACCGGGCGTGTCCCGGATTTCTCAGCAGATACCTCGATGCATTCGACAAGGTCCTCAGCACTGTTAACGGGAGTTTCATACACCAGTGACTTGACATATTCCCATAAGAAATAATGGGAGTAAAAGTGAGGTCTGGCGATCGAGTGGGCCAATGCTTCGTCTTACGTCACGCCATCTATCGCGTACACCAGCCAAAGACTTCCCAGCATTTTTGCTGTTCTAAGAATAATAAACACTTTTTCTCTTATTCATGCCCTGTCTTGTGGCTAATCCTCAATCTGTCTGATGGAGTCAGACAAGACCCAAAAGACCATTGACCCTTAAGAAATCCAATACCAGGAGGGGAGAGGAAAAAAGGTCCTCCCTCGAGAGTTCCAAGTAGTCCAAGATGTGATCTGGAGAGGCTTGCTAAGTCTTGTCCTTGGTGCAAAGAGCAAAAGTCTTCCTGCCTCCACAAAAGGAAAGACTCTTTATGTGGTCACTTTTCAATCTAGAAATTGCTGTCTGAGAGGCTCTGCCACATTTAAGTAGGAATGAGGATCCTGGATGTCTGCTTTCATACCAGTGATGGTTGGGCGGGGTCTTCCACTCCTTTAAAATTTCAGATTTAACCCTAGATTGATGTTCAGAGTAGGTGAGAGGCCCTGTCTTTCTTGTCTTTTGAGTCGCCACTACTGCGCCAGGAAAGCGTTTCCAACCATGCGTTCCTATGTGGTTTCCCATCGTCTAGGTGTGTACCTAGATGTTTCTATCTGTCCTGAAAGTTTGCTACTACTGTCCACTGATAAACCCTGTATATTCTCCTTTTAACCCTTTATCTACAGACGCGGTACTTATAAGTACCACTCACTTTAAAATTACATAGAATAACCATTTTTATGAATACTCTGACGATACTCAGCAGAAAAATTCTTTTAAATCCACTCTTTCAAAATATATGGCAGCACGGGCTCTATGATGAGTATTTTAGCGGGGAAGGCGAATACTTATAGCAGAAATTGCATTTTCAGCTGACGGCGTTTTCAGCGCATTGCGAAGATTGGCATTTTTGTTTCGAAAAAATAGTTAATGTCAAAATGCAAGTGTCTTATTTTTTTTTTTTTTTTTGTATTTTAATTAAGCCCTTAGAAAGCGATTTGACTATTTGTTTTAAGTGAACAGTGTATATATTTAATTTTGCAGCTGATTATCTTTAATTAAGTAATTAGCTCTTCCGGATCAAAGTTGAGTATTTTATATATATATCTTTTAATTTTCAATGTAGTGATACAAAAAAAATATTGCATAAAAAAAACTGCAATAAATCATAATGTGGTAGATAAAGGGTTAAAATCACTTGTTTTTCATTAAAAACACATACGTTTTTTGAAGCATACGGAAATTATAGTGAAATGTGTTGGACAGAAAAACTTTCAAAGAAAGCGAATGAAGGTTTTAAATCCCATGACATATTTTTTTTCTCTTTATCTCTAAATAAATTTATATGAAAAGAAATTTGCATGTGAACTATTTAAATATTATAATGTAGCAATCATGTTGTTGAGCTGTACATCAATAATTTAAAGTTGAATCTGGAAATATAAATTAAATTTTAAAAATATCAGAATAATATTTCACTCTCGTTAAGTAATATTTTTTCTCAAGATAAATATATTTCAAAAGCATAATCTCGGGATAAATTTTTCATAAGATTCTAGAATAATTTCTTGTTAATTATTTTTAAATCCTCCTCTTAACAAATTTGCCCCATAAGTGTTAACAGAAAGTAAGTTGATATTTGTAATTTAATAACTAATCTCTGATCCTTCTTTTTCATACTTTTTTGTACTTTATAGATGTTTTCAGATACATTTCGCTTAGTAGGACGCAATTACTGCCAAGTGGATTATTTTTACAATAGAACACAAAACAGGTTTAATATAAAAGCTACTTACCATAGATTTCTACAAATTTCTTTTGAATCTCTAAAAATAGCTCAGGGAACAAAGCGAAATAGTTACAGAGTTGACAATATTTCATCTGGGACTGATGGCAATGTTTGGCGACTTATCGCCTGCGCTCAACTAATCGAAAAGTACCGAATTTTATTTGTGGTCCTTAAACTCTTTGCCATTTAACGTATATGCTTCATTTATACAACATGTATGGTTTTTCTTGAAAAGAAAAGTAGGCTAACAAGTTTTAGAAACAGATAATTAGTAAAAAAGGAAAGGGATAATTAGAAAAGAAATAAAAGGATATCTAGTGTAGAAGCTAAAGGGATTTCAATTTTAAGCTCCTGTGGTACTTAAATTAAAAGGCTAGAATCTAGTTCCATACAACATACTTACAATCCAATCACTTGTTGATATTTCTTGACGTTTAACCATGCTTTTGTTGTCAGCCGAATGTGCCAAATATCAAATAGGGGTGAGGCAGTGAAAAAATCAGAGTAAACATTTATTTATCTTAGGGTTTAATTAGTAAATCAGCTACATTGGAAAAAAGAACACAATTGGTTATTTATTTAACAATAGTTCTAAGAATGTTGAAACAAGAAAAATTTCGCATTTTTATGAAAATGATTTTACGTTAATTATTTTACGTTATTGCTAAGTTAAGGTTAAGCTAAGGAAATTAGTAACATCAATAAAAATATAACAAAAAATTACGATCTTCATTAAAATTACTTAATACTTTTATCAAAAGCACAATGGACTTTCAAGTACTCTTTTACCTGTTAGACTGTTCTGTCGAGTAAAACCAGGTTTAGTTGGTGATGGTGGAGGAACAGGTTTTACTTCTGCTTGAATTTGTTGCTTGACCAAGGATGTTTCCCCTCGGCTCGGCCTTCTGTTGAGTGGTTCTTTTGGAGGTTCTTCTTCCTTCTGATTTTCAAACAAGGATCGTTGTCTGCTGACCAAAGAGGGTTGTGCTGTAAAAATAAATAAAAGAAAATTATTAATACATTAATATTATTTTTTACCTTTATCGTGTTAATTAAACTGGTGCTTCCTACACCCCTTTCAAACATTCCTCTTCAATTCTTTTGGATGAATTATCAGACATCTAAATTTCTATGTTGTGGTTTAGTCGGCTCCAATGGCTTAGAGGTAGCGTGCCCGCTTCGTAAACGTAAGATTTCGGGTTCGATCCCGGCTGGAGTCGATAGATTTTCTGGAAGCGAAAATCGTAGGCATGCATGTCATATGATTATGTGGCATGTAAAAGATCCCTTGAGAATCAATTTGACTCTGGTACTCTCCACAATATGAAATCAAGGCAATATTAAGCATCCGACTTGAAAATTAATTCGAATGTCCAAATTTGGTTTCGAGTGCCACCACTAGATAGTGCCACCATGAAATTCCTCTCACATTTGGGTACTTGCCGTATCTACAAAAGCTAAGTTGCCAATATGTAGCCGATTAGGAGGGAGGAATTGGGTTTTTATCCCCTCTAATTCTTCTGTTTTAATACTTGACATCTATGGTAAAAAAAAAATGTTTTTGAAAGAAATAAACTACTTAATATTAAAATATTGTTACTTGGCTTCTCTATGTATCGCTTGATTGAAAGATGAACAGAAAAATTGAAAGTTCTCTTAAAAGGACAGCAAATGTTATCTCAGTACGTCATATTTGGAAACAGACGAATATATTGTTTGAAACACAGCAAATAAAAGACGATTTTTTTTTTTAATTATGTAGTAAAACTAAAATAAATACTTTTGTAAGACGCTAAATTAAGCTTAGATTTACTTAAAATCCGAAATTGAACTGCTGAACAAACAAAAGAAAAGTGTATCAAAAGCGAACGCTCCAATGTTAGAAATCTAATGCAGTTTAATTTTGGGATAGAACATGGCAATTATTGGTGGCAGTGATGCATAGCAATAGATAGTAGCATTTCCAATGACAAAATTAGTTAATCTAAAGAATTATAAAATTCCGCTTTTAATTTGGACATTCAAATAAGGAAGTTATTCGAATGATCTTAAACTTTTACAAATTTAACTGAATCTGTAAAAATGTGGGGTATATTTAGTTGTTGTCTTGTCTAAGCAGTGCTGAGAAATTAAATGGCGCCGAAGGCATCGAAAACGAGCCCTTGTAATGCCGACGATCTTTGGCGAATAAAGCCGTTGATGGTCCGTAGGGTGATACATTTAGTTAATAAAGATTGAAGATTCCCGAAAGTGATCCATTTCCAGAAATACCTTTTACTAGATGCCAGATAAATGAATTTCTTCAGATTGAAAAATATTTGCTGAAAACTGACATCTCACTGTAAAAATTTCATACAGTATTGCTTCATAAACCTCGTGAAAAAATGGATGTATTAAATTATATTTAGGGAATATATAATTTCTCAAGAACATAACCTTTACATTGAAAATGAACTGGCATTATACTTTTATTCCATAAAAATATTTGAAGGTTTTAAAAAGTATTCCTTAAGATTGTGCATAGATCACAGAGGATTAATCTCATTTTTAATTATAATCCAAATCAAGAAAAATTTCTATGGGAAATATTATGTTTGCTTAAAAAAAAAACTTTGAATTAAAATTACTTTCATATTTATAATGAATAAATTTTTTTTAATATAACAATTTTTCTATACAGATTCATTTTGTCCATTAAAATGTAGCAAGAAATAATTCAAGTTAAACATTTGTACTTATTCTTTTTACTAAGGAATATTTTTCTGAAAGAAATATAATATATAAACTGTATAATATTTTCATTAAAAAAATTATACATTCCTAATAACATTTACTTCTCCCGAAAATTTAAGAATGCGTAGAATAACTATGGCCAGTATATACTTAAATATTGGAAAATAAAGAAGCAAGACATTTTGAAAGCAAATGAGTGTCATTAGTGGCCCAAAAGTTCTGGGTGTACGAAGGTGAGTCGGAAAGTAAGTTTCCCCTGTCAATGTGGTCAGAGTTGTGTATGAAAGTCAAAACATAGAATGAGACATTAAAGTTAAGATATAACTTTATTTTTCCATATAAGTACCAAGTACATTGATCTATTGGTCATACCGCTTGATGAGCTTCAAAAAGCCCCCAAGATAAACTCAGGGCTTTGCATATGGAAGAAGCGTTTAACGATTTGTTTGACTTAAGCATTGCTTCCAAAACGCCTTCAGGCTAGATTCTTCTTCAATGCCGGAAACTGATGAAAGTCACTTGGTGCGAGATCAAGACTGTATCGCGGATGGTGTAGGCACTCCCAACCAAGAGTTGCAATATGGTTTTGCGTTGTCATCGGCGAGTGTGGTATTGCATTGCCATCCAACAACAGAACGCCGGATTTTAGAAGCCCAGGCCGCTTGTTCCGAATCTCCTCTTTCAATTTCGACAGGATGTCGCAGTAACGCGCATATATAGTACTGATGGTTCTAACCTCCAAAAAGTCCATGCAAAAGTAAACACTTCTTCCATATGCAAAGCCCTGAGTTTTTCCTGGAAGGCTTTTTGAAGCTCATCAAGCGGTATGACAAATGTCTCAATGTACTTGGTACTTATGTGGAAAAATAAAGTTATGTCTTATCTTTAATATCTCATTCTATGTTTTGTCTTTCATACACAACTCTGACCACAGTCCACAGGGGAAACTTATTTTCCGACTTACCCTCGTATTTTATCATACTGTTATCAGAAAAAAATACTGTGATGTGTTGTTGTCCTGCATTTTTTTTAAAATTCCTGTAGTTTAATTTCTTACTCATAAAAAAATTATACTAGTAAAAAATGAAATAAAATTAAATCGGTTTCAATTTTAAAACAATAGTATTTAAATTTTTAATGTCGTTAAATAGCCTTAGCATCTAATTATTGGTTTCACTTATTTTTGTTTCAATATCCAAAATTTCTGCTTTTTGGAATCATAATATAAGCATTTCTGCAAGCTCTTTCACTTACTTGCTCTGTCGCTGTGGAATGCTGGGGGTTTTTCTTTGACTTCTGGTGAGGGCTGAGTTTGCTGAGGTTGAGGTGCAGGATAGTTAGGATCACTCTGACCAGTCAGTGTCCGGTTTCGAGCATCCCGTCGACGACGCAATGCGGGTGTGATACCAGTATCATCTGCAAAGATATAGTCAAAAGATATATTTAAATTATTTGATTTACTGAGAATCTATCATTTTAAGTCTTAAAGTGTTAGAACATTTTAAGCTTTAAAGTGTACACACGATCGTCTTTAAGGGGTCTCAGAGGTGTTAAATTTCTCTAGAGGGCTGAAAATATAAACAATTTTCAAACAGGTATAATTCTTTTAAATTTAAATTAAATAATTCGAGTCTTTTACACATTATTTATAAAGGAATGGGGCTTCACAAAAGTGTAAAATGTTTAAAATATAAGCATAATTTTAAAAATTATAAGCATACGAAAATAAGAAACATTTCTATAAGAAATATTAATTAAGTTGCATGCTATATTCCAATATAGTAGCTTTAATTACTAGCTATAAGTTGATTTATAAAATTAAATATGTCCTTATTACACTGTAGTATTTTTATATAAATAGAATAATAAATTATATTTTTAAAAAAATAAAATATACATTTTCAAATTTTTTTAAAAAAAATTTCAATATTTTTCAAATATTTTGAAATACAAAAGATATATTATTCTTAAATGATGTAGGGTTTAAAGAGCATAATACATTTTATAATTCTATAAAGTTTTATACATCAGAGGCTACTATTTTAGAAAATAGCGTGCGCAACGCAAAAAGTACTTAATATTTATTACAGAATTTCTTATTTTCATGTGCTTATAATTTTTAAAATTATGATTATATTTCAAACATTTTATACTTTTTTTGAAGCCATAAGCCTTCGTAAATAATGTGTAAAAGATTCGAATTATTTAATTTAAATTTAAAAGAATTATACCTTTTTGAAAATTGTTTATATTTTCACCCCTCGAGACAAAATTAACACCCCTGAGACTTCTTAAGATAAATTCAATGCGGAAATTCAAAAACTAGGAATTTTTTAAGAGAAATATGTCTTGCTTACCATCTATATCAATTCCTGTATCTGCGGATACGGCTGGAGTCTCTGCGGGCTTAGCAGCTTCACGGCTATCCCTGGCAAGCAAAAATGTGTAAAGAGAAATCACAAAATGATAGGAATCATAGGAATGAAAAATAGCCATCTTGCTGTATACAAAGCTCTAAAGAATGCAAATAAATGAAATCATGAGTAAAACAAAGATTTAAAATAGCTGCACATGGAACGTCACATTTGCAAACTGGATCTTCTTCTGTGTGTGTTGGTAATTTTACTGTTTTTACTTCTAACCCAATCAATCAACTAGTGATTTTTTAATTTGAGTTTCGAATACATGGCTACGTGTGGAAAGTTTTAAAATTATAAAATTAGACAATAAATATTCGCTAAATAAGTTAAGAATTATCTGAAAAGCTATGATGTTGAAAACCACTCTATAAAGTTAATATCCGGAAGTATAAGTTTCCCAAATTTTTCATTAGAAGTTTCAATCGTATCGTAAGATTGTGTCGTTCCTTTAAGGGTGATTAAATTTTTAAAATTTTTACGGTAAAATACATACGACTACACCCGATTTTGCTTATATGGTGAAATTCACCAAGAATATTTTAGAATTTTATCAAAACAGGTGTGTACAGGTGTAGCTTATTAACCAATTAAGTTGCTTTATTCCAAGTAATTTTGCAATTCATATGTTCAATCCGTTAGATAACAATTAAAATCTTAAGTTCGAATAAGATAGAAAGAAATTTTTTTCAAATTATTGAATTCAGTATACAGAATCCATTTAAAATACAGGATTGGGAAAACTGCAATGAAACTGAGTATGATCCCAACCAATAAGTTCTCAGCCAGCAAGATATACTTTTTAAAGTGTAATTAAAGAAACATTACAACTTACCTTCTTACCCATGGTGGAGCTGTTGTTTTGACAGAAGGTGAGGCTGCTGGTGGTGTCTTGGGTGATATGAAAGTTGGTAACAGTGGAGTGGAATGACGTCTGCTCTTTCTTCGTTCTCTATTAGCCACATTTGTTACGTTTTTGGACCTGAGATGATGAATGGTTTGCTTACCTTTTCATGTATAATCGTGCATATATTTTTTAAAAGCATACTTAAAAGTATTTATGAGAACCGAGTCACCCCCCTTCAAGTCAATAATTCTCATAACATCACTAATCTGCTCAAATACGACTTGAAATTTTTTAAAAAAGATATGGCTGCGTATAGTTTTTAATAAATGAGAAAAATATTTAATGAAAATTAAATAAATATTAAGATTATTACATAAAAGGAATCCAGACATTCACACATCAATGGGAATATATATCGCATAAATATTTAGTAATACTATTTACATAAATGTCTAAGAATAGCCTGAATTTCACCTTGCGTTTATGTACTCTAGGTTGATACCATTAGCATCTAGGTCTTCTTTTATTTCGGTTGATTATTTCATGATTTAGATTTATTATTCTTATTTCCCAGAATATTTGAAAATGTATCAAAAGAGTTCATTCTACATCATGCTTCAATTTTTTTCTCTGGTGAAACCAGTGCAAGTATTTTGTGTTACATTAATTATTTCAATCAGTGCTTCATACACTTCAGGGATACACACACACTTCAAGCTTTCAATACAGTTCAAAGAGGAAGTGTTCCTCTTTTATTTCTTTAAGGTATCCGCCTACTTTCGGAACCGTGATTTTGCAAAAGCATATAAATGGGTAATATTTATGATATTTAGCGTCACTTAGATTAGAAAATGTACATAAAATTGTTTTAAGAATAGTATTACAATAAAAAAAAATTTAAGTACAATATTTTGACAAAAAAGGAACATAGAATGACCCATTTTCAAAATATTCCCCTTTTGTGAAAAATGCTTCTTTTATAATAATATTTTGCCTGTATGTAGTTCAGACATCTCTACAGAGGCTCAACTAGAATTTTTGAAATATATAACTTAGAAGTGGGTTTATCCATATTTTACGACAACAGAAGTGAGCAAATTTAAGAAAAAAACCCCGATAATTATTTCAATGGGTGGTAACTCTGAAAATAATATGAATTTTTCAAAAATCCTAGTTCAGACTCTCTGGAGACGTCTTTATACAAGCGAAATATTATTATTTTAGAAACATTTTTATAAAAGGAGAACCTTTTAAGAAAAAAGATTATTCTAAGTTAATTTTTTGCCAAAATATTGTATTTAAATAATTTTTTTTGTCGAAATATCCTTACAATAATTTTATACATGTATTCTAATCTAAGTGACACTAAATATCATGAAAATTATCCATTTATGTGCTTTTTTAAAATCACGGTTCCGAACGTAGTCGGATACCTTAAATTAAGAGGATGATGAACATATGAGAAGGGTTTGCATCCGTAACCATTCCGGTTTGACTTAATTCAATTTGCTAATGTAGTAGGAGATAAATACATAGAGAGTTTCAGAGTTACGCCATAAACATCGAGAATTCATCTGTACAAATTACTAAAATTTATAGTTCGGATTACCTTAACCCTAGGGCAATATATATTTAGTGTAATCAATCTAGTCAACGTTAGTTTGCAAAACACTCTTTTTGCAAACTAATCAATAGTTATTTACGACGAAACTGGAAAAATCATACATGTCGCTGTTGAAGCCCCGCTATTTTGGAGAGCTAATCCTGGAAGCTGATTCAGACAGTTGAAAAGCAAGCTACATTGGCTGGAATGAAGTTAGTGAGTACAAAATTCCCTCGTGGCGTTTCAACCCTACTACCAGAAGAATTAGAAGTAGTGGGAGATATAATTTTGAATCCACCATCTGATAAGCTTTGGATTGCACTTTGCAACCGTTTATTCTTAGTATGCTAAGGTGAAAAAACAGTTGTTAAAAGATGTAAAAAGATCCCGGTATGCAATTTGGTGACAAAAATCTTCCCACCTTTCCTTGATAATGAGGAGCGCAGGGCAAGAAACCAGATAAAAGATGATCTGCTCATATTCTTGTATTTGCAGTGGCACCCGACACATGTCAAACAAATTTTAGAGATTCCTAATGTCCCATTCAACAGATTGGCTAGGATGGTGGTGGGCATAATTACAGATGAGGGGGATAAGACTATCAATAGAGCAATAAATTGGAGGAAATAGAGTTGAAAATGATTAGGGCGGATGAGGAAGATTTCTATCAAGATTTGATGAGACGGCCATGACTCGGCTTTGTGGGTGGTGGCTCAAATGATATAAACTGTTTGTATATTTCAGATTTAACTGTTTCAAAAGTGCTGATAGATTCTGATATAGATATACCAGTGATTTCTCTATCGAACATCAAAACAGAATTTTGAACTATCCAAACCCCTATTCTTTTCCACAAATGGAACTGTAATTCTTACGTTTGGCCGCCAATTACTCAAACTAGATCCAGTCTTGCATAGAGTTTTTCACTGGCTTTTCGTCATTGCAGCAGTCTCACAGTCATTTATTGCAGCGGATTTGTTGAATTATTTTGAATTGTTGGTAGAAACATACATCAAGATTATATATTTGATCTATTCTTTAAACTAGCTACTATCGCAAAGAAATGTTTTGTTGGGAAAAGGTTCAGAAATCAAAATGCAATCATTGGAGATTCTGAATTTCTTTAACTATTTTCTGAATTTCCTACTCGCTTTGAATTTGATTCATTACAGCGTGCTAAACACAATATCAAGAGATTATGGAGTAGTCGTTTCTTTTTTTCTTGACAAACTACGGGCCGTAGAACAGGAATTTGATCATCTTCTGGAGTTTGTAGATTGTTAAATAGTTATTGTAATTCCCCTAATACATAGTTACCGTAAGTCTTAATTAGTCAATTTGGGACAGGTTCTATCCGCAATCTTTCAACTAGTCCTTTTGGAGAAATTATTCTTTAATTGTGGTTTGAGTTTAAAACCGTCTTCTATAGAGATGATTTGATTTTATACTAATTTAAATGCTATTTAAACCTTGGCAAGGTGTATGTTAAAATTAATAGTGAGTAGCTAATCGTTAAATGTAAGTAGTGAGCCGTTCGTCCTTATGTTATAATTCAATTTAGAATTACCGTTCGGAGAAGGGAAAATAATAAAGATGATTTGAAGAAAACCGTAGCAGTTCAGGAAAGTGCTTAAAAGTGATATACAAGTGGATCAAGAGATAAGTTTACATTTGATAATCTTATAAGTTAGATTAAGAATTTAATTAGGATTGTTTCTAAGGATATTAAACTTTAAGTAATCCTAAAATCATCATTAATTGATTAGTTTGAAATAAAAGTAATTATTTTTATAATCATGTCTGCTTCTTCAATGACCCAAACCACACACCTACAGCCTCAGGGTTACGACAAATTTACAACCAGCAATTTTTATTTTAAAGGTATCAGCAATGCAGCTGTTGGTGCTCTCTCTCTCTCCGATAGATATTTCCCCCATTGTAAAACCATCTGCAATCAACATCACTAAAATGACTGAAGAACAACAGACAAACCCAGAACTGCAAGATGTTTAGTTTTTAGCAACTTTTCACCAAGAATATAGCCTCTTCCAGGAGCCATACCTCCAATTACCTTTGAATGTGATGTCTCATTAGGTAATATCTATCCATTTGATTCAGTGAGTTTTCAAAGCGAAATTTTTTCCAATTTGCATTCACATTCTGTAATAAGAGCATCAGTTAAGATAATCAGCGAAAAATATATTTAACATTCCATGAAAACAGATCAAATATTGGAGTTCCACACGTTCTTGAAGTATTAACAAATAAAAGTCTCTCGTCATATCAGAAGCAAAATTAATGGGGTTTTTTCACTATAGTGCGAGGTTTTGAAATGTCCAAATCTACCTGTTGGGGTCACTTTTCTATCTGAAAGTTTTAAGACATTATCTCTCTGTGTTGATAGATTCTGCAAATGACGAGAAGCTTTTCCGTAGGTAAATATTTTAGCCACGACAGTCACAACAGTTTTTCACTCACTAGATCTCAAAATTTCGACCACTACACTGTCTGACCACAGACCGGGCAATACAGTTTGAACTTCATCGTTCCAAGTCTTATGGCAGCAGTAGCCGATTGGGCATGGTTATGAACTCAGGACCGGTAAGTTGTAAAATCGAGTCCTGGTGCCCCTGATGACCAAACTTGTAGAGGTCAACAGATGCACGGTCCTCACATTGGTGTGGTATGGAAGTTGAAGAGTGGGGCGTCAGCTGAGAAGTCATCCATCACTGCCATGCGTATAATATGCCTGTCATCACGTGTAGTGGTGCAACAACATTGGTGTATCGGCTTCTTTGGTGAGTCATTCCATTTGGTGTTGCTTGGTTACGTCCGACACAATCACTAATTTATCAGAAGGGTAATTCACATTCTCTGTAAGCAACAATTCTTCCACGGTCAAACCCTAGAAATGTGCGCGAATAACACTCGTATTCTTCTTCGAAGCATACGGAAGTTGACCACGCAAAATAACTAGATGGAAAACGGTACTCTTTTCTCCTTTTTAAATGTTTATTGGTGCCGCTACAAGTGTCCATGATGTCTGCGCTGAAATGATAATCCCATTACGGTATGAGCACGTTAAGCACTTCACGTAGTTTAAATGTTTTCTTAATGGTATTGCATTTTGAAGGCCATCAGTATATAATGAAAAGAAATAACAGAATGAGTATTGTGCTTAAGTCATCATATGAAGCAGTATGGTCATGTGATTTAATGTATCTTTAAAATCACGATGAACCTTCGTAATTTAAAATGTGTAAGTTCTATACAGAAATCAATACTTAGACTGGATATATTCGAATATAAGGATTTCGGGCAATAAAGAATCGCTGGCACCTTTATTTGTTGTTTTCTTATTCACATACAGTATGATTTCTATTTCGAAAAAATCAAAATTCAATTCGTATTGATAAATAATTTGTTCGGAATCAATGAGTTCCGTCAATAAAAAATATCCCTCTTAAACGTTTGCTATCATTTAATCAAAAAAGTATATATTTATTCAAATTATTATTTTATTTCAAATTATTTTAGTCCTGGACAAATGAGCAAAATTTCGAATTAATCTGACCTTTTAAAGTGGGTAAAAGCTTAATTTAAAGATTCCGTTACACACAAGTGAATCTGATAAAAGGGTGTCAAGGGTTTCATTTACAATGAAAAAACTACCTAAGTTAAATTTATTTGTGGGACAATGGTTTGTTATTTTTTTAAACAATATAAAGTAGTTTCTGGAGAGAATGTTTTTAATTTTTTTAACTAAATTAAGCTACGAAATTTATGTATCAAAGGTTGATTTCTTAAAAAAAATTTTATCCGTAAATTTCTAAACCTCAAATTTTTTTACAGAAATTGATTTACCTTTCAATGAAAGTTCCTATAAATGGTTTGCCATCATCTTCTCCATCTTCATGTTTTAATACTGCCTAAAATAGTTAATTGAGGGTAAATACAGGAAAATATATCGCAATGAATAATCATAAAAGTTTGGAAATTCTAAAAATTGTTTTTGTTAAATTAGATATAAAACAAAACTTGTTTCAACGACATTTTCTTCCTTTTCATTAAATAGAAGAACCTGCAAAATACTTTTCTTTTTATAAAAATGTAAAGCACTTGAACTAAATATATTTACATAAGAGACTTGCAAGTGAAACTTTTATAATGTTGAAGTTTTATCGCGTAAATAAATATTTATCGAGTTTCCGTCATAGTATGCTTTATTTTTGTCGAAAATGAAATGTTTTCCTAGTCTAGGTTATGCTGTTAAAACAGTAAAACACTACTAGATAATAAAATTTAATTCAATCGTGTACCATAACTTCCCTTTTATGAAGAGGAAGATAATTATTTTTCTGATATTCTGAAATCAATTCTCGAATGTCTGCTGGTAGCCAAAGTTTTTTTTCTTATCTCCCCGAGATTAAAATCTTGTATTTTCTATTTCTTGATTCCAAACTTTTGGAATAACATTCGTGGTCTCGTGTGTGCCTTGCCTCAAATTTAAAATCGAAAACAATTAAGCTAATAATTTATTTCACAGAGCATTCCTTCACTTTTCCGTAATTTAAAGCAATTTATTCCAACTTGTAGAAACTGAAACCTTATATACAAATGATTATTGCGTTTATAACCCTTAAATGTGTACTTTTGTCAATAATCTGCATTCCAGTTCCACTTAATTTTATTCAAAAACCTCAGTGGGTGAGTTTCTGAACGCACATTGATAACCATAGAAAATAAATCGTGCGTGAAAGAAAAAAGACAATTCTATATATACATATATATTGACATTTAATACATATATATTGATTTTCGGGTGATAAAGTTAAGTATGTTACTTGGAGAGATATTTTCTATTTTCGAATTTCTTATAACGGAATGATTTATCTAATTGAAAAAAAATTACTTCTCATATGTTGTCAGTTAAGCTATCAATGTTTTATGAAGCACAGAGGGCGACAACCTTTTAATTGTGGCTTGCCAAACCAATATGATTCAGCGTGCCACACAGTGGAACATATTTGAAACAATTCGATTCCCACGATAATGCATGCAGAGTTACAGAATAGAGGTCAATAATGTAGATTTACTATTTTTTTACATATTAATTTTGCATCATTTAAGGTATCCGACTGCGTTCGGAACCGTGATTTTAAAAAAGCGCATAAATGGATAATTTTCATGATATTTAGTGTCACTTAGATAAGAATACATGCATAAAATTGTTTTAAGGACATTTAACAAAAATAAATATTTAAATACAATATTTTGGTAAAAATTTAACTTAGAATTATCTTTTTTTCAAAATGTTTTCCTTTTATAAAAAATGCTTCTAAAATAATAATATTTCGCGCGCGCGCGCGTTTATATAAAGTAAATACTTCTCCAGAGAGTCTGAACTAGGATTTTTGAAAAATTCACATTATTTTCAGAGTTACCACCCATTGAAATATAATTAACGGTGTTTTCTTCTTAAAATTGCTCCCCTCTGTTGTCATAAAATATGGATAAACCCACTTCTAAGTTATATATTTCAAAAATTCTAGTTGAGCCTCTGTACAGAGGTCTGAGCTATATGCAGGCAAAATATTATTATAATAAAAGGATTTTTCGCAAAAGGAGAATATTTTGAAAATGAGTCATTCTATGTTCATTTTTTGTCAAAATATTGTACTTAAGTAATTTTTCATTGTAATACTATTCTTAAAACAATTTTATATAGATTTTCTAATCTAAGTGACACTAAATATCATAAATAGTATCCATTTATACGCTTTTGCAAAATCACGGTTCCGAACGTAGTCGGATACCTTAAAGACATTACTTAACATAAAATTAAACGGCATAAAATATAACTGTTTCTTCAACATAAATTTTTAAAAAAATTAAACTTGTACATATACTATGTATTTTTAAACATTTATTAAAATAAGAAATAGATAACAAAAACATAAGTATTCCCTTTATAAAAATAATAGAAACTTTAATGCGAACATTGTGCTGTCACCGCTTTACTTCATATCGCGAAATCAGGGGTATAGTTTGGACATTCCATTTGACATGATTCTGAACATTCAGTTGTTAACAACTTCTTTGTGAACGCGAAATTTTTTTCGTGTGATGAAAGATTTCTTCACTTAAATATGAAGAATCAAAAGCGAAAGTAGAATACATGCAATTTTCTCTGCTCAAACAACTAAATCTCTCCAGCAATGATATTCAAATAATTTACAAAATAGCTGTAGATTTATCTATAGAGTCACCATTCAGATTTTTTCTTAATTCCATAAATGCCCATAATTCTAAAGATATTTGTCATACAAGAGGTCCATTACAAATTTATCAACTTCCATCCACTTAAAAATTGACAAATTTGTAGAGTAGTGTAGAGTACCACTGAGAATTGCTCTGCGTAACACATGTGGCACACGTGCCATAGGTTGCCAACCCCTGATGTAGCATTCAAAAATTTTATTTGATATATGACAAATTTTTGGGAAATGTCTACGTACATTTTGAGAAATGTCTTGTAAAAACAACTTTTTTCGAAATAAACACTCCATATTATTACCTGGATTTATTTATTTATTTTTACGTAGTATGACTATATTACTACAAAAAAAAAAAACAAAAAAAAAACCGATTTTTAAAACAATACTATAAGTCATACATTTAAGGGTTAAAAAGTGTTCAGATCATATCCAAAAATAAATCTTTATATATCGCAAAATAAAGTATGCTTCACTTATTGTAGATCTTCATAATCGTGATGCTATTATTAAATCCAAATCCAAAGTTTTGGGTTCTCTCATAAATTTTTACTCGAAACTATTAATTAATAATTAAAAATAAATATTAAATATTCAGATAGTAAAGGTTAAGAGGCATATATTGATATTCTTATAAACAATTTTAATTTATAAACCTCATAAATCTGGAGTTGCTTCAAGAGCTCTTTATCTGTACCACCTCTACATAAATGAAATTGCACTACTTGCTCCATTCCTTGTTCTTCCAAAGAATCCACGAAATCAAAATAGTCATCTTGTTCATTAAAACCATCTGCAACCTAAGAATTTAAGAAACTGAATAAAGCAATGATTATATTATGTACAAAAAAAAAAAAAAAAAAAAACAAAAAATTTTCACATAATAAATTATTAAATTAAAAAAACCAAAAATTATATTATAAAAAAAAAAAAAAAAAAAAAAACTCCACAATTTTTATTATAACTCAGTTTTAATGGAAACTATAGTAAAATATTATGTATCACCTTATTGATCAAAGTCATACAATATACGAGAAGTTCCATGTCCAGATGCTCTTTTTCTTTCAAGTGCTGCATCACATTATTCCAAAGGCGATTTCCTAAAAAAAACAATCAATTTTTTTGTATGCATTTATTCATGAAAACTTAATGAATTCCAAAATTACGTTCCAGATTTTAGAGAGTACTGACATTGTATGCTAGGGATTTTTTTGGTTACTTTTTTTTTCAAACAAGTAATATAAAAATAAATTTTAAGTCAACTCCTACTTAGATCAACTAAGAAAATTTTATTTTAGCTACTTTTCATTAAATACGCAGTTACAATTAATATCAATATGTATATACATAGGACAGAATCACAATATTAAGTGGTAATTAATTTTCATTATCATTAAAGTATCGCATTGTCATCCAAAACAATTGTGTATATAAAATTTCAGTTTAACTGAATGCTTTAACACATGAGAAAAAAAACATTTTCCAGTTTTGACACAAGTCGCCAAAACGGTAGCTAAGTCGCCAAAAATGATGCCAACGTGGCTGTATTTGTAATTCTTTAAATATAATTAGTTTTAATCAATTATTTTTTATTAATTATAATTAAATTATTGTATTATCATCCAAAATAATCATGTATATAAAATTTCAGCTCAATTGAGCACTTTAAAATGTGTTTTATTAACGATTGAAAATTTCACAAAGATAAATAAATAAATAAATATATAGAGAATGTGACTAGAGTAAGAATTGAAAAAAAAAAAAAAAAACGACTACAGAGTAAGAAATTGAAAATTTCTTCACAAAACACAGAAATAAGTATATCTATTGTGTCATTTTACTCAAATAATCTAAATTATATAGTAATGTTTTTTTTATTTTTTCGCTTGGAATTTTTTTTTATTTGAAACTTTAATCATTTATTTATTTTTGATTATGTATTAACGTCGCCCTCTAAAACAATGTCAGGGCTATTTGATGATGGACTTTGTAATTCTCAGCCTCAATTTGAAGCTGTATAAAATTTTTAAATAAAATTACGTTAAATAATTTATGTGATAGATTGCTTATAAACTTATTTCGAGTTTTATACTGTATAAAGTGATTTTCTTTCTTCTTGATAGAGATAAATTTTATTTATTAGCAAAACTAAAGAAATTATAAATAAAATTGCAATGCAACAAAGACGTTAATTCATTTTTGATTGTATAATTCAATATCAGATATTACACAGTTCTTCAATTCCTACTATTATAGCTCACGATCTCTATATAATTATTTATTTATTTATTTATATTGGTGGAATTTTCAATCGTTAATAAAATACATTTTAAAGCGCTCAATTGAGCTGAAATTTTTTTACATGATTATTTTGGATGACAATACAATAATATAATTATAATTAATAAAAAATTAATTGATTAAAACTAAATATTTAAAGAATTACAAATACATCCACGTTGACATCATTTTTGGCGACTTATCGACCGTTTTGGTGACTTGTGTCAAAACTTGAAAAGGTTTTTTTCTCATGTGTTAAAGCATTCAGTTGAACTGAAATTTATATACACGATTGTTTTGGATGACAATACGATACTTTAAAGATAATTAATAAAAATTAATTACCACTTAATGTTGGGATTCTTTCATATGTATAAACATATTTATATTAATTGTAACTATTTAATAAAAAGTAGCTAAAATAAATTTTTTCTTTGTTAATCTAAGTAGGAATTGACTTAATTTTTTTTTTATATTACTTGTTTTAATCTTAAATGAAAGTAATAGTTGATACAAATTATAAGTAGCTGAGTTTAATATCCTACAAAAAAAAAAAGTTCTCATATTACTTCTATTCATTTTTTAAGTTAAGGTCTGGGAAGGAGGGATAAAGCAGTAAATTTTTCTGCTAATTTTTGCAACAGGAGGAAAAATGGAAAACAAATTATTCATTTATGTTATTAGTATTGTGTCACATTATATTTATGTAATATTTGTCCTATTTTATTGTGCTATATAAAAAGGCAAAGCCCAGTGGTCGAGTGGTAGTGCATCGAGCTTCCACGCCACATGTCCGCGATCAAACCCCGGGCTGGACAAAGTCGACTCAGTCTTTTATCCCTTCAATGGATCAATAAATCGAGGACCAAAATTGTGCTTGGAAACTAAACTATGTGGGTTTCGCGTGAGATGGACCACCTGAAAAGAACATCTGTCCATGCACCTTAACGTCCAAGGCCACGTAAGCTGAGATGAGCATAGATGGTCTTAGTATTTGTGGGCTGTTCCGCCACTGCGTTTGGTTTATATAAAAGGGTATTTTATTTCATTATAATGCTTATTCTATTTTTTCTACTGATACTTATCGGTGAAAATCTCAATGATAAATTAATTCTTTGTTTGTGCTCTTTGATTTTAATTTTAAAAAATTATGGGTAGTAATTAAACATCTCTAACGATCTCATAAAGATGAAAAAAAGAAAAGTAAGAAGATCTGCATGCATATTAAATGAAACATATAAGGATTGTATAATCCTACTTTATAATCTACTTACATTTTAGATGAAATATAACTAGCTTTTAATGTTGAATTTTATACGTAATAAAAAGTTTTTAACAATGTTAGGCTTAGATTATCTGAAATGGACATTTTTTTTAAAAAAATGACAACGTTCTCTTAAGAAATATATAAGTAGGAAAATTAGGAACACCTGATTGCAAATTATTATGAATTATCTAACAGGTGCAAAGTCTTATGATATTATTTATTTAAAGTAAGATATTTTATCACACAGAGGTAAATATTAATTTATTATAGATACTAAACAAAAATTAGTTGAGAATATTCCTTTAATTTTAATGGATATCACATACGTTATAATTTTAAAAGTTACAGAAAACTATTGTATCTACCTCTTTGCTTATCGACTTCAGTAACTGCATCTCTCAAAACAAGGGCATTACTTGGAGAGTATTCCACAAACATAAGTAGAAGTTTCAGAGCCATTTTTGCAACTACTTTATACTAAAAATTCCAAAAAAAGAAAAAAAAACATTGTCAAAAATTCTTTATTTTTGTGTATATGAAGAAATTTTTCAAAATGCATATTAGAGATTAGCTTCGATCCTAAAGTGGTCTCATAAAAGTTTGCATGGTAATATTAATTAGCTGTCTAGTACAATTATATTTTTAAGTAAAATTAGTATTGAACTATGTATTATTATATATTATTTTTTTTAAAGTTTAGATTCTAAGAATCAAAGCACTATTTTTTTGTATCTAAATGGCAATTGAAATTTTAAAATAGTTACTCTGGATGAGGAGAAAGTGTAAAGCCATTTCAAGGTATCCGAATGTTGAGCAATGCCATTCATTCCGTCAACGTACAGCATCAACTGACCAAGAGCTGAAAATATAACCGTAAGAATCTTGTTATTAATCAGTCTTTAAAATCCATAACAGTATTATATAACAGAACTGTAATAATAATATTCAAAATTTTCTCTAGTTGTTACAGTATTACATCTAACTTTTTTTCATTATATTACGTAGGCTTTTTAATAAGTAATAAGACTAATTTTACTGCAGCAAAACCATTCATCGGAATGTTAATATTTGTGGCATAAGAAAAGTTTGTTGTCTGTATTAACAAAAGCAACCGATAGATGACGTGTACAGGCTCGTATTCTTGAGTATCACGTGATCGAACTGAAGCGTGTTTGTACGCACCTACAAGACGCGGCCAGTTGTCGAATAGGAAGCAAAAATCTGCAAAAATCAGCATCGGAGACCTTTGACATGATACGATATGATTAAAGACTGGAACAAGAAGGCAACAATATCTTAAAACGCTTTATCACAGCAGACGAAGCTTGGTTCTATTACTATGATCCAACCATAAAACAACAAAGCAGTGAATGGAAACATCCGTATTCACCTACTCCCAAGAAAGCAAAAACTGTGAAATCGGCTGGTAAAGTTATGACCATAATTTTTTTGTTATGAAGGAATTGTGTATCAACACACTGTCGAACCCGATACAACCGTAAACGACTCGCACGACGCGAATGCCCTACGAACAATGGTACAGCAAGTTAAAAGGAAACGTCCATTCCTTCGAAATGGTTACCTATTGCACCATGACAATGCCCGACCACATATTGCTCGTTGCGTACTGGGTGTTTCGCAGCAGAACAACGTAGAGATTTTACCAGACCTGATCTCACTCCATGCGATTTCTAAATGTTTCTTCAACTTAATAAACCATTACGTGGCAAACGTTTTGCAAGCAACAAACCATGAGTAAAATCTGCGGAGGTGGTTTTGAAACAATTCTCACAAAACGGACTTTTACATGTTTTTAAGAAGTGGACAGAGCTTTGGGATAAATTCATTACGTGCAACGGAAGTTATTTTGAAAAAAAACCATGCAAATGATGACGATTAAAGGTATTCTGTTTTTTTTTTATAATTTTAGTCTTATTACTTATTGAACAGCCCTCGTAAATACCAGACAGTCTGATGTATTGGGTTTGTAACTAAAATTAACAATTAATCAATCAATTAAGTGTCCCCTCTTCTTGTTTGCAACTTCGACCCAACACTCAATAAAATTTTCGATACCTCATTGGTAGAATACACCCGGTTTCTCGACTCGAAAAATTCATCCAACTAAGCTTTCAATTCTGCATCAGTACTGAACGAAACTACGGGTATAGCATTTGTAAGAAATCGAAACTTGCTTGCGTCCATGAGCTGCGCGCGGGAGACGAATAAACAAATCAGCGGAAATTGTGGTTCGTTGATTTTTGTTGTCACTTAAAGCATGTAGAACCCATGCTCCTCAATTCTAAATCTTTTCCATCGAATGAAGATGCTTTTCTATAACAGTGTGGGAGTGTTCCACTTTTTCTGCCAGTGTCATTGTAGTTTGACGTGAATTTTCGTGCAAAAGTTGGTTAATAACTTTTCATCGAACTCAACTGGATGATCAGAACGAGCTGCGTATCTGAGATCAAAATTTTCATTTTTGATCTAGGCATACCAATCACGATCGATTTTTTTAGCTATATGACGTCCTCTCCATACACATCACAAACGTCGTTAACAGCTTTTGAGGCCTTAGAACCTTGATCAAAAAAAAAAAAAAAAGCTTTCGAAAATGTTTATTTTTCTCAATTTTATATTCCATTTTAATGGCCTGAAACTTAACAAAAATTAACTCGAACAAAACAAAACAAAACGGAACGAAAATAAAAAACGGACAGATTCTGCTAAAAAAAAAAAATTTAATAACATGCGGAATGTATAAACTTAAAAAAAAACGACGTGAGAACTTACACACTCATGTTCATAAGTTAAGGATAATTTAAAATCACATGGAAAATGAACTCTAGCCTAAAAATTACACCAGTACAATTATCACACACATCTTCAAGACACACAATAATATGCAAATTAGAGAAGGCCACATCAGATGACTTCGATAGAACGTCACAATGACGAGAATATAAAAGAGGCGTGTGTAAGAAATGGTGACAAAGAAGTAAAATTGTTCACAAGCGTTTTGTAAGCCACTCAATGGCATAACCGAGTAGTTATAATACAGAGGAAGCTTGAGGATGCTCTTTTATGTTATAAAATTATCGGCAGCATAGAACGCAGCGTACTCAGATGGAAGCATCCGAGGAACTTGGAATTACCCAAAGTATCATCTCTAGGCTTTGGCAACGATTCCAAGATGGTGGAAACGTCAGTAGACTTTACTGTGTGTGGAGGAAGGGACACATGCTTGGCCAACGAGTTTTAATCCTTCAACCACCTCCTACATGTGTACCTGAACTCCGGAGAGCATTCTTTGCTGAAGGGAGTAATCTACCTCAAACTCGATAATGCCTAGGTGTTGTACGGACTGTATTTCATCACGTGGGAGACATACAATGTATTAGTTATCATACCAACCGTGTAATATTAAGTTTTTGTTAAGGTATCCGACTACGTTCGGAACCGTGATTTTGCAAAAGCGTATAAATGGATAATATTTATGATATTTAGTGTCACTTAGATTAGAAAATGTATATAAAATTGTTTTAAGAATATTATTACAATAAAAAATTATTTAAGTACAATATTTTGACAAAAAAGTAACATAGAATGTCCCATTTTCAAAATATTCTCCTTTTGTGAAAAATGCTTCTATTATAGTAATATTTTGCCTGTATATAGCTCAGACCTCCGTACAGAGGCTGAACTAGAATTTTTAAAATATATCACTTAGAAGTGAGTTTATCCATATTTTACGACAACAGAGGGGAGCAATTTTAAGAAAAAAAACGCCGATAGTTATTTCAATGGGTGGTAACTCTGAAAATAATGTGAATTTTTCCAAAATCCTTGTTCAGACTCTCTGGAGAAGTGTTTAATTTATATATGTGCGAAATATTATTTTAGAAGTATTTTTTATAGAAGGAGAACATTTTGAAAAAAGGTCATTCTAAGTTAATTTTTTGCCAAAATATTGTATTTAAATAATTTTTTTGTCAAAATATCTTTAAAACCATTTTATACATATATTCTAATCTAGGTGACACTAAATATCATGAAAATTATCCATTTATGCGCTTTTTTAAAATCACGGTTCCGAACGTAGATACCTTAAGGTAGGGTATTTCTTGTAATTGTGTGTGTGTGCTCCAGTGTGTAAAAATCTTTTTTTTATGAATGGTATCACACACACATACACCATTTTTTTTTTTTTTTTTTTTTTTTTTTGCTCTTTATTTTTTGTTTAATAAATGAGCTTTGTGAATAAATCACTTTTATTCTGTTTCTGAACCTTTATTTCCCGGAGCTGGTATTATCCTTAATTTATGGACATGAGTGTAGTTACCAACCTCATATTATTGATCATACTCGTGTACTTATTTGGTAAATAGAGTAGTATTCAGTTCATCCATACGTTAAAAAAAGATGGCTTCTGATTTACATATTTTGTTTTACCATATATTCCAGTAAATTATCTTTCATTTTCAATGAAGATGAAGCAGAATTTGCAATGATTATTGAAATTATACCTTGAACATTATTCCAAATGAAAATAATAAACATATAATTTTTTCTGAATTTCATATGTAATATTTGTCAACTGTTTAAGTGGAATTTTTACATAGCTTACACATTTACACCACAATCAGTTTCGATTTTTCGTTAAATTTATAACAGGAAGTCACTTTTTACTCAAAGGCTTAAATAATTAATTATTAATTCCTTTACATTACCTCTAAGAACATAGTTTTGATAAGTTTGGTCGCCATTAGATCCAACTTTTATCAAGCAGTTCAGTCCACCGGATTCAATGAAAGCGCTGGCAAGATCTTTTTCGTCCTGTAACAATTTAATCATTTTAAAGGAAGTGAATGTGAATATTATTTATTTAACAAAGAAATTACTAATACATTCAACTATATCCCATAAGAGGGCTGACTAGTTATTACTAGTATTTGATGAAAAAAGTGTTTTTTATTACAACATAAAAACTGAAGTAGTGTCTAATGTAGATTAATTACACCAAACTCTAATTTACATCGAACTTTTCAAAATTATGCGATTTTATCTCAGAGTTTATACACTCTTGAAAATGATAGATTAATTACTTAGATTGCTTATGAAATGTTTATAAATTAAAAATAAAGCTATTATTTAATGTATTTCTAATCAATTCTGTGATATTAAAATTATGCAAACCCAAGTAAACTTTTTATAACAAAATAATTCCTTTTATAATTACCTTTTAAAGTATTAAAAACACCTAAGATATATTAATCTGGAAGACCTCTACTATGAAGGTTTGGTATATATGTCTATGTTTAAGTCTAATTATGCATTTCCATATCACCTTAACTATTAAAGAATCCTTGCTCTTCATTCATATTTGAATGACACACATATCCTTTTATTACATCTTCCATTAAAAATTATTACACTATGTGTGTATGTATATTTAAATGTTACTTATCTGAAATGGCTATATTTATTAAATGAAAAAGTAAAAATTAAAATACAAGAGATTTTGGAAGGATGAATACTTATTTCCTTTTTAACAAAAGATTTTTATATTTATTCGTAGTTAAATTACATTAAAAAAAAGCTTTTTAAAAAAGTTTGACATTTTTAAAAATTTTATTAAGAAAATGAATTTGAATCCCCCAACTATCTAGAAACAGCAAAAATTACTTCATTTTACAAGACTCATGTAAACGATAGTTAATACGGACAAAATCTTTCAATGAGGCTTAAAAATAACTTTTTTTTATTAGTTTGTAGATTTTATGATAGTTTTTAATAGAATGTAAGAAAAAAAAAATCTGCTGTCATTATTAAATTAAAGCTCTGGCAGGTCTTTTTTACAAAAAAATCAGTAAGTAGTACCAAATTGTTTTTTTTTTTAAATTTAATTATTTTAATAAAAACTTTTAATTTCTATTACTAGACACTATGCTTCCATGTCCGATGTAGGAGAAATGGAGATTAAGAAATGAGCGTGGTGTTATATAACCACACAGTTTGACCTTTCGAAAAGAAGGGAATAAAATCCATTCATCTCGGAAAAAAAAATATTTTCTGACATATGAAGGCTACGCAACCTTTTTATTTTAAAGTTAAAAAGAAACATCTGAACTTACACCGTACTCAAATCAGAGTTTTTAATTCTTTATCTGTATTAATTTAAAAAAGTTTAGCTATTTTTTTAGATTGTTTTTAATGAAAGTTTTAAATAAAATTTTCTTTAAATTATCCATATTTCCTCTTTGAATGTTAGAATTCACGTTTTCCTATTTATTCCGTAGAAGAATTGAAACATTGTTCAATATATAATTTTTTCGTGGAAAACTGATTATTTTTTGTTACAAGGGATATTTTTGCTTAATGGATTAATTTCAGTAAATATAAAGTGAAAATATTTAGGTTTTATATGTTAGAAAAGCTTTATTTTTAAGGAAGAACACGTTATATAAAATTAGCAAGGTTTGACAGTTAAACTTATAACAATGAATAACATTAGTTTAATTTAAAAATTATAACTGGTCTTTCATTGGAAATAATTTCTCTCTGTCAGAAAATTAATAATTATGGAAGATTCTATTCAAGAATACTTCTTATAATAATCTCTAAAGTTGTAAACCAGTTGCTTATGATACCGAGATTTTTTTATAAAATGTATATATATATGCAAGTCATACGCTGTTATTATATTATTTTTTACAAGGATTTTTTCCTGTTGCGTAACACATAACTAGGTTCATATAAAGCAAACATTTCGATTTCATTTTATCGAAGAAAAATTTATTTTACATATACTGTTGCAAATTGTAGTAATATAATATTAAAATTATGAAGAACAAAATTAAAAAGCTGAAAAAAATTTTTAAGACAATTACCTGAAAGACTTGCTTTAAGGAATATAAAGTCTTTCTTAATTCTCTGTGATCTGTCACAGACATCTTTTCTATGAAAATAAAAAAAAGAACGTGCTGACAATATATTTATGAAAAGAAATACAGTATTTTAAGAATATGAAAAGTTTTTGAATTTTTTTACTGCTTATATATAACAAAAATATACAAGAATTAATATGAGAGAGATTTTCAATTATATTTTACAAAATTTATAGTTCATAAGACTAAGAATATAAACAGAAAGTTGTTGCCCTTACGGGAACAATTTTGAAGTAAGCTTTTTTATGCATAACTTAATTTAGCAGTTGATATCATAATTCCAATCATGCGCAATGCTTTCGTGTATAAAATAGTTTGTATCAAAGCTTGTATACGATCGTTTAGGAGAGGGATAAGCTAATATTTAATGCATACTCATTTGTTATATTAATTAGCAATAGTAACTATTAAATTCTTAATATAATTTTAATGTTAAGACTTGAATTCTAGAAATGCAGTGTATAATTTCCGGCATCTGATATAAAATGGGAAAACAAAAACAAAATAAAAGTAAATTCGGGAAGAAAAAACTGTTTTAACATCCTGATTTTACAACAGAATTTTGAAAGCAATAATCAACAATATTGTTACAAGATTAAGATCGTCTCTTTATCGATTAGAGCAAATTTACACACCCAAACAGGTAATACAAGAATATTTCCAATAGCAACCATCTCAGCACGAGGTCGTGCTTGAAGACCATATTTTTGTATTAAATGCATAACTGCATGTTTAAAATTTGTATAATAATATGTATATTCATTCGAAAATTAGAGCTTAAAATGCTCTTTTACGAAAAAAAAATGGTGTCTTATTTGTTAAATAAAACTTTTTCTTCATCAAATAGACGTGATATTTTTGAAAATATTTCTTATTCCGTTTGCTTTGCAAAGTAAATTCAAAAGAAAAAGGGCCACGAAAAAAGAAAAAAAAATTCTTACAAGAATACTCAGTCTATAAAAATGTTTCATTATGGGTTTTTTCCCCCTTGATTTTTTGCCGATAATCTATTTTTAAACGTGATTGGATTGTCATGGAAATCTTCAATTCTACCAAAAAATTCAAAGTGAAGTAAAATTAGAATTTAATTCTTTTCTTCCAGTGTGTCATTTTATATGTAAGAAGAATTTTTTTTATAAATATTAGGTGTAAAATCGATGAAGGGACGTTTTAATTTCGCATGTTTAGTTAGAAAAAAGAAAGACTACGGAAAAAATATATAAGTTATCCCTTGCTATTCTCAGATATGTGATGCACTAATGCAAACTTTATTAATTAACTAAATGATAAAAATTTTATGTTAGACACTTACTATGATTAAATCACGGTAAAAATAATTTGCGAAAAAAAAAGTAATGCAAACGTACCTATGAGAGCATTTGCGTTGCTGATTAATTTATTATTTGTCGTACTTCTATTCCTAAAATAAAAGAACAAACATAAATTTTTTTGTATTTTAAATTTCATTAGAAAATAGTATTGTAGAAATTACATGTTATACAAATCAAGTTTGGCTTAGAGAGAATGCCTTTCTTCCAAAAGCTTTTTATATAAAAAAAAGTACATAAAAAAAGATATTGATTAAAACAATACATAAAGATAATAATTAGCATGATGGGAAAATTGCAAAACAGTTGCATGGTATTTTTAACCTCTTCCAGGTTCACACATTTTATTTCGGGATTATGGGTCAAAAAATGTCAATTTTTTTAATGCTTATTTTCATACATACATAGCTTTTTAAACATAATAGCATCTTATCTTAAATCTACAGCTGAAAACACTGTATAGTGCTACCATCTAGTAGCCAGAAAAGTAAGCAAAAGCATTCCAAATCATAAAAAGCACATGTGAAATAATTTGGGAAAGACTGATTGCACAGTGGAAAATTTCACAGTGCCCAAGCTACACTCGGGATGAGCCAGGATGGTACATTTCGCCTGCCCGAATTCAACTCGGGAAAAACCACTAAGGGGTTAATAGAAAAAGGACTGGCATTTTTCTATTCTTGCTGTTTCCTATTCTTGCATTTTTCTATCCTTAATTAGCCCTAATCAATTTTTAAGTTATTAGAAAACATTAATATGTTATACATGATACTGACAAAAAACTTTTTCTAAGAAAAAATACTTTTGAAGCTTTTTTCTTACAGCTAACTTTTGCATTAAAATGTTGTCTTATATTCATTATAAATAACCAATCTTCCCGGCGAAGAGGAAAATATAATTTAGACATGCAAATTTGTATTTTTGATTTGGTATAACGTATATGTACAGCCTTTCATGAAACTCCTCGCACAGCAAATATTTTTTATAAATATTAGAGAATATACGCATGCTCTCATTATTTAAAAAATAATATCTGTTATAAACGTTTTATATCTTATATTATAAGAAATATATTCTGTTAGATATATTTGCTTTGAATTTACATCTCGGCTAGCTTTGAAATAGTTGAATCAAAATGGGCTCCCAAAATAAATATTTTTAAAAGAAAAATGAAAGCTAAAATTATATAGACTGTTAAAATAAAAACTATAGCACTGGATATTTATCTGGATATGAATAAATGAATTTTTTTAATATTCAAAAATAAACAAGAGAACAAAAAGAAATAATAATCTTTTTCATAAGTTATTTGACTTTTTTAAATTCCATTATCTTGTATTTTCGATTTAAGTGCATTTTTAACTGTATAAAAAATGAATCCCGGCATAGAAATCAAGTAATTTTAATGATTAGAAGAAACCTGCTTTTATTCTCTTTTCCCTATGTTTAATATATTGTATATCGAACGATAACTTATATATTTTAAATTAAATTTTTGAAAGAAAAGTAAGGGTAATTTTTGCTTATACTTTTAAGCCATTGATTTTTAAACATGCGCAAAGGTAAGAATGTAAATTTAAAAACATAAAATATTTCCCTGAAAAGATATATACGTATACAACTTATTATTTAAAAATGACATACTGGATATTATCAACAAGTGTTCCATTTTTCACAGTTCCTCTACTCACAATTTCACATTCTTCTGCCTGAAAAAAATAGGTCATTCAAATTTTAAAAACGAGATTTAAATATATACAGAACGTACAATGAGATGAAATGTACATAGTACATAATGTACAAAGAGAAAGGAAATAATCTTATATACACATTCATACCGTAAGCTATACAATACGTATGTTGAAAATTTATATCGTAATCTAGAGATAGAATTGTACTTTCTACTCATTATAGCGAATGATAAAAATTTAACTTAGGATACATTGAATCTTTATTTAGGACTAATTATCCTATACACATAAGACTGCTATTTATTTTAAGGCGCTTTAATAGATGCTTCCAGCTCCTCGAATGTATCATTATCCAATCCTGAAAAGTTCAATATCTTTCCATTATAAAAGTATAGTAATTGGATATCTATGAAGTATAAAAATCCAATAGTTGAATATCTTTTCTATTTTTAATTGTTTTTAAGCCTTCCTTACAGCAATTTTTAAGAACATTTCTATTCCATATTAAATCAATTTTGTGGCAATTTATATTTATTTTCCCTTCCTTTTAAGTTGGTTGTTATTCCGTTCACCCCTAGCCAAAGTTTAGTTCTGCTGTATTTTTCGAGCTAAACGCTTTGTTCATTAAGTATTTAAATAATAAATAAAATATTTAATTCTTAGTTTTCCCGTATAAATTTCGAACTTCTTCAGTGCCATATCTAGTTCAGTTCATAAAATAAAATAGCTAGATTTTATAAAGTCATGAAGACGTCTCACCTAAGCTTGTTACTAATTTTCCTTACTTTCATATCAACTAACATGAGGACACTGAAAAACATTTCAAATTGTGTAGTGATTTTCATTATACTTTAATGTATCCGACTACGTTCGGAACGAGATTTTACAAAAGCGTATAAGTGGATAGTATTTATGATATTTAGAGTCACTTTGATTAGAAAATGTATATAAAATTGTTTTAAGAATAGTATTACAATAAAAAATTATTTAAGTACAATATTTTGACAAAAAGGAACATAGAATGACCCATTTTCAAAATATTCTCCCTTTGTGAAAAATGCTTCTATTATAATAATATTTTACCTGTATAGAGCTCAGACCTTTGTACAGAAGCTCAATTGGAATTTTTGAAATATATAACTTAGAAGTGGGTTTATCCATGTTTTACGACAACAGAGGGGAGAAATTTTAAGAAAAAAACGCCGATAATTATTTCAATGGGTTGTAACTCTGAAAATAATGTGAATTTTTCAAAAATCATAGTTGAGCCTCTGTAAAGAGGTCTGAGCTATAGACAGGCAAAATATTATTATAATAGAAGCATTTCTCACAAAAGGAGAACATTTTGAAAAAAGATTATTCTAAGTTAATTTTTTGCCAAAATATTGTATTTAAATAATTTTTTTTTTGCCCAAATGTCCTTAAAACAATTTTATACATGTAGTCTAATCTAAGTGACACTAAATATCATGAAAATTATCCATTTATGCGCTTTTTTAAAATCACGGTTCCGAACGTAGTCGGATACCTTAATAGAAATAGGATTCAAATTCATGACTCGACTTATATGTCGCCATTCATGGGAATCATAATTCTACAAACATTAGATGCAATTTTCTACGATTTTCGTAGCTTGAACAACAAACTTAACTTATATGTACTACTTATATCTCTACTACTACTTATATATCTTGATATTTCTACATTATATAATACCATTATATATCTCTCAATATATTAAAAAGCTTTTCGTGATGCTGTAATAAATTTATTTATACATCACCCCAGTATGGACAAATTTACATTTATTATGATAAGGAGGTTTTGCATAAACATGAAAAATAGTTAAACATGACGATGTATTTCAAATCTTACAGCCAATTATGAATAAAAATGTATATGCAGAAAAATACAGAGCTTTGCATGAAATATAACTGATATATTTTCCCTTCGAGATTGTTACTTCATTTTAGGAATGTGAATATTATTGCTATATATAAATTATATATAAGAATATATTATTACACCATGTAAGAAAAGACATTATTTAATGTAGTAATTTATTTTTTAAAACTTTTTTTATGTAGAGAGAAATAATTCAGCATCGAATCTGCATGAGGAGAGTTAAAATTCACAAAAGTCGTATAAAATTCGAGAGTCGTGTTCACTTTTCGGATAAACTTTAACATAAACCTTTCTGTCTATAGAACCGTCTTTTGTCACAATGATATCAGCTAATTCATTGAAGAGACACTAAATTGAAGTACAAAGTAAAATGCTTAGATAAAGACTTGAAATTTATTTTCTTCGTGAAAAAAAAATAGAACTACATAATACATGCAAATTAAATTTACAATTGGAGCAATGAGTATGAACAATTGCATAACTTGTACGATAGAGGTTGGTCCACCATCAGGTGGACAAGGGTAACCCCCCCCCTCTTCACCACCACTAGTATATTTTAAAAGTAATTTATATTTAATAACAAAAAGACCTTTCACAAAACAGAAATTTAATAATAATAAAGAATTTATATTTGTACACAATATCATCATAAATCCCTTTAAATGAATCTTCGAAAAATAACTTACACTATTGGAAATTTGAATTAACTTGAAATTAATTCAATGTTTTAAAACTGAGTTGAAATAAGGAAGTCTATTTGTTAGATATACTATTTTAAAGTATCTGAGATTTGACGCTTCCTTTAAATGTTTTCGCGCTTCCATGGATAATTTGGCAAGCTTCCGTGTTGACTTTAGAGAAGTTAAGATTCTGTCATTGTTGACACGAAGTTTCGCCGTGCCTTTCTTTCATGGACTCGATCCAATAATTTCAGGTGTTCCAGAAAATTAGGAAACGATATTTAGACAAAATGAGTCGTTTAGTATCAAATTATGGTCTTTATTTTAATGCTGTATAGTTTTTCTGAGTTATTGTAGATGAAAATGATAAGAGAAATCTCCTATCTTATTTGAAGCGAGTATGCTACTTAAAATTAATTGATTTAACATAGCATGAAAAAAATTGTCTGTTTATAAGAAATTGCTCTATATTGGAGAAAAAAAGTGTTGATTAAGAGAGTAAAAATCATTCGCTTGAGATCTACTTTCAACAAGCATCGTCGTATCGAATAACAAAAGACTGTTTCCCCTTTAAACTTATTTAGTGTTAAAGTTCTCACCTCTTTAACTAAGAGTAGAAATTATATAAAAGAATTTAATTTTTCGTATTATTTTACTATGACTCAAAATTATAAGATTTACCATCGATAATCCATTGTGCCTTTTCTGTGCCAGTTTGACATGCATAAATATCCATTGTAAATTGAAAGTTTAAATAAATAAAGTCCTCCTATGTACCAGAGAAACTAAAACTTTGAGATCACTGGGATCAAATTATATGTAAACGATGAGGAATTTTGGAAATCTAATTCATTGCTGCAACTTATCGATAGTTTAAACTTGTTTCGGTAACGCACCATTTACGATTATAAGGCATTATCTTCTATACAAAGAAAATATGAGGTTTCATTATTTATTCTTAAGATATTAATGTATTAAAACACTTCCAGATTTACACAAGATGTTCAAGACCTTACCAATGAAAAGAAGATTGATTTTAGATCTATCATGTTCAAGTCTTAGGGTTTGATCTCTGAATTTATTCATATAATGAAACTTCAAAAAACATCGGGGAAAATAGCTTAATTCTTATTATTCATTAGTCTAGTAATTAGATTTATATGACGCGACTACTCATAGCTTTATAATTTCCAAAAAGTTTAACAAAAATTTCAATACTACTTGTGTGTTCTAATCAATATATTATTATAATATGAAAATAATTTATAACTCAATTATTATTTAATTAACTAAAAATATTATTTTTTATAAAAGTCTGTTTTAAATAGTTTCATAATTTTAATTATTACAGAATTTTCGAAATAATATCTACTTAAAAATAGTAGCTGTTGTTTCTGAAAATTAATTTGAAACAATGAAATGTTTAATGGCTCAAAACTTAAATTATTTAAATAAATGAGTCCAAATTAATGTTATTTTAAACATGAAAATGCTTTATATTCGTCACTAATTATGCTCAATTTAATTAAAATACGTATAATGTTTTAACGAAGTCACAGCTGTAATTTTGCTAGAAATTCGAATTACACACACATGTTTAAAAAAATATATCTCAAAATATATATCAAATGTAATGGTATGAAATAACACCATTACTTTATCAAACAACTACACAACTATCAGAAAAAATTCTCCAATTGGCACTTAATTTGATACAGTAATTGATGGAAACAGATTATACGTAGATCATTCTTACCTTTCGAATTGGAGCCTTCGTGATATGCCCATGCATTATATTGGGCTCACGAATCTTGACAGACGAAGAATCAATCTCTTCAGGAGCTAGCTCCGAGTTAAGAGCCTTGTTTTCACGAATTCGTACAGCACTTGAGTCAATCTCTTCAGTATATGCTCCAAGCTCCGGCTTCTGGGGCTTGGATTCATGGAATTTAACCTTGGACGCCTCCACCTCCTCCAAGTCACTGCTACTTTCTTCCTCCTCAGAAGATGAAGATGATGAAGACGACTTCTCCTTGAAACAAAGATGTTCATTCAGTGAGAAAAACTTTAAAAACAAACATGTACCCTGGAATACTGCCATTCGGACGGAAAATTTAAATTTTCAAGGAAACCAGTGTAAAGAAGTATTTAACACCAGGATGGTAACGACACATCATTCACACAAAACTAGAGATGAAACGGATGAATTCTCTACAGATGCTTTAACAGGTATGCTCTATTATTCTGTGTGTCTCTTTGAATTTAAAAGAATTAAAATTGTGGTCATCCATATGCTGATGAATGAAATTGTTTCTGGGGTATCCAATTTGATCTTCAATAAGCTTTTAAATGTGATTATTTTAAATCATTTCTGAAGTTTTGAAAGACGTTGTGCCTTGAACACCTTGCTGTTTCACTCAACTTATAATTATGTGCTAGATTCTATGATTCTGGGTCTATGGCTGCATAGTAAGACATTTTCTGACCGTTTGCTTTAGCTAAATGCTAAAGATTTATCATGATTGTTCTTTGAAACCACCATCTTATGCGTACAGAATTAAACACACATATCCACACAATGTTGGATTTATTCTAAAAATTTGGTGGAATCATTTTTCCAAATAGTTCTGAAATAGTTCTATGCTCCGTTCAGTCGATGTTACTTATCAAATTCATGGAATTGAAATCTCTTGTAATCAGAACAACTCCCTGAGTTTTACTTCCTTGCAGATTTTGGTGAGTTAGTAAAATGTTGATTTCTACATTATTTCTGTCATTTTGTTGATAAAACTTGAACAAGAGCAGAGGAAAAAAATCTCTTCTCTTATTTACAGAAGACAATTGGTTATAATATGTTTTCCCTATATTCGGTGCATTATACTATAAATACTTTCCTCTATCATTATTTTCTTTTTGTGAACAACAGTCTTTTAAAACTCTCGCAAGACTATTTTAACATCAGACAAAATCATACAGAAATTTCCGAAACGTTTTCATTAGGTTTCCGAAATTATATTCCTTAAGCTTAACGTGTTCTAATAAAAAAAAATGCCTTTTTTACTATGCAATTCTTCGGAACTGTTAAAACATTTTGCATGTTCAGAATTCATTTTATATATGAGTTTTATCAAGGTGATAATAAAACTACTCAAAATATTATTTTACATTTAAATTTTTTACTTGATAATTAATATTAACGTATCTAACATGTAACTACCAAGTGATTGAGAGATAAAATTTTTGTCATCATTCAGATAAGAATTATAAATCCATTATATTTAGCCACCATTGTAATAAAAGCATTTTATTACATAGCAATCTATTGATATAAAATGGAATAATAAATTGTATTAGTTTTAAAATATTAGTAATGTGTTTCGAACACAGATACGTGAAACCTAATAATATTAAATAAAAAGCTTTAATTCTTTTTTTATCAAATAACAAAAAAAGTATAAATAAATAAATAAAATGTCTCGTTTCTGTTTTTATTTTAAATTTTTTAAATTAATAAGTTCTGATGAATAAACATTCCATCTTTGACAACAGATTATATTTAATGAATGAAGTGTTAGTATCATGTACGGCGAGCCTAAGTAGGCTACACTGAAAATTACAGGCGATTAAGAATCTCGAGATCTTTAATGCAACATTTCCATCAAGAATATCTGAAAAATAGAATCCCATTACGAACGGTGAATCATACATATTATTGTTTGACTATGCAAGAAGTACGAAAAAAAAAACTCAGTTTCCTAAGCCATAATTTCTAAAATTTTATCACAAGAATCCAGCATGTTTCATTTGATATTATAAACACAGCTGTGAGATTTACTCAGTAGTATTTTCTATAATACCAAAAAGTTTTCAGAGCACATTAGCTTATTAACAACAAATAACGGCTCAAATCTACTTACAAGGGGATGACACGACTAAGGAAATTCATTTTGGATCCAGACTTGGTGTAATAGTAGTACTCCTTTAGGGTGTTCTACCCTCAATGTAATTCCGCCGAATGGCCAGTCAATTTGGAGAAAATAGCCTTCGAATTTCATGCTTACCTTTAATACAATTAAGTTTTAATTTCTTCCAACGAGTCAGTAGCCTGGTTGGCAAATCGTCTGCTTACTATGCGCGAAGTTAGGATTCAATTCACGCGTTAAATTTTTTTTTTCAATTCATTTAATTATTTTTTTAAAACTAAATAAATTTATTTATGAAAGGTTTATTAATTATTAAATGATATTTTATATAATTATTTCGTATTTTATAAAGTAAAAAAATTAAATAAATGTATATATTATTTAAATGTATTATTAATCTGTTATTAAAATTGTTATTAATCTGTTATTAAAATTGTTATTAATCTGTTATTAAAATTGTTATTAATCTGTTATTAAAATTATTATTAATTTATGATTAAAATTATTATTAAGTTATTATTAAAATTATTATTAATTTATTATTAAAATTATTATTAAGTTATTATAAAAATTATATAAATACATTTATTAAAATTATTTAAATAAACTCATTAAAATTAAACAAATTTATTTAAAAAGGACTTATTAAATATTTTATAAAATTATAAAATAACTAAATTAATAATATATGAAAAAGACATTTTTATTATATTAATTATAAAATAATTAATTTAATAATAATATATTTTATAAATTATTTTATATTATATATAATATTTTATTTATTGCATATTGTATTTCACATTATAAAACTATTTGTAACTAATTTTTATGTAAAATATCATTTAATATTTATTATATATTTTATTATAAATGTTATTTATTAATATAAAAATATATTTATAAATTTTAATAAAAATATTTATATGTAACTGCAGTTATTTTTTTACTTTATACAATACAAAATAATTACATGAAATATCATTTAATATTTAATAAACCTTTCATAAATAAATTTATTTAATTTTAAAAAATAATTAAATGAATTGGAAAAAAAAAAACGTAACGCGGGAATCGAACCCTAACTTCGCGCATAGCAATCAGACGATTTGCCAACCAGACTACGGACTCGTTAGAGGAAATTAAAACTTAATTGTATAAAAGGTAAGCATGAATTTCGAAGGCTATTTTCTCCGAATTGACTGGCCATTCGGCGGAATTACATTGAGGGTTGAACACCCTAAAGGGGTACTACTATTACACCAAGTCTCGCCCTAAAATGAATTTCCTTAGTCATGCCCTCCCCTTGTTTGAAAAAAAAATATTTATAATTGGTTATAATCATGATGTGATGAATATCACTTTGGTGGTAAAAGGTCTGCTGTTTGCAACAACTGCAAAAAGAAAGATTCTATGAGCGCACAAACATTTAATGCCGACAATACTCCCCCACCCCTCCTTTCTCTATCTCTTACTCTTTGTTTTCTCTTAAAAGGTATATCCACAAAAATAAACGTCCAATAATAGTTCTGAAAGAAATTATATGGTGGAGAACTATTATTTAAAAAACAAGTAGTTCCAACAATTATGACACTTCAACGTACAAACTGCACTTTGTCAGTGAAATTTGTGAAACCATGGCATTCCATGTGTCTTTCATTCGTCTATTCTCTTTGAGACGTAAAAATGTTTCAGTGCCAAGGAAACTACGCTTTAGTTTATCTGTTTACTAATCTGAAGGTTGAACTCATTCGTAAAGTGGAGAGACCTTTAAAATGATATTTATTTTCTCAAGAAGAAGTAAGTCAAGGAAAATAATAAGTCATCTTTGATTTTTTTTAAAAAAAATCATTTTTGAATGAATTTAAAACCTAAAATTCAAATGATAAACATCTATGTTTTTATCATAGTTATATATTTTGTAAAGTTATTATATTCAATAAATTCGCTCTAAATGCATTTTTTAAAAAGAAATTTGTTTACTGTATACGAATTGTTTTAATTTTACAAAAATATAGTATCTTAAAGATAATTTATATCTCTAAAATTAAGAAGAAAATTTTATACCAAGTTGGTAAAATAGTTTTTTTAAATTTTTAACTCAACCAGCTTAGTTACAGCTCGTCTAAGAAATATCTAGATTTAAAGACCAGTTTAATCTTTGATGCCATCCATCGGAATGGAAAACGTACAATACCATTAACTTTTGACTCCAAAAAACAGCAAGAATTTTTGTTTAATACGTCGCTTTCAAGGCAGATTTCTGAATTATCAATTTCACAATTCTGAAATTAAGAGGCATTATATTTATAATTAACTTAACAAATATATTATGAGAAACACAAAATTCAATGATTAATAAAAAATCTTAAGATACAACTATATTTTTTTAAATATGTCGTTATTAAGATCATAAGAAAAAGCATGCTTCGTGTGAATTAAAATACCTTGTTTTTAGCAGCTTCATTGTTTTGGAAGCCGAATGGTTGTTGTTTGTTTGGAGAAGATGAATTCGCAATCCTTGCTGATCCAGGACTGACTGGAGTTGGTACTCCGAGCATTTCATCTATGTCTTTACACTGGCCAATGAATAAAGTTAAGTTATCTGGTGTTGGAAGACTGTCTTTCTTTTCTACTTTTGGCCAGTAAGACTCTCCGCTTGTTGGCGTGGTTCCGTTTTCTTCCTGCAGAAGAAAAATTCGTTCTTGGTTTTAAATTAATTTGGAACATTTTAACAAGTGAGATATTTTTTTTAAAATTTTATTTTGGAGTGACTCCCTTTCTGTTCTTCACTTCTATGAAAATGAAAATATGTTTCGAAAAAGTCTCTCACAGCTGAAGAAAAGGAAAACTGCTTTGCCTAACTTTTATTAAATGTGTATTAAGTTTTTATTCGATTTATAATGTGAACTTTTATAATGCATTCCAATACTATATTTGTAGATCCTGTTGTAATATAGTATTATAATTATTTATTATAATGATGTAATTTGGTTAAAATACACTCACACACAGGAACATTGAAAACAGCGCACCAAGAGGGGAGCTTTGTATTGAAATGAAACTTTATTAAATTATGATACAAATGAGAGAGATATATATATTCACTTAATCCATAAATTAAGGAAATTAAACAAATATAGTGCTTATTCAATAACACATAGGACCACTTCCTGCTGCAATACATCTCACAATACGGTCTAGTATTGAGTTGATTAGACGTCAGATGTTGCCTTGAGGCAGATGGACCCACGAATCTTGAACAGTCACCTCCAAATCATGTACATAGTGACTCGACAGCGTCTGGTTTTTCAACTGTTCCCCCAAGTACCGAAAGAGGACAAGTCTGTGGAGCGGTCTGGCCACGGAATAGTCTGAACCTGACGTAGAAAGCCTTGACCTACTTGAGCTGTATGTGGGTGAGCAGTATCTTGCAGAAAAATTACCTCTGAAAGATCATTTAGGAAATGTCCCACGTGTTGTCGAAGAATGCCATCAACATAAAGCTGGTCCTTTAAGATTCCATACTCCACAATTAGAGCAGAACTAGTTGCCATAGGCTATGCCCTCCCCCCACTTCATTACGCTGACAGTGCGAGCAGTGTGTCGAGCGACAGCGTGGTTGGAATGGTATTATTCACCAGGGCACCTTCACACTCACACGCGGTTACCACTTGCCCCCCCACACACCAAAAAACAGAGATTCATCACTAAACACAAGTTTTACCAATTTGCGGCTTTGGCAGGGCAGGCTACAATGTTTCAGTGTTAAAGGCAGAACACAAAAAGGACGCTTGGATTGCAGATTCGCTTTCGTAAGGTATCTGGAAATGGTTTGTGGAACAACTGGCAGCCCTACTTCTGATTGTATTGTGGAACAAATCACTGTGGAATCCACGAGCGCTTGCCTGGCAATTCTTCGATCCTCTCGCCTCGTCGTCTTCCTGGTTTCTCTAGACCCAGTTCTCCACACGAGGATATCATCTCGTGTCCCCTACTCCCAACATGATCTGACGGCACACTCAAAACGGTCGACCTGGAGAGCAACACGACCAGCTTGCGGTTTTCATGCCGTTGATCAGCCCTCCTCAAACTAGCTTAACTGTGCGAAATATCTTCTTATGCGTCTATTTGGCATTCGCCGCTAAGTCTTCTCAGAATTGAAATTTTATCATTATAGTTATGAATCTTCCACTATACGCCAGTTTATATAAGACCCTTTTCCTGATTGCAGCGCCACTGAAGGGTGTGTAATAATGCACCAAACACTTGGATTATTTTCATACCAAACATCATTAAACTGCTTTATGAAGTTTCGTTATTGCAGCTCCCTTCCTTCTTGATTGGCTATTTTCGATGTGCTGGTATGTAAGTAATTGACTCATAGATAATTCAAAATACTAATTTAAGGAAAGCTTACTTCATTTAAGTTATAAAAAAAAAAAGGTACTTTTCTTTAAAAAAATAATTTACTAAAATTTAGTTTTTAAAAGATTAATTTGCAGAAAAATATTACTCACTAGAAATTTTAGTCTCAACACTTTTTGAACCTTTAAATCTCATTAAAAATATTAAATGTTATAAAAAATTTAGCACGACTAATTGTTTTTGCCTTATATTTAATAAAATTTCTATCATTACATGCTTCGAAAATATTGAACTATTATATGAAGTGATTGTTCTTGATCAGGGTTTGATCATCATTCAATTTTTTAACCATGCAATTAAATTCTTAAATCAGGGCATTCTAGAATGTTTAGAGAAAACTGGTTACTATTCAAAATTGTGAACTTAAAGATCTCTTAAAAATATATGAGATGTTCGTGAGAAAGAATGAAGGATCCATTATAAATATATATAGGTTGTTCACGACGGAAGAATCCACTTAAAGTTATATATGTCCATTATTAGATTAGCTTGTTTTATAGAGAAAATGAAATATGCGCTTTCAAAGAATGATTCTTGGTATGTAACGTACCTTCTTTGGAGATACCGAAGATTTTTGATCAGTCTCGATTTTCTTGTCGTCTTCCTCGTCGCTACTCGATTCTTCCTCGCTCGATTCTTCTTCAGATTCGGATTCCTCTTTCTTTTTATCTGGAACTTCCTCCTGTTTAGGTCGAATGACCTGTGTTGGACAACGTTTAAGCTGTTTGGTGTCAAAAAAAATTCATATATCATTAATGATGAAGGAATATGTTAATAAATTATTTTATATTCCTATCTTTGTAAAATACATGTGATAGATTGTGTCAAACAGAGATTGAACCGTTCCTGGTCAAAAAAAATGTATCAAAAGTCAAGAAAATAATTTAAATAACTCCTAGTTTTATACAGTTTTATTTTAAGTTTCACAGATTTTTCATGTATATAAATCGGACAAATATGTATCTTCCTTGTTTAAGAGAAACCAATGCATTCTTTTCAAAGATAATGAAGCACCATGAAGAAAAGATATGTTTTTATTGATATTAAACATCTGTAAAGATTGTACAAAATAATTAAATGATTGAAAATTTATTTGAGAAAAAAATAACAGAGAATAAAGAATGAATACACAAATTATCATTCATATTCTGTAAATATGCACTGCATGGCAGTCAAAATATTTTTTATGCAACTTTTTTTAATCTTTTAAATCCTTATATAGATTGTTTACCTTTGTGAGACAGAGATTTTAGAATTGACTATGTGATGATGCATAAAACTCTTCAAAACAGGGTCTAATAAGTACTGAACATCGCACTTGTAATAAATTATTGGATTGATCCTTTTTCAGAAAAAAATATACTTGAAAATTTATATTATATATTTTTTTCATATTCTCATACAACATTCTGAAAGCTTTCAATATAACATGAACATTTAATATGTAAACGAAATTATACTTTGCTAGTCATTAAAATTGCTATAGAGTGAAACCGGAGCGAATTGAACTTCAAATTTACATGAAAGCAGCAACATGCTGAGCTATATAAATCATTCGTATTTCAATGCATTTAAGCAACACAAGTAGCGTTTCTCATATATAGCTTGAATAAAAAGGAAAAAGTGATCGATGGGTTTCTCATTCGGCAGTCATATTTTATCGTTGCTTGATTGTGCAAATGTGTTATGTCTCGTGTAGGAAGGAAAAACTATTGCATGTGTCGGAATTTGACGATGGCGAGATTATGACCTATTTTTACTGCAGTGTACTGTACTAATATATTGCTGTTCGCGTTGGTCGTAGGTTAAATAACTGCCTGCGAATATCATTCGATGAGCACAGGAAGGCGGTAAGAGCACCATTCAAGATTTCAATGGTCTCCGTCCACTAACGCTAGAGAGGATCTTGCTATGAGTGTTCACACAGCTCTGTCACTTACTCGGAATTAAGAATTTGTATGTCTCATTTCCCTGATGCCAAAGGTGTACTGCGACAGTATGACAATGACTACAGTGCTACGATGGCCATTGAGGTAGGTGGCTTTCCTGGACTCTGCAACAGAAACTGGTGTATCTACAGAGGCGCGTTAAAACACGATCATAGACAAAGGAATGATATTACATCATCTTTTCAGGACAATTCCATTTTTGCGTATAGTATTATAATTGATGTATCCTTATTTGAAAGACCAAGCGAAGGGAACGTCTCTAGCTTATATTTTTCATCGTTTTACGAGCCCAGAGGTTGGAATATTTAGAAAACTTGTGGTGCTATTAGAACTATTGTTACAGTTAGTACTGGAGACAGCCACCGGGACGCTCATAACGTGCTAAGATCTATGACTATGGTCTATTTTCTAAGTTTTACACGATTGCATCCTTCCTTTTCTCGATACAAAGGAGATTTGACTGTTGTTTTGACCGGCACGTTATTCTGATCTGTCACCCGCTTAGAATATTTACATATTTACTGCCGAAAGATTAACATGTTACTATTTGCCAGCCTCTAAGATGGATAGATTCTGGAATTAAAGTCACATGAAATGCTATATCTGTATCGGTCATCCAAGTTCAGCTCATATCAATGCCTGATTAAAGTTGTTATTACTACTAAAGCAGAAACTCTGGGTACCGAATTCTGCTCGCTGGGCATCTCAAAGTACTTGTAAATTTAATCCCGTCTTATTCTCATTTTATGAATAAGAGACAGTAACAAACAGTTAATAAGATTTTGTTATTTGCTTCCTTTCCTGGTGTAGCAATGTATATAGTTTAGTAAAGAAGTGTTTGAAAAACTTCTCCCAGAGAAAACCCTAAGCTGAAATATCGAATTCCTTCAGTTATAAGATTAAGATCAACGACTCAACTTCAAGCAATAACTTTGTAGCAATAGAATCAGTTTAATTTCACACAAAAGCACTCAAATGTTTCAAAAACTCCACTAAAAAATTCTTTAAAAAAATGAAAAATTCTAACATTATTTACAGGTGCCATACAAATATCATATAATTTTTTTCAACTGTGATCTTGGGGTTAATATAAAATTATGAGAAGAGATACATAGAATTTCAAGAACCCTCTAATTTTACACGAAGGGCAAGATAAGATATATAAATGATTGGGCAGTCAATGTGTGGATGAGAAGTTCAAAGGATCTTACCTTATCACTTTCATCTTCGCTAGATTCTTCCTCTTCGCTAGATTCCTCCTCGCTGCTCTCGTCTGCCTTTTCTGGCTCTTTAACGTGAATAACTGTTGCTGATCTCTGTACGCTGAGAGATGGTTCGTCTCGTTCACTATCCTTACTGTCTTGTTCTTCCTCCTCCTCCTCCTCTTCTTCTTCTTCTTCCTCCTCTTCTTGCACCTCTACTTTAGCTTTTTCCTCTTTTTCCTCATCCTCGTCTTCCTCTTCTTCTTTACTCGATAAAGAGGATGGGGATGAGGATTCTTCAGAATTATCTTTATCTTTCCCCGTGGAAGGTTTTGCCTCTTCGTTAGGATCATTAACTGGAACAACTGGAGTTAAGAGATCCCTTTCATCTTCCTCTGAAAAAAAGGGATCAAAACAAATCGTTACTTTTCGTAAATAACAGTAAACTTGCAAATAAACTATATACATTGCAGATTATGTGAGAACTTTTTGAATTGTAAAATACGGGATATACTGGAATATTTTACTCTAAAAAAAGTGTTTCCTTAGTTAGTTATACATGTTTAGTTGATAAGTTAGTTATACTTGTTTAGTTGATAAGTTAGTTATACTTGTTTAGTTGATAAGTTAGTTATACTTGTTTAGTTGATAAGTTAGTTATACTTGTTTCAATATCAACAATAGTTAGATCTTTTAACATCTAAAATTCTTAAGTTTGGCTTGAATTAACTCCATTTCTGAAATTCTGAGTCATTGTAATGAGAATCATTCCTGGGCTAATATCTCACTTACCTGACATCAACGTCAAACACCATATGAAGACTTAAAAACTCTTTTAAAATTAACATGAAGCGAACCCCATTTTTATCCTCGCGATGATCTATGGTGGAATCAGGACATGGAAACTTCTGGCAACAAATATTGAAATTCATTTACAAACTCATGCAGGGAAATTAGTTCACCAAACATTTGACGTCTAATTTGATGAAACGGTTTAAAATTAATGTAGTTTAATATAGATTGAAGTATATTAATTACAATGTTGGTGACTGAGGCAGTCACAAATTAAAAACTGTAACTAATGCTCATAGACACACCAGAAAGAACGTTCCATCCACCATACCTTCATCGCCCCCCCCCCTTTGAATAGTTCCCACTGTTAAGAATAGTTTTAGTAAGGCTACTGTCGGGGCAATTAGTTACTTGGAAATAAACCAGAATTAGCATTAACGTAAGGAAAAATTAGAACTACAAATATTTGCATGGTTATATTTGGAAACAATGACACCCTTCTCTGTTCAGAGCAATATACTTCCAAAATATTTTCCGTTACTAATTTAATTATGACAAATAAAAAAGCCATTAATACAAAAGTTATCTCATTATATTCAATAAATAAAAAAACATTTGTATCATCGCTTTTTATGTTTGCTCTTGTCAGTAATAAATTCCGTAAAAAATGAATTAAAAATTGTACTAAGCAAAATTTGCTGAACAATTTTATCCTCCTCTAAAAGGCTATATTATGGCTACTACATTATTTTGTTACATATATGAAATAAATTGGGGAGAAAGATTTTCATTTTGGTTAACTATGATGAAACAATCGTGGCTAAAAAAATAAAGAGGCTTGATCATGATCACATCATTTATTTATGCTGAACAACAAGCGAGTTATTTGAGTATGCTCCTCGTATAAGTGCAAAAATACAAGAGAGGGAATTACTCAAATATCAAGTTTTTATATACATATTAGTCGGCTCCGGTGGCTAAGAGATAGCGTGACCCCTTCGTAAGCCCAAGGCTGTGAGTTCGACCCTGGTTTGAGACGATATATTTTCTGGTTGCGAAAATCGCAGGCACGCATGTCATATGATTATGTATATGGCATGTAAAAGATCCTTTGGCTCTGATGCTTTCACCAAAATTAAAGCACGGCAATATTTAGTATCCGACGAGAGCTTGAATCAAAAATTAATTCCAGCGTCCAAATTTGGTAACGAAGCCGTCACTAGATGATGACACCAAGAAATGGCTTTCACCTTTGGGGAATTGCCGTATCTACAAAGGCTAAGATGCTAAAATGCAGCCCTATTGAAAGTATATTTACAGAGAAGTACAGGAGAAAATGTAATATAAAAAATACAGGCACTTGTTTAGGAGGGGGCAATTATTAGTTATTTATAAAAATTACATCATTGCTTAGGGAATATTGAAACCCGATTAGAGTAAGACGTGAAAACAATTTAAGTTCTTGTATTTCTTGGAATCTCCTATAAATTTATCAGTAAGGTCTAAGGAATCAGTAATAAATATACCAACATAATATTTTTAATGCTTTAGAAAAAGGTAAAATGGGGCGCGTTTCGAAATAGAGTATTAGAATTTATGAATTCGATGTTATAAATTGAGGAGATTCGAATTTTGAGTAGATATCAATTTAAGTTATTACATAAATTATAAACTAACTCAGTTATATAAAATAAACTCAGTGGTGCACAACTCAGCAAGGGTCAAGGCCTACTGTGCCTATCTCAGTTTTCTTGACCTTAGGCTCTGAGGTGCATCAGCAGATGTTCCGGCCAGGTGGTTAGTCTGACGCGATATATATATAATTATGATAAAATACATTATCTTTCTGTAATGACTATGAAACAATAACTCTCTTGGTGGGTAATAATTTTGTTTTCAAAAATTTATTTTTCAAAATTAAATAATAATCCAAAGACCAAAAAATCCACTAGAATCTCTACCTTTTAGTATAAAGGATAAGAATTTCATTCAAAGAGAAAGAAAGGGCTAAGACAGGAGTCTTCTAAAACCAAAGGCTTATACAACGAGAATATTTTCTTGATTGTCACAAAATGTAAACAAATACATAACTTTAGCATCATCTCCAATTTTTGTCAAATTCGACTGCCATTTTTGGATAGAAAGATGCATGCGTTTTTCTCAAATTATTAATGTACTAATAGTACCAATTGTTTATTTAAAATTCTACGATAAAAACTAAATATATTGAATAATTATAATCATCTATATTTCAATTCTTTTAAATTTAAAAAAAATAAATAGGCCTCGTGTTGTTTCGAAGTATGATGTTAATAAGTAATCAAGGAAACAATCATTATAATTTATTACTTTCTGTGCAAGATAGCAAAAACATAAAGGAAATTTAAAAAAAAAAATTCATGTTTGACTAAATTTTTGAAGTGTTGTAAAAAAATTATTCAGCTTCATTCAATAAAGCTTTAGATGATAAAAATGTTTTTATTGAACATAAAATAGAATATAAACATGAAAATGAAGAAAATAAAAAATACCTAAATTGTGTTTGTTCATATTCGAAAAAATTTTGGAGTGGTCATTTTCTGAATTTATATATAATATAATTGAGTGATTGAGCTAAAAAAACTCTCATTTACGAAACACAATATGAGTTGATAGTTAAAAACATCATCTAAGCAAAAAAATACATTCATTATATCCAGGAAAAAATTTTAAAAAATCATTACTTTCTATTAAAAGTAGAGTTTAGCTTAAGACTGAAGAATCCATTAATAAATTTTTAAGCCAATAATAAGGTGGAGTTTTTGCTTTGTTTCTTCAAGATAGAATATCACTTTCTAACAAATATAGTTCTAGTACGATTCCTTTCATATAACGACACAAATGTAGATACAAAATTGAAGCTTATTTTTAATTGTTTTTCTAACTTATTTATTAATATTGCATTGTGTTCCGTAACTGTCAAACTTAAAGGAACTACTTATGGCTTCTGTTTTATGTCAATCACTTAACTCACTCCAATTTTCGTTAACTCTTACAAAAAAACTTTCAATATTTTCCAGTTTAAAATTATTTAAAAAAATCAATTAAATACAAATTTACTTTTTACTTTTTTTTTTTTTTAATTTCGTTTAAAGCAAAAAATAAAAAACTGTATTCCAATTACCTTCTTCCGAGCTGCCACTTTCTTCCTCAGAACTGCTCGTGCTACTCTTCTTCTTGGCTGCAGATTTGGGCTTCAGGAAATCCGTGATGTCAACAGAGACTGCTACATTTCTTCCTGAATCTACTCTTTCCAAAGGTTGGGGAGCTTTCCGAGGAGGAAAGGTGAGATGCACCACTTCTCCAGGAGAGGTTAAGTCCGAAGAACCATTGCTTGGTATTTTATTCAGGTTTTGCTGAACTGGAGAATCTTCGTTGTCGCTTTTCGATGTTTCGGCTGGAGAATGTACGATTAATGCTGGGGCATCTTCCCTACTTTCATGTTGGTCGTTATTGGTATCTTCTGTGTCATTAGTTGAGCTACGAGTGCCACGCCATCTTTGACGAGTTCTACTTCTAAAAACAGATTTCGAGTTGTTGTTTTTTAATACAAAACTTTTTTTTCAGAACATGTAAGGCAATTTTTAAAAATATTGCATTTGAAAGATGATTTTCGATTACAAGAAACTCAACTATTAAATGAATAATGCTTTTACTTCTTTATCGTCTGAAAAATGTGCTATAAGTATAACGGAACAAATTCATGAGAATAATTTTGTCCTACAAAAAATTTATATACATATATATACTCGGGAATTAAAAGTAATCAGAAAAAGGGATACTTTAATTAATAAAAATGGATATATATATGTCTTATCACACACACAATGGTTATGAAATATATTATCAAAACTATATGACTTCGTATAATTTTAAATTTTAATGTATGTAGTTGCAAATTTAGTATATTCTTAAATATACTAATATATTTATATATACTAAATGACAATATGGATTCTAAGCAAAACATGAAATTGGATAAGGTTGGAATACAATTTAATTCAATCTTTTAAAACAATTTGTTAAATTAATGACGTAACACAGTATATTTATAGCTAACGTCCCTTTACTATTAAACGACAGCCAAATGGTGTTCCTTGTTCTTTTGAAGAGAAATTAATATCTTCCCAGATATATAAGTTCAAGAAAGATTGCGAGCACTTTTGGTAGGACTTGTCTTTCCCCTATGTAAAATATGCTAATGTGTTCTTAAATGACTGTTTTTCGTATGTTTTGAGTCCTTTATTATGTTGTGGAACATAAAGATCATTAAATATTTGTTCCTGTATTTATCATAGTCTATTATTTTACCCAAAAAGGCATAGAGGTCTACAATAATAAATTTAGCAGTATATTTAAATTTACAATTTTTAAGGGGAATAATGCAGAAAAAGACTTTTTTAAAGCTAAATGTTGCTATTAAGAACCTTTTATTATCTTCTTCCGATTCAGATGTAGAAGAAGATGAACTCGAGGATGATGCTCGCTTCTCTGAATTGTCATCCCTAACCCTTCTTTGAACTCGAGCATGTGAAGCGCTCTTTTTGACCCCAGCTTCCATTTTCGATCGAGATCCGCATTTCGATAGAATTCCTGCATGAAATTAAAAAAAATAAAATTACAAATTACCTCAGATTTTAGCTCTATTTCATAACCTGTTAATTAGTTATTTTTTCATTACAACTTTAATGAATTGAAATGCCTATTTAGTTTGATAAAATACATAAAAGTATAATATTTATCTTCATACATTGCAGTATCAATATAACCATACTCATTATAAAAACTAAATATTAGGTCTATTTTATTTATAAATGAAATATCTGGAAGATAAACTTCGAAAAATACTAACTGTTACATAATATGTAAAATTAATTCTGAGCACTCAGTTTTGATATTTTCAAATGAATTCCACTTTGTGTTTGAAAAAAGTGTGATAGTTATTTATACCCAATACATGAAATGTGATCATACCACTTCTTGAAGGGGATTTTTTTAAGACTTTTCTCTTCTTATCTTGCTCTGGATCAGGGAGGTGATTATCATCTTCTGAAGAACTAGGAGAAGCTGATGAAGATTGCTGTTGTTCTGTGCTCAGGTTATTAATTGCTGTTCGCCGTCTGTGTCTTCGCATTTCTTCCTGTCGACGACCGTATTCATCCTTCAACTTATCATCCACGTTCATATTCAGAACAGACTTTCTAAAATCCTTTTTAGAAGAAGAAATAAAATAATATAGTTAAAAATACTATTTTAGAAATATTCTTATCATTAATACATGTGATGAAATTGTGAAGGTTTTACAAGATCATAAATAACTAAATAAAACATTTGTAATCCAAACTTGAAGAATAGAATGTAAAAAAAATGTCCTATGACATATAAATATACCGTGTAGAATGTAAGAGAGCCTTTCGCAAATGAAATTTTTTCTCCATTTATAAAAGTTCACGCAAAAATTGCTTTGAAACGCATATACTCTATGGGGAATTCTAATATAATAAAATGTGAAAGTTCTATAATATTCATCAGGAATAGAACTGTTCGTTTATTAATATAAATGAGTATAATGGCATCTTTCAAAATAAAAGTTGATAGTCAATCGGAGCACAATTATTTTGGTACGAACAGTGATAAATTTAAGAAAAAAGTCAGTAGTTACCTTTATAAGCAGAAATTAAAATTATTCGTAATATAGATTACAAATACTTTAAAAGAATTTATAAATAATGGCAGACGATAATATATAAAGCTTATAATAATTCCTCAAAAATTTAATATATAACTTCTTTTTTAAAAATCTTACAACAGATCGTATGAGCAACTTTTGATTTTTAATCTATTTGAGAAAGTACAAAGAAAATATTATATTCAAAATAATTTTAATGTCTTCTTTCAAAGTTTTTGTAATTAAAAATATAATAATACGATTTTATTGAGATCTCTAACATGCCTTAAAATAATAAGCTTTAATGAAATTTTTCGGTAATAAAGCTTTATTAAAAAAATTTAGGTAAAATACCTTTCAATATTTTACAGATACTTCAGGTTTCTTCATATCCCACAACCAAACTGAACAAAATATTCAATTGAACAACTTAGATTTGATGTAATTGTTTAGTAAGGAACACTATGGATGAGATACTTATGTTTAAGCATAGTCAATCTTATGCTTAAATAGTTATTATGATACTTCTTTGTTAATTAACCAAAATTTATTTAATCGTATACCTTATTTGGTTCTTCTGTTTGTCTTTCATTGGGAGATGCATCCCTCGAAAACCCACCAGCTGAAGCAGGTTCATCTACAGATAGCTGCTGTTTGCCTAGTGGAGGTTTTGAGGGGCTCTCTGGTGATTTTACTTCTGTATTGCTGGATCCATAGGATCTCGATGAAGGTACTGAATACCTGCTGGATGCAGAACTTGGATAGTATTTATTCAAATACAGACTTGTTGGTCGAGAAGATATAAATCGTTCTCTTTTTGGAGGAAATTCCTCTGGGTTTACTTGACATGATATCTCACTGGTGCTTCTAGAAAATTTCATTGGCTGTAAAAAATGATGAGTTTCAATCTTTATGGAAAATCTCTATTGATTACAAATAATTGATACATTCAGTTCTCAGACGTCATTTCACTAAGTTCTGATTGTTTAGAGTATTGTAAAATTCAAAATTAGTGATTTATTCTACATTAACCATTAACGTAATCAACCTTTTAAATGTTATAAAAAAAAACTAGTCATTTCAAAAATCAATAATTTTTTGGAGATTTTCCAGTTTTTAATATGTTAAATTATGATTACTTTAGCGTGATACATTTCTAAGAAAATGCATTAACGGAGGTAATTTTAACATATTCAAGCCTACAGGGGAAGAAACGCCCTTTTTTAATAAGAAGCTTTTTCAGTATAAAATCTTTCAAAAGTATATAGATGAATAAAATTTTTGATCAATTAAAAAATATCAATAAGTAAGTGAGTATGTAGCAATAAATTGTATATATTTAACATTAATAATTGAGTATTTATACTTCCTTTAAGGAATTATTTGAAAATTTTTTTAAAACTAATAAATTTTTTAATCTGTTTTTTTTAAGCGTATCATTTTTAAACTATAGGCTGCTATTTAAAATGTAATAGCAAGTTTCAATATTTATTTTGTAGAACCACATAGTGATTAGTTATAATTTACTTTTTGATTTGAGTATTTATTGTTTAAATTGTTGCATAATTATTAGTGGTTACGTCATGAACGGGAAATAATTACAAAGCTTTGACTTGAGGTAGTGTTTCATTACATTTTTACTCTTCAGGGCGAAAATTTAGAACATTAGTAGGTGATATAAAACACACATGAAAAAGAATGAGATAATTTTCAATTACTTTGTTCCAAATCTTCTAAATTAACATTTACTTACATCGATTTTTATTTTCTCCTTGCTGGTTGTTGCGATTTTATTTGAATTTGACGATGTTCCATTTGTAGTTTCTTTAACTGGAGAAGTTCCTCTAGTTACCATAATTGTTTCGTCTGGTTCGAGATCGGATGAGTCTGATTCGGTTTCCTCTTCTTCAGATTCAGATTCATCGGTTGTGAAATCAGCTGGAGCCTTGCAATTGACTCTGTATAAGGAAAAATTAAGCAAATTTATCTCGAACAATTAATACGGTCATTTAAAACTGTAATAATATGTTCGCTTTTACAAAAATTTAAGCTGATTCTTTTTTCTTTTTTTTAAGCACTTAACTAAATGTTCTGAGAATGATTAGAAATTCTTTTCATAAGTGTGCGTTTGGAAATCATGCCTATTTAGGATGTATTCTTTAATGTGTGTTAATTTTTTGCTTCATAATTATGAATAATTGTTCTTTTTACAGAATTAAATGAAGCAATTCGAGATCAAAATTAATAAAATATATATTAAAAATATTTTTCAAAATATTTTAACATTAAAATATGAAAGAAATCGATATCATGTTTAAATATTTTGAAAAACATATCTTTCGAATATTAATTTGAATTTATTTAAGCATTGTAGTAAAAGAGCTGTCAAACAGTATTAAAATTTGGAAGATAAATTTAAATCGAATAATAAATTTAAAATCAGATACAAAGAGAAATAAAATAATTCTGTTTAAAAATAAAAAATAATAAATAAATGAAACTGTTTCAGACGTATAAAAAGTTTTAAATATTATTTGAAAATAATAATGGATTAAAATAAACCGATAAAAAGTCAAATATTAGAAACATTATTTAATTATCCTTTCATTTTTTCATTTTCGCTTCATTTTAAAAGTACGTAAGTACTTTAAGAATAAATTTGAAAATAGTTCTTCAAAAATAAATACTTTAATAACAACAATACAAGTATCCGAAAGTGGTCGAAAATAAAATTTTATTTCTGCAAATTTTTTCATATTTTAAACAAATTTGAGACATTCTGTAATATATGAATTTATTATCAATAAGTTTTGGCATCACTCATTAAATAATAAAAATTTTTGATTTGATTATATTTAATAAAATATTATCACTCACATAGTTAAAGATCTAGATTTTGAAAAAAAAAAAGTAGAATATATACTATTATACAATACATAGAATACAAACAAAAAAAAATTTCCTTGTTATTTCCTGTAATAATTTTTGAAAATAGCCCATCATTCAAATAAAATAAGTAAGTGAAAAGCAAATAATAAATTAGCACCATGATATGAGTTTACATACTTCAATGAAATATACAACAGTACAATTTAGAATAATCAGATATTTTACCATTAAATAACACATCTCATGACGATACTTACCTAGATTTTGAATCCGAATTGGCCAATCCATTTACCTTTGGAGTTACTTCTTCCCTACTTTGAGATCTGGAATATCCACCATAATTGCTATTAGGCAGATTATTCATCACACCGTAACTGTCTCTTCTGTACAAACTATCTCTTCCTGTCACACTATTCTGCCTAGATAAGCTACCACTAATGCTATTTTGTCTAGATAAACTTTCACTGCCAGTGAGACTGTTTTGCCTAGACAGTCTATCCGTTCCAGTGATACTGTTCTGTCTGCTGACACTACGGCCGTATCCATAGGACGATGGATTGTTGTAGGATGAATAATTGCTACTAGGCTTTGCATTATAGTCGGAAGTATATCCGACTCTGTTTCGATCTGAAGCATATCCTGATTTACCATAGTCTGAAGTATATCCGGATTTACCATAGTCAGATGTGTATCCAGTGCGATCTACAGATTTTTCTCTGGAAGGCGTAATGTATGAGGATCCGTACTTTGATGAGGATGGCGTGTATGAAGGTTTGGAGTAACTGTTATAAGAACTGTAGCTTGGAGTCTGAAAAATGAGTATTATACTCAACATTAAAAAATAGTAGAAACAAACAAATGTATGCAACACTGACTGAATATATTGTAAAGTTTAAACTAAACCTAGATCAAATCTATTTTATAAAATGACCGTTAATATGTATTAGAAGGAAATTTGGTCAGTAATTAATGAACAATTAATTACTTCCGACAAGAGAAAAGATTGTTTCGTAGAAAATATTAAGTTTTGTTTAAGAACAGGAGTGGTTTAGATACAGACACACAAATTGGTTGACTATATAATAACAAAAATCACTTAAAATTATACGCTCCTTAAAAACATTCATGCTGTTTTTTAGTTTATTGTGATCATACTTGTCTATTTATTCTGTTCAGATTAGATGTGATATTTGCTTTTACATTCATACATCTGTGAGTGAAAACAATGAATATTTTTTCTATAACCAAGAAATTTTACAAGCTATTTATAATGACCGTATTCGTACGTATTATAAAATTATATTTATGACATAAAATCATATTTCAATAGATTATAGCAGTAATAACAGAACTTACCGTTCCATAACTTCTGGGGCTGTAATAGCTTCCACTTGGTCTCTGCAATAATTTTTAAAAAATCAAAACATGGTAAATTATCCCATTTATTATGTAAAGAATGCTATAAAATATTTTTGTTACTGATACTTATATTGAATACGTTATACATATTATCCTTAAAATGCAACAAATTTGGCTTCTATTATGTAGAATTTTTTGATAATGCATGACGAAATATTTTCTAAACAATTTTGAATTTATTTAATGTTCTTTTCAATTTTAATTTTTTAAAAATGTTGGCAGCAGATATAAATGTATGTGTTGATACTCATAAATCTCTTTAAGCAAATATTTGAAATTTTGTTTTATTAAATGAATTTTTTGTGCAAGAATCACTTCAAGAAATAAACATAAAAGCGTTGATAAAAAGAGAGTATTCTAATTACTAATCATCGCAGTTTTTAATTTTAAAAAATCAGCTTTCCAAGGAACAATTATTTCTAAGTATTTAATAACTGCTCATCGCGTAGATTGCATTTTTGTCATAAATTAAATTTATGTCATAAACTATATAGTCACAGAATTTTTTTACTTAAAATGTAATAATTATACATGAGTAGAGTAAAGAGACACCTTTTAAAAGAATTCCAACCATAGTTGTTGCATTAATAACGTTGAAATCATATGCTTATCATATTTCATTATTGCATGAAATGTGGAAAAAAATGAAAGTACGGCATTTTCTTATTATTTAGCTCTGTCGATTTAGTAAAATGCATTTTAAAAAAGAAAAGTAAATTGATATAATATAAACACCTTCAAAAAGGCATAAGTACAATTTGCTTTGTGCCATTGGCCGGGAAAATGTGTTATTTTTAAACCTCGGCTCGAGTTCTGAATTTGCTATGTCAAGTGTACTTCCTCGAAACTTGCGTACAGTTGAGACATCGTTAAAAGAACAACATTCTTTTCTTATCGCTACTCGAATATATATATACATGTGAGTTAGTTCAAATACTATTTCTTTCATTAATTATAGAAAAATATAAGGCTCTTCATATAAGGTTCTTTGCTCTATTTATTTCCGTTCTTGCGAATTTTCTGAATCCTCTAAGTATTTCATATAATTCCGAAGAATAATATGAATTCAAAAGAAAATGATGTTTTTACTTGCCTCTTTAAATAACTGAAAAAATATATTGTGGTCTTAAATTGTTATACAAAAGTTCGTTTTTTGAACTCTTACAAAGGGGAAATTACTACGAAAATTTAATTAATTATATTATGAAACTTTTCTTCAAATCAATATATATATTGTATATGTATAAATATTAACAAATTCTTAAACATTTTTTCATTCTTTAATATCTTAATGTCCTCTATATCCCTCAAAATTAAGTTTGATTGATATGTTTCAGTTTATTGTCAATTTTTATTATCAGAATGGTTTCTGGTTAATGTTTCTCCCTTTAGTGCTAAATTTGATAACTATATGAAATGACATTTCTTTATAAAGAACTCACAGAATGAATTATTTCATTGATATTTATCTGGGAAAAAAACAAATGAATCAGGGGTAATATTACATTGAATGGTTGTTACGTGTTACACGAAACAAAGAAGTAGTGTAAAAGAGAATTTCCAAATGTTAGAAATATTGCTATATTTTTATTATTAGGAGAAATATATTTATTAAAGCAATTTTCGTTCAAAAGTATTACATATTAATATATATTAAGCATGTTTTTTTCCACGTCATTACTAAATTAATTTTAATTTAACCAAGTAGCTTCTATTTTTGACAAGTTATGTGTATACTATATATGATCGATTAATTATTAACTTATCAGCGTCGAAATTTAAGTAAAACGATGGAACGGTAGCTATTGCCATGAATAACCAAAGTAGGCCAAATTAATCCAGAAAAGGCTTTGAACTATGAAGCCAAGCTCTCGGGAGGAGGGGTGGCAGAGGTAGTTTAGTGGTCATGGTCACAAACTCGTGGTCACTGTTCCATGGGTTCGAGTCCATGTGCCACTAAAGACCCGCCGTGTAGAGGGCGCTGCTGCACGTTAAATCTGTCAAGCTCACCCATCGGCGTTGTGTGGCAGTTTGGAGAGGCGATAACTCAAGTGTCCTCTTCATTACTTGACCGAAGTTCAAGATTACGAGGTGCGTCGCCAATAGCCCTCATGTTGCTTTATAGTGCGACGTTACCTCCCTCCCCCGGGAAGAGGGCAAGTTCTCAAACAGCACTGGGCTATTAGAGGTGGACCTCGTAATCTTGAATCAATATCAGTCCCTTTGGGGAATTTAGCCGAGCTAATTCGTACTGTCTCCTTATGGTGCTCAAGGCCAAGGCCAACGACAGGCGTACTTCTAGCCCCTTGCCACGATGAGTTTCGTGGGCCTCGTTCTGACTACGTCAGACAGGTGGCATTAGCCACAACAACAACAACAGATTACACTTGCGCAACTGGCACTCCACTCTCCACGCCACGCCAACGAGAAGATTTCGAGATTCAACAATGACAATTACAGTCACGAGTTAGCGCTCTTGTCCGCTCAGCTTTCGTCAAGGCACACCCACACACTTACTTATATATAAAAATATTTTTAGACACTATTAACGATAGCCCGCTTTTAATCCCGATACAGACCTAGAAATAACAAAGAAGCTAGTAGATGTTTGTTTCATCCGTAAAGAAATTTAAAGGACAGCTGTTTAATATACTTCTGTTAATCAAAACTCTCGTAAAAAACATGCGTGACATAAGATTTGCATTCTTCCTACTTTTATCAAACAAATGACGAAACCTGTTGTTGGCATTGAAATTCCAACTGAATGACTTAGAGCAGATGAATCATTATGGCAATTGTCCCACCCTACCTGTGACTGTTGAGTGCGTAATTTTTTTATTAATAGGCTGAGTAAAGATACATAACACACACTAAAACGTTTGAATTACGCATTTAAAATCACGGATAATATGAATACTTAAAAGATAAAAAATTATATCGAAAGAAAATATTTCACATCACGTTCTTTCAGTTGTTTTTTGTTCGGTTCTCGGAAGACATCTACAAGTAAACCGAATGAACAAAAAAGACTTTGCACTGGACATTTTTTTATTTTTTTTTTAATTCAGTTTTTTTTTTCAATGATTCTTCTTACATTAAGGTACCCATAAATTCTAAAATTTTCCTATATAAATACTTAAAATTAAATATAAGGTTACTGATATCTTGTTAACACACATACACATCATATTCTTAAAGGGACACAAAAACTAACATTCAGTATGAATACTTTTAGATATATTTTTCACCCACACACACGAAACATTTTTTAAATAGCTTTTTTGTATATTGGATTTTTTCCCTGGAATATATACATATATAGCCGGACCTCCATTTTAAGAACCTCTATTTTTCGAACTTTTCCTAGAACCAGGAACATTTCACTATTTTCTTCGAAAAATACCCTCCAAATAGCGCGAAAGGAATTTTCTATTTAATAAACTTTTTCTCTTGTGATTCGATTTTTTTCTCCCTATTTTAAAAATATTTCTGGACATTTTAAATTATTTTCTCTTTTAACACATTTTACGGTGATCAATGACCTTGAACTGGTTTTACCAGCTGTTCAACTCACCGAGAACAATAAAATGGGCTTAATTTTTCAAACAAAAAATTCAAGAAAATTAACAGATTTTGTCAATAATTAAATTTAAGGACACATGGGGTAATGTGCGCTTAAAATTACTGATTACGAAATAATGTATGTTTAAAATTACTTGCAGGCATAAAATTAAAAAATATGTGTCATTAAAATTCATCAATTTCAAAATATTTTTTTAAGTTGAAAATACAGTGTATATTCCTGCATATTTTTTTTCCCTTGAAGATTTCTTTTTGACTAGCAAGATATATAAAATAAATAACTTAACTCAGAGGCACGACATCCCATGAGGGACAAGATCTACTATGCCCAACTCAGTATACGCGACCTTGGGCCCTGAGGTGCATAGCAGATGACGCGAAAACCTCCAGTGTTAAGCTCCAAAGCAAGCTTGGTACACATTTTATCGACCCATTGAAGGGATGAAAGGCTGAGTCAACCTTGCCCAGCCCTAGGTTTGAACCTCGAACCTGTGGTATGGAAGCGATATAAAATAAATAGGTATTAAAGTACAAAAAAGTGCCAATAATTACTTTTTTTTATGCAAATAGTGTTTATGAAAGTTTTTTTACGAGGTTTATAAAGCATATTAAAAGATGAATTTTTATTTAACGAATTTTCTACATAACAAACTTTTTGGGGGATTTTTAGCTACTTAAAAAAATATATATATTATTCCTCTCCTTGAGAGATTCATTATTGTTCTCTTTTCTTAATTTCATTTTACTATAATGTCAGGTTTATCATCCATGTGTTAGAAATAGGCTTAACTTTTCAACGTGACTCTATTTTTTCTTTTTTCTATTATGTCGAAAATTTCTGCTATACGGGGAAGGTTGGATCCATAAAGCATCGATAACCCTAAATCGCTGGCCTAATTCAGCGACAGCTTTAGAAATCATAAAGATCTCCAGTTTAGTCCAAAGACTTTTTTGTATCTACATCTGTTGTGTCTTGTGAACTCCTATTTCTTCCTTTAACATTGTAGGTTCTAGTACTTTTTCACTTTATTTTATTATACTATATATATATAAAATAAAAGTGAAGAAGTACTAAAAGCTACAGTGCTAAAGCAGGAAAAAATTTGAATTCACCAGACACAACAAATGTAGATGCAAAAAAGTCTTTGGACTAAACTGGAGACCTATTATGATTTCTAAAGCTGTCGCTGAATTAGGCATACATACATATATAGGCTTAGTTCCTTATAATTTAAAATTTACTGCATATTTTTTCAGAAAAATGTTTGAAATACTTTGGGATAAGAAATTTTAAAATAAGCTATCATAATAATCCCAAATCCACAAATGTGTTTATTTTTATTTCATAATAAAAAAAATTTTAAAATACTGCAGTTTTCAAGAAAAATTTTTAATTTTCAAGATTTATTTTTAAAACAAAGTACCGTTTCTAGAAAAATTAATAAATGTAAAATAAAGAGCCACTTTAATCTACAAAACATCACTTAATATAAAAAAAGGCACCAAATATTTGAAAAATAATTCAAACGTTTGTGTTGTGAAAGGACAATAATTATTTTCGGGAATTTCTTTCAAACAATACTTTTTATTAAGCTTAGCTTTTTTGGTACCTTTTTGCTACTTTATAACGTGCAATATATTGTAGAATAAATAAAACATTTTGAAAAATTGGCTGGTTTTTTTAATTATAATTGTTTTTTTTTATTATATAACAAATAATTCGATTAGAAATTTTGAAAAAAATATATATTCCCAACTCGATATTTTTCTTTTTTCTTTCTATTTAAGAATAAAACTTTTTATATTTTACTTAAAGAAAATAAATTTTAACTTTGGGTCTGGCGAATGTCCAATTTACGAGCCTCATTACCAATCTACTGAGGGTCATTTTGAAACAAAGTGACAGTTTAATGAACTCGAGAATTGCAGAATCTTAACTGAAAATTACAAAATAATTCTACGAAATGTGATTACTCATTCTAATTAAAACGTCTTGCAATTACTACACGACACGTACTACGTTTTAAAAAGCGAGTTTTGTGACTCGTACTTGGCCCACGCGTCCGATTTATCACCATCACTACATTTTCTCTCTCTTTTTTTTTTTTTTTTTTTGATTTATCAAATTAGATTTCACAGAATGTTGCACATTACAATACGTTAATTCTTGGTCTGAGAATAGAAATCCAGCAACAGGAGTAATTCATATTAATCAGGTAAACAATGTAATGAAAAGATGATGCACTTTGTAAAATTTATGTGCCAAAATGTCTATTCAGAGTGATTAAAATAATGTGTTTTATGGCTAAATCAAATAATTTAGAAGTATCTT